>BPTQ01000003.1:256648078-256790578 GCA_019973895.1 Chrysanthemum seticuspe | reverse complement strand
ATTAAATAATTGAGTGCGCTTGGTCAAACAAAAAATTCGAATAAGACAAAGCTAGGCGCACCCAAAATCTTCAAGTGCGCTAGTGTCAAGGCGCATCCCGAAGCCAAAAATCCTAGATGCATCGGGAATAAGACAAAATCCAAAAATTAGACACAACTAAACAAAAAATTTGAATAAGACAATGCCAGGCGCACCCAAAAACTTCAAGTGCGCTTGTGTCTAGCTGCATTCGGAAATTAGTCACAACTAAACAAAAAAATTATAATAATTTGGCAGAGTTTAGTAGAAAGGTATTGTTTTCGTTGGAAAATGATGGTTGTGAATTTGTGTTTGTGAAAGATGGGGGAAAGTTCTTTATGTTAATGGAGGAAAGTTTCAGATGGTATACGACACAAAAAAAAGAATATAAAACAAACGGGAAAAGATGAAGTTGCCTTTCCAGCTAAAGAGAAATGCTAACGAACATTAGTAAAAAAGGACCATGCGCAATAAACATTAAATGTCGGGACTAAAAGTGTAATTTTGAGAATAAAGGACCAAATTTGCGAATCGGGCGTAGTTTGGGGACAAATGGTGTAATTTACTCAAGAAAAGAATAATTTGTAGCAAAATTTTTAACTTTTTTATCCTTTAGTTGTGAAAAATAATTTCAGATTTTTTAAGAAAACTGATTTTTTAAGGTTTGTTAATCAGTATGTCGTGTTCTCTTTACTTTAACTTTTAGATATTTTTTAGAAAGGGTAAACCCTTTTATAAATATCGTAACCATGCAAGTGAAAGGAAAACACAAAAGAAACACCAATTGAGACTTACTATGTCTGCATGAGTTATGTCCCTTCCTTTTTAGTTCTTTTGTAACTCAAACGATAAAACGTGACTATATGACTAGAACAAACACCACAATAATCAAACTAGCTACTTCGTCAAACAACCACATCAAATTTGGTAATGTCAATATAAGAGACCATCTAAATTAGGTTTATGTCTAATAGAAATTAATATATCTACAAAACTATATAGTAGGATCGTATTTATGATCGTTGAAGCTTTATCATTAAAAAGTTGCAAACCATATTTGACGATGAAATTCTGAACACAATTTTGCATAATCTATTGTCATACTATTTATCCTTCATTAGTAATTGGTTTAAAACCTTGTGATTAATTTTTTTTTCTTTTTTTT
This sequence comes from Chrysanthemum seticuspe, assembly GCA_019973895.1. NCBI lineage: Eukaryota > Viridiplantae > Streptophyta > Magnoliopsida > Asterales > Asteraceae > Chrysanthemum > Chrysanthemum seticuspe. The sequence goes on along the minus strand of BPTQ01000003.1, from coordinate 256,789,395 downwards.
ACACTTATTTTTGCTTACCTACAAATTAATGTTTATCAAAAAAACAATTTTACATAATCTATTGTCATATCTCCATCTTAAAAAACACTTGAAAACTAAATATACTAATTTAATAAATTACCTAGACAACATCCACCACCACTAATTAGTAAAGTGTGTCTAACAAAAAACAAACCCCCTTCTTTCGTAAGTGGTAAGAAAGATACCAACCACATTCATTATCTTCTTTAATAAAAACAAAACCAGAAAAAAAAATATATTCTTAAAGCATCAACTATAGTGGTTTATAAAAAGGTTTAAGAAAATTTGAAGAGGTCTATCATTTTGTTAACTATAGTGGAAACGTATTTCATGCTTATGTGAAATGAAAATGTCTAGCATTTTGAACCTCTCCTAAATTTAATGCATTGATGTTTAGTGAGATTTTTATAAAGCTTTAAAAAGTTTATACATAGTATAGAAATGTAATAACAAGAACAAGGTTTATAAATTAATGATGCAGGATGATTTGACACTATTATAAACCTTTATAAAGGATTATCATAATAAATGCCCTTAAAAACCAATATGTTATCCATTGCACATCATTAAAGAGACAAACTAAATAACTTTTAACAAATTACACCTAAAACGTAAACATGAACCCATATATGTTGCGAATGCGGTTGCCGCTAGATTCGTCTATGTTAGATCTGTTGTGAAGATGGTGGTTGCAGGTGGGTTGCAAAAACATCTCCATCATTGTCTACCCCGAAACCACTTCGTGAAGATGGTGGTTGAAGGTGGGTTTCAACCCGACCCATATCAGCTTGACTTTTATCTAACCCGAACCCACTTTGATGCGAATTTTTGTTTGAATGTTTTTTAAGATGGAGATATAGAAGAAGATGGAGGTCAGTGAGAGAGTGTTATGAATGAAGATAAAGAAGATAAGGTAAAGGAGGAAGACGATGTCAAGGGTAAAATGACTAAAATACCTTCACCTGTGGGCATTTAACGAGCGTTGTTGGCGTCTGTTAGAGGGAGGGACCAATGGCAAAAAACCGTTTGGCACTTAAGGTCGGATGATGCAATTTTTCGATAAAGGACTATAGGTTGTGGTCAACGCAACAAAAAAAACGATTACTCTAATTTTATTTGAAAAGAACACGAGTGTATTCTTTTTCTATACAAAAGATATATATAGTTTTAGTGATAAACTGAGAAATGTGGGAAATAATAAGCATAATAAACTATGTGATTTTTAACTCTTGACAATAATTTTAAAACAAAGATAATACCATATTACAACAATACAAAGGCTCTTGCATAGATGTCAATTCCATCCATATCTTTAAAAAACTTCGTACTTATGTCAATATATTATTAATTTTATAATTACGTCAATATTTTTTGAAATCATAACAGATTTAAAAGTATTATTGATAAGTGCTTATTCACTCATCGTTTTTACCCACCTAAGACCTCAAAAATGACCAAAAACACTCAAATATGATCAAAATATGTTAAAAATATCCTCGGAATGTGTTTTGTGTCTTGCAGGTACAAAAGGATCGAAAACAGACATAAATGAGCTTGGAATGGAATACGTGCTTTGCGGACGGAACCGGGAGTGGATTTTCTACATTTTCAGAGCCCGAGACGCATATTTGGAGTTAGAGTGGGGTAAACAAACCCGAAACCCAACGAGAAACCAAAATTCCCATTTTACCCGTCCCCGATACCCAAATAACCAAATTGCCTTTTAAAACCAAAAATTCAAAAAAATCCTCATTTCAAACCTTTAAAACCAATTTTGTAAAAATTCATTTTTATTTAAAAACAATTTTTAGTTATTCAAAAAAAAATATATATATATATATACAAAACAAAACAAAAATACATTTTTACACCTTTTAAAATAATAAACCCATCACCCTTTTTATTTAAAAACAATTTGGGTCAAAAGTCATCTCATTTTGTTTTAACATAGTGTATGTGTTGGATCGATATACTTTAATCAAACTAACTTAACTAGCTTGTTAAGGTTTAATAACCTCGGATAAATCCTAAGTTATTAACAAAGAAACACTGAGCAATCTTTATCAAGTACGCGGAATTTACTTAACAAAGCTAAGAAGAAAAACTTTATTAACGAACTCTAAATCTGCTTATTATGCAGATACTCTAATACAACTCTAAGATAATCGAACTTTTCTCTAAACTCTAAATCGTAAATTCTAAAACTCTTTTTCTGAAATCGTACCTCTAATGCCAATCTAGGAGTCCTTTTATAGGCTCAAGGATATCCTAGTCGGTTTACAATTGATAACCTTGTACGACAAGTAATCTAAACATGGAATACAATACTTTCCATAAACGAATATAACAGTTTGATTCTAGCAGTACTTTGACTTCACCTTGCAGTACTTTGACTTTGTCTTTAGCAGTACTTTGACTCTTTGACTTCTTCCAGTACTTTGCAGCTTACAGTACTTTCATATCTTCAGTACTTTCATATCCCAACAATCCTCCCCTAACTTGAATTCTACTTGCTTGACTTCAAGTTCTTTTGTGAATATATCTTTAACAGCTTCATCTTTAAAAATGGATTGTTCTTTAGTCTTTAGATTATATCTCTGTAATATCTGTGCTTTGTCAAAGTATCTCTTAGAATTGTTTTCTTTACAGCAGCATCCATCAATCTCCATCTTTTCAGCAACACAGCAACATATGACAGTTTGTACAATAATTCAGTTTAAGTTGCATACTATTCTCATCACATCTAAGTGAATCATTGAAAATTTAATGGATTTAGAACTCTTTACCAAAGCCATTATCTTTGGAGTAGCCAAATGTTTTGGTGTGTAAGACCATGGTACATTGATAACCATATGATTTTTAGCAAACCACCAGCTATCAACAGATTTGTTTTGTCTTTACCAAAAGCTGTACCCTTCTGGACTAGTTAGTTCTTCTATCTAATGGTGAACTAATTACCAATAATGGTTTTTCCACTGCCTTTACCACAAGCCATTTCTTGTGGGCTAGCCAACTCTTCACATTTACTGATATGGTGAGTTGATAACCATCCAACTTATTAGCAAGTTGTCAACTAAAAACGGATTTGATATATCTTTACCAGAGCCGTTTGCTCATGGATTAGTCAATCCTTTTGTAACCATGGTGGATTGATAACCTATTGATGTTATCATCACAAAAACCATTCAACCTTTATTTCAAAATATTTATTATTTAGCAAAAAGGTTTCTTCTAAAAGTTATTTTAACTGGTTTAATTCAGCAAACAGTACTTTGATGAAAGTACTGTCTGACTAGCAGTACTTTGAATAAAAGTACTGATATATCAAAAAGTATTTATTCAAATAAAATTCATACCAGTTAAAGATCATTCTCAGCAATAGTAGTCCAGTCTATAAGCAAATTGATCAGCATGCAAGCAGTTTCATCAGCCTCTTCTACTTCCAATCCATGCTCTAGCATTCTTCTCATTAGATCAACTGTAAGAGGATATCTTCTTTCTGCAAACATGTGAATCATTGTTCCATTTTCTAGCTCCAAAACATGAACTCCAGATTCTTCAAAGAATCTCCAGCAAACTATTTCCCAGCTTTCTTGATCCTTCCAAATATCATCAGTGCTTTCTTCATCAGTTTCCCACATGGTTATAAGATCCCCATGTAAAACCAATCCAATCCCTTCTAATGGATTATCTTCAAAATAAGCCTTCACAACATCATATAAGTAGAATAGATCTACTCTATCTATAATATGCAGCAAATCCCATAGCCTTTTGAAAACTTTGAAACTTTTATCTTCTTTGTGAAAAACCATATAATCTCCATTCTTAGATTTCTCAACTTTGAAAACACCAATCTTTGATCTGTTCATCTTCATGTCATTATCTTCATCTGTATAATCAAAATCTACTACTCTGAGATAATTCTTCAATTCATCACTAGTCTCAGATCTTAATTCAACCTTTTCTTTCTTTGAAAATTGAACATCTGTAACTGCAGTTTTTCTTTTTCTCTTTAAGCTTTTCTTCCTTTCAGCTTCAGTCCAAAAAGCTTCTTCTCTAAAGTCTTTAATGCCTGCAACATCTTTCTTATAAGCTTCTCTCTCAGCATCATATAATCTTTTCATATCCACATAATTTAGCTTCTGTAATCCTTTAAACCCTCTGCTTTTTAGATATGCCATCATTGCATTCCTTTCTTTAGCTAAATTGGGTCTTCTTGACATAAATCGAACAGGTGTTGGAGACTGTAAAGATTCAGCAGTTTCAGCATCCAATTCATCTTGCACCTTTTGAGCTGCTTCTCTATCCAGAGCTTCTTGAGCTTCTTGTTCTTCTCTATCTTTAGCATTTATTTCTTCTTGAACTTTTCTAGCTGCAGCTTCATTCCTTGCAACTTCAAATGCTCTAAGTTCTGCCAAAGTAAGTTTCTTCTTCTTTGTTTCAACCAGAACCCCTTTTCCTTTGTCTTTTGGATCAATTGCAGGTTGATCAGTTCTTGGTTGTTCTTCTTCTTGTACATCTCTAATAGTAACTCCTCCTCTTGGATGTGACAAATCTAGAATTGTAGCAACTAATTCATCATCACTCGCAGAATGAATAGGTTTGAATCTAGGTTCCTCCTCTTCTTCTATAACAGTTGTAGAAGGACCAACTTCTTCTTCAAAATTCAGTACCCTTGGAGTTATTGGTGTTATTACTTCTGGCCTAGATGTATCAGTACTTTGATGTTCAGTACCTTGATCATCAGTACCTTGAACATCAGTATCTTGAACTTGCACTTCTTCTTCTTGTTCCTCTGAAATAATCTTTTCTGCAGTACTTACAGATTCTTTCTTCTTTGTAACATCTTCTTCAGATTCTTTCTTCTTCATAACATCTTCTTTCAAATTATCCTTTTCTGAATTCCTCCCCAAGTTGACAGAAGATGGTTTAGGAACCTTCTTTCGTTTCAATTCCTTTCGAAGTGCTTTACGACGTTTGTTTTCCTCCTTAACCCATAAATTGAAACCTTGAATATAGGGTTTAACAAAATTTCTCAACCAGAAATAGTTACGCTTCAACTTCCTAATTGTTTTAGCTTGACGCTCAACAGTCTTGTTCAACCTAGCTAGCGCCCTTGTCAAAGCATAGTTATCCATAGCTAAACCTTCACGAGGTATAGAATGAGCATCACCTTGAAGTGGTGAATGAGCCTCTGAAACAGAACGTTGTGGAGATGGAGTAGGTGTTCTCTCAATATCTACTTGAACCTCAGGACCTGAAGAAACATCACCTTGTAATGATGCAGTACCTTCACGAGAAGCAGTACTTGCAGATGCAGTACCTTGTGAAGCAGTACTTTGTGAAGAATCAGTACCTTCAGTTTCTTCATCCTCTCTAGCTGCATCACGAACAGCTTGTACAACTTCCATCATTGTTGTTGTTAATGGAATATCTCCACCTCTGAACAAATTACTTCGCTTAGCCATGAATGTATAGATTTTAGCTTGTTGCACAATGACAGGTAGTAAAGCAGCAGGTTTTGGAACATCAGCCAATTGCTTGTTCAAGAAAACCTGTATAAACCTTGGATACATCAACCAAGTTGCCCCAGATGATATATGCGATAGCATCCCATCCAAAATAAGCCGTGAAAAGTTAAACATCTTATCAGTAGCTAAGCCAACCACTGCAGATGCAATATTTGACCCAAACTGCTCCCAAGAAGTGCTTTTAGAACTTATGCAATGGAGCAATACATGAATCAAAAACTTCCATTGAGGACAGAATAAGGCCTTCTTAAAAGTTTGTTCAGTCAAAGAACCTTCATAACCCAGATTGCTAAAAGTATCCCAAATCAGTTGCTTGTCAAATCTAATAGCCCCATCTTCATCTTCAAATAATAAATCTGCGCGAATAGAGCCCTCTGTAATCTTGATAGTTCGTCCAGCAACTGATGATCTAATATAGTATTCATCCTCCTCCATATTTTCTCTAGCATTAGCCCAGAATTCTTGAATCCATGGTTCAATAACATCCGGCTCAACTAAAAGAGCATAACTAATAGGCGACCCAATAAGATAATCAATGATATCATAGAAAGCCACATTCGCCTCAGTCTTGTCCAAATTAGCCACCATATTGTGCTTCGAAACAGTTAAACGATTCACCATTGTTGAAAGAGTGAGCACAATAAAAAGATTGTATCGAATAATTAAGAGATGGTAATTGGAAGATAAGTATGGAAAAGATGTGAAGTAATAATATGAGAGGGAAAATCGGAAAGTAGTTATTTATAGATGAGATTTGAAAAATCACAGCCTAAATAACAAAGTTACCGTTATTACCAATTACCCATCAATATTACCGTTGGAACAGTACTTTAATACGACAAACAGTACTTTCCACATAAGCAGTACTTTCCCAAGCAGTACTTTCCCAAGTAGTACTTTCAGGAAATACAGTACTTTGCCAAAAACCTTCATATAAACTAAGTATAAACTAACATCCTCCCCTCAAGCAATACACAGGACTATACCTAACATCTTATAGTCCTCCCCTTAAACATAGCTTAGTAGTTAATCATTCCAATGCTCACGACCAAGTGATTGAATCGTGATACATCAAAACCTTTTGTGAGTAAATCAGCTACATTATCATCCGTGTGAACTTTAACCACATTAATGAGCCTATGCTCATAGCAATCTCTGATAAAGTGATGCCTAATCTGAATATGCTTTGTCTTGGAATGATACACAGGATTCTTCACAATACAAATAGTACTCTCATTATCAATATTGATAGGAGTATTCTTAAAATTGAACCCATAATCCAAGAGTTGATTTTGCATCCATAAAACTTGACCACAACAACTTGCAGCAGCTACATATTCAGCTTCAGTAGATGATGTTGCTGCAATTGTCTGCTTCTTGCATTGCCAGGAGACTAACCTTCTACCAAGATATTGGCATCCACCAGTTGTGGATCTTCTATCATAATTATCACCTGCATAGTCACTATCTGAAAAAGCTTCTAAGTGAAAAGGTGACTCTTTAGGATACCACAACCCCAACTTAGGTTGTTGTTTCAAATAACAGAAAATTCGTTTTACTGCATTCAGGTGAGAGATCTTTGGTGAGACTTGATATCTTGCACAAAGACAAACTGCAAACATGATATCAGGCCTTGATGCAGTAAGATACATAAGAGAGCCAATCATAGATCTGTATAACTTGACTTCAACAGGCTGTCCATCTTCATCTTTTCCCAATGAATTGATAGATTTAATAGGTGTAGTAACAGCCTTCATATCATCAAAATTGAACTTCTTAAGTATGTCGGTAACATACTTATCTTGGCTAATGAAAATTCCTTCCTTGGACTGCTTAACCTGAAGTCCTAAAAAGAATGTTAACTCTCCCATTGAACTCATTTGAAATTCCTTCTGCATCAACTGCTCAAACTCCCTAACCATGGACTGTTTGGTAGCCCCAAAGATAATATCATCAACATACACTTGAACTAACATGATATCCTTCTTGTCTCTCTTGATAAACAAAGTCTTGTCAATAGCTCCCCTTCTCTATCCATGTTTTAATAAGAATGTAGAGAGCCTCTCATACCAAGCTCTAGGTGCCTGATGAAGACCATATAGAGCCTTAACCACCTTATAGACTTTGTTTGGATGCTTAGGATCTTCAAAACCTGGAGGTTGTTTCACATACACCTCTTCTGTAATAGTTCCATAAAGAAATGCACTCTTGACATCCATCTGATAGACTTGAAAACCCATATAAGAAGCAAAAGCAAGAAAGATTCTAATAGCTTCAATCCTTGCCACATGAGCAAATACTTCATCATAATCTACCCCTTCCTCCTGTCTATAACCCTGAGCAACTAACCTTGCCTTGTTCTTGATAACATTGCCTCTTTCATCTCTTTTAACTCTAAAAACCCATCTGGTTCCAATAACTCTCTTCCCATCTGGAAGATCACATAAAACCCAAACTTCTTGAAGTTTAAATTGAAGAAGTTCCTCCTGCATAGCTTCAACCCAACTTTCTTTAGTCAAAGCTTGAGCAATATTCTTGGGTTCCTCTTGAGAGATGAAACAAGTAAATAAGCAGGTTTGATGGTCCTTATGATTTAGCCTGTTTTGTTTATACACAAAACTAAGTAAAGCATTGTGAGGTTTTGTGAAACCTTTAGCTTTGTGTCTTGTCATAACTCCAGAAGTAGAAGGACCAATGATTTGATCAGTTGGATGATGCTTATGAATTCGTAAGATTGGAGACTGTGGAACTTCATATGTATCATCTAAGTTAGTAAAATCAGCACCTTCATTTGAATTTGTGAAAATACCTTCATCTTCAAGCTCATCATCAGTTTCTTCTAACTCAGGCATGGTAGGATCATCCAAATCATCTAAAGTACTGTCAACTGGTGCAGCAGTACTTTGGTTGAAAGTACTGTCCAAAGTACTGTAAGAGTACTCTGCAGTCTTGTTCTTCTTCTTTGCCTCTTCATAAGCTCTCCTTTGTTCATCAGTGTAAGAATGTGCTAATTTATCTTGAAGAAGCATCTGATTAAGTTCCTCTTGAATAGATTGATCCTCAGCTGATAATGAGGATTTTGGTGCAACAGTACTTTGGTTTGGAGAATCAGTACTTTGCTTAGGAACATCAGTACTTTGTTTTGGACTTACAGGATCTTTATCAGGAACAGCATCAGGTCTAATATGAATATCATGAACAACATACTGAATATCTTCTTCAGTGTGCAAAGGTTGATTTTCTTCTCTAACAGGAACATAATTCATTGAAGGAGATAAAATCTCAAGATCAAACATCCAATCAGGACCTTTACCTTTCTCATTGTCTTGATCTTCTAAGAACTCAACATGAAGACAATCTTGAATCTTCTTAGTAACTCTGTTGTAGACTCTAAAGCCTTTACTGTTAGTACAATATCCCAATAAGTAACCTTCTTCAGACTTGCCATCAAATTTCCCCAGATTATCAATGGTGTTCAAAATAGTAAGAGGGCATCCAAAAGGCTTCATAAAACGAATGTTGGGTTTATTGCCCATCAGCAATTCATAGGGTGTCTTCATCTGTGGTTTTGTGACAGAAACCCTGTTGAGTACATAGCATGCAGTACTTACAGCTTCTGCCCAAAATTGAATAGGAAGATGAGAATCTGCTAACATAGTCCTTGCTGCTTCAATCAAGGTCCTATTCTTCCTCTCTGCAACACCATTTTGCTGTGGTGTTCTTGCAATACTAAACTCCCTTTTTATGCCTTTATTAGCACAAAAGTCATCCATAAGCTTGTTCTTGAATTCAGTTCCATTGTCGCATCTAATACCTCTAACCTTGAGTCTTAATTGGTTTTCAAGTGCTATAATTAGAGTCTGAATAACATCAAAAGTATCATCTTTAAAGCCCAAAAAGAAAACCCAACTGAATCTACTACAATCATCAGTAACAACCAAACAATACTTCTTCTTATTTAAACTTGCCACAGAGACAGGTCCAAATAAATCCATATGTAATAGCTCCAATGGTTCTCTAATACTTCTTTCATCAAGCTTCTTGCAGGAAGCTTTGTGTTGTTTACCCTTCTTGCATGCCAAACATGATTGATCATTCTTGTAAGTCTTTGAAGGTAAACCTCTAACTAAATTGCCTTTGACCAGTTTGTTGATGTTCTTGAAATTCACATGGCCCAATCTTCTATGCCATTGATGTGCCTCTTCAGATGTTGCTTTAGCCACCAAGCATGTGGCTCTTCCATAAGAATGTAGACTCTTCATGTCTAAACTGTACACATCATTTGTCCTTGGTACTCTAAGTACTACCAAGTCATCATCAACAGGTTTGAAGTCAGAAGAAAGAATGAGACATTCTGTGTCAGTGAACAACACAGGATGCTTTTTATCACAAATTTGAGAGACTGACAACAAGTTGAACTTTAGCTCCTTCACATATCTGACATTCTCAAAATCGATTCTCCCAGCTTTAATAGTTCCTTTCCCAGTAATCCTTCCTCCATTGGGATCATTCCCAAATGCAACTTTTCCTCCACTAATATTTCTAAAATCAGACAGGATCTCTTTATCGCCTGTCATACTTCCAGAGCAACCACTATCCACAATAAGATGATCTTTAAGCTCCTCTTCTGGGTTGCCCTGCACACAAAGAAAAGAGTTAGAAACTTTTAGGAACCCAAGCCATTACTGACTTGTGTTCCTCTTGAGAAGTTACAAACTCAAATTCTTTGAGTATGTAATTCTCACTATCTTTCAAGTTATGATCCAAAATTATCTTTGTAGCATGTGGATTTTCAAAACTTTTTGATTTTTCAACATAAATCTCTTTCACCAGATTGTTAGCATTTTCTTTTGTCACAAAAATATCTGATTCACTTTTTGTTGAACGTACTGTATGTCTCTCAGCAGTACTGTCCCTTTTAATCCATTCAGTTTTAACAGGTAATCCTGTTGTTCATACTTTTCAGCCCAAGCCATTTCATTATTTTCATGTGTTATGATTTTAGCTTCTATAGACTCTAAAGTAATTTGATATCCTGCTACCTCAGACCTAGCCCTAATACAATTATCTCTTTCAATCACATAACTGTTAAGTAATTTTTGATAAAACTCATAACAGTTTGAGCATACCTCAGAGATAGGAGACTGAGTTGGTGAAGTAGCCACCATAGCAAGAAGAACAGGATCATCTTCACTTTCTTTGCTCCAATCAAATCCTCCAAAGCCATCATCAGATTCCAAAGCAGCATGTTCAGATTCTTCATCAAAAGCAGTGCTCCAGTCCAATGCTTCCACAGTGTCTTCAACTGCATCTTCCACTGCTACCATACAGTAAGTCACTGGTTCATCATCAAACTCTTCACTCCAGTCAACCTTTGATAAATTTTCTTGAGCAACCAAAGCCTTTGTTTCAGTTATTGGAATTTCCTTGAGCTCAAGTTTAGGCTTCTCAGATGTTCTGTTTGCTTGATACTTAGCAAACCTGCACTCCCTTGCAAAGTGACCAGTCTTTTGACAATTGAAGCATTCAATTTTAGATTTGTCAAAAGTTATTCCTTGTTTTGGTTTGAAATCAATATTTTTGCCTGTCTTCTTCATGTACTTTTTGATCCTTGCAGTGATCAAAGCAACTTGCCACCTGATATCAATTTCTTCAAGTGCATCCTCTTCAATCTGTGCTAGATCCTCTTCATAAGTGACATGTAAGCTTGCTTGTTGTGCAAAGAAGGAGCACACAACTTCATCTGAGTTCAAAGTAGTAGATGGTGGGGCCTGCTGAGCATATGATGGGGGATTGTAAACAGCAGAACTTTGAGAAACAGTACTTTGAGGAGAAGCAGTACTTTTGTAAGTACTGCTCTTCTTTTCAGATGATAGAAAAGCAATACTGTGAGATTTGGAACTGGGTTGACCACTCATCTCATGTTCATACACCTTCAGTTGATGATAAAGATCATCAAAGTCCATAACATCCAATCCTTGTTGTCCTCTGATCATAGTAGCAATCACATGCCATGAAGATGGCAAACTCCTTAGAAACTTCAAATTAGCATCCTCAACTGATACTTGTGCCTTGTATAATTCCAACATGTTGAGGAGATTCTGAAACCTATCATATGCAGCATCAAGACTCTCTCTTTCTCCTACTGTGAATGTTTCAAATTGTTGTTTTAACAAGTTTCTGTGCATCTTCTTAGAGGCTTCATTCCCTCCAAATCTGGTCTTGAGAGCAGCCCAGAGCTGCTTGGCATCTTTAGCATCATGAAACTTGAGAAGATGTCCATCTGGAATGGCAGACAAGAGAATGTTTAGAGCCTTCTCTTGATTCCTTATAGTTGCTTGTGGTAAAACTGCCTTTGGTGCTATAGGTTGTCCAGAAACTTGAACAGGTTCTTGAACAACTTCATTCCCATTCACAATTACATTTCACAGAGCATGGTCTGTAATGGCAATATACTGCCTCATCTTCATGCACCAGAGATCATATTCTCCCTTCTTGATAATTGGAATTCTGAGTGAGGTGATTGAGGGTTGTGGAACAGCTTCAGTCGACATCTTGAATATTGTAGGGTTTCTTCCTAGTCAGAGTTTCCACACAAGCTCTGATACCACTTGATCTTTAACACTAACTAACTAAATCACTAAACCCTAGGCGTTTTCCCAATCCCTACGCCTAGGTTCTCACACACACACACCTTTAGACGTCTACATCTTGTAAGTACGTACTAAAACTAATGACCCTATGTCTCTTTATATACTAGAGACATCTAGGGTTTACAAGAGGAATCATAATATAATTAGGAAACAATACAATTAGGAAACTAAATATTCTTTTAAGCATATCTTCTAGAATCTTCCAAATCCTCCATCTTTTTGTAGTTTCCCTTCTTGTCACTTTAAGTCCTTCATGTTTCATTCTTCTTATTTTGTATCATCAAATCTATAATAGACCCAACAATCTTCCCCTATTTGATGATGACAAAACAAACACGATTCTTGTACGAACTTCCCTAGACGAAGTAGCAGAAGTTGAGATAATTAAATCTCACCATGAATGAAACAATCTTCCCCTTGACTTAAACATGTCACTCAAACATCTCTTCCCCTTTTTGTTATTATCTAAATAGGGAACGTATGCAAATAATGATCTTGACCACCACGAACCAATATCATACTTCCAATCTAAGACTTCCAATGTTTAAAATCGCCCACCATTACGCATCATAAGAAAAATGGATCCAAAACAATAGAAAACTTCAATTAGCAGTAGTAACAATGATCAACAATAGTAAAAATCAAACACTTCCCCTTGAGTGATGCATGTAGATGGTTAAACTTTTAACAATAAGCTTCCCCTAAAAACCATATGTTAACCATCTTCTTGATTTTTCAAAATCTGTAAGCTCCTTGTAATGATCACTTTGTGAAGAAAAGCAAATATAACGAACTTGATGAAGAAGTAAAATTTCCCAAACTTGTGTCTTAAATCTTTAACATCCACGGAACTCCATACTTATACGTATCACCAAATATAAGTAGACCGCAATCCCTTGAAAAGAATCCTCAACTAGTATGAGACACTGAGCACTACAATGTAACTCCTTCAAGTGATAGCCAATGTGTGCATAGAGCATCATAAGAAAAATCACACATTGCTAGATTCATCAAGCTAGATGATAAGAACACAAACCAAGTAATTCCACTTCACCTTCAAATAAGTGATAAATAATCCTCTTCGTAATCAATTCTTCAATAAATCTCCATAACGAGCCTTTTTAAATCCTTTTAAGAACAAATAACCAAACTCTTTGTGTGTGTGAACAATAACCTGTGTGTGTGTCATCCAAAAATCATGCTCGACTTCCCCTTAAATCAAAAATCTTCTCGTAATAAACCATGAGCAGTACGTTGGGAAGGAGCAGTACTTTCATCAAAATCTGCAGTACTTTCATATAAACTGCAGTACTTTCGTATAAACCACAGTACTTTCATAAACGCAGTAGCAGTACTTTCACGATCAGCAATACTTTCATCTTTGTCGAAGCAGTACCTTAAAAAGAACTTGAGCAGCACTTTGAATAAAACTCAGCAGCAGTACTTTAAAACGTAGTGGCAGTACGTTCACAAACATGCAGTACCTTGCATAAATTCGAGCAGTATAACATGTGGGAGCAGTACTTTGAAAAATATACCATCAATAACTCTCATCTTTTATCCTATGTGCAAATATCATTAATCTTCACACATTAAAAGCATCCCACGTGAACCAAACAACAGCAACAGTACTTTGAAACAGTCATGGACAGCAGTACGATTGAAAGTAATGATCAGTACTTTGAATTTTAACATAAAAGAGTAGACTTTTCTTGTTACCTATAACCACACGTCAAACAGCAGTATGAATGACTATAACCATCTATTGAATCTTGTGATGAAACCTTTATTGACCCATAATCAAACCTCGACCAATGAGGTGATAAGATGATCCACATGCTTACTGACAACCATCAATCCATACAATAAAACATATTCGATCCATTAAAAAAAATATTAAAACGCATGACTATCTTCACGTGATTAAAATTTGTAGCCTATATGTGCGATGTAGAGGATCAAAACCAAATCTTTAACTTTCTTTCCCATGTGAAGTACACGATCAAAACCCAATAGATTACATGTACGCATCAAATCGAAACCAGTACTACATCTTGGAATTAATTGAGACCAACATCACGTGCACTTATGAAAACCAACATTCACCATTGACCAATAACATGTCTACATCACCTAGCATTGCTCTCCATCCCATGTGACCAGTATTGAATATCAATTCAACCAAAGTCAACGAACAACTTTAGATATATAATATACCATACCATCATTAAAAACGAGAGCCCCACATCCAAAAATTTAAGCCACGTGCTCATCAAGAAAACGAAAATTTGTCGACCAACTTCACATGACAAATATTATCATTCGAATATAATTAATTAGTATCAGTACCTGCTTTATTAAAACTGCTTCTGGCGATTTTTATCTGTTAATCTGTATTCTTCGACAACTTTTACTGCTTCAATATAAAACCTTGAATAATCCTTAAAAATTCGAATCTGAAAAACACCTTCAGCAGCCAACTTCGACAGTTAATATCTTTTGCATAAAAGCTCAAATCGAAAATCCCTCCGGTGGAAAGTTAGATTAGTATATAAAGAACATCCACCTAAAATTTCGTCCCGATCCAACGGTTAACGAAAAAGTTATCGCCGTTTCAAAACAGTGCTGTATAAAAATACGAAAATTTGAGATCCGAATTTTTTTTTTGTATTTTTCATCATTCTTCGACACATAAAACCTTGTGAATCCTAGATATCACGAGCCCCAGGCTCTGATACCAATTGTGAAGATCGTTGTAAGCTCTTAGACGAGGTCTAATATTATATCTAGGAACACATAATAACGAAAGCGGAATATTCAATAAGAATTAACGTTATAATGAACAAGGTTTTTCATTATCATAAACTAACTAAACAATAATAAAGATCAAAGACTTGATCTTTAACACTAACTAACTAAATCACTAGACCCTAGGCGTTTTCCCAATACCTACGCCTAGGTTCTCACACACACACACCTTTAGACGTCTACATCTTGTACGTACGTACTAAAACTAATGACCCTATGTCTTTTTATATACTAGAGACATCTAGGGTTTACAAGAGGAATCATAATATAATTAGGAAACAATACAATTAGGAAACTAAATATTCTTTTAAGCATATCTTCTAGAATCTTCCAAATCCTCCATCTTTTTGTAGTTTCCCTTCTTGTCACTTTAAGTCCTTCATGTTTCATTCTTCTTATTTTGTATCATCAAATCTATAATAGACCCAACAGTATGTTGATTGGTAGTTTTGTTAGAATGCAAGTTAGAATCTCAAGCTGATTTTAAATCTCAATAGTCTTACTGTTTCAGTAGCCCCAACAGCAGCTACACCTCTTCTTTTTGAGCTTATTAGTAGTCTCCTTTGTGCTTATTCAGATACTTTAGGATCCATAGGTTGATTTAGTTGAGTATTAGTTTAATTATTTGCTTATTAGTGCTTAATGTTTAGTTTTTTTTATAGCTTTTTATCTTTTTGTAGCTTAGGATTTCCCTAGATTAGCACTTTGCCCACTGCTTATTTCCCCAAGTTAACTGTTCTTTTGTTATCCTTTAAGCTAATTATAGTTGTTTAGCATGAATCCTAGCCTGCATCTTTGTTTAAAACTGCTTGTCCATTGTTCTATTGTGCAAAAAAGCTGAAAAAGAGTGTTTGGCTGTGTTCTGCTTAAAACAGCAGTGTATAAGCTGTCAAAACAGCTTATTACCAAAGTTTTAGGAAAATGTTTTTCATAAAATTTCTTCATTTTGAGTGCCTCTTGAAACAGCAGCAGCTTATGTGAGTAGTTTATAGCTTATTAGCTTTTTTATCTTTGTTCATTTTAGGCTCCTAGTAGTTTTTAGGTAGGATAACTTAATGCCCTTTAGATTAAATCTTATTATAGCTTTTGTTTCCCTTGGACTGGTACTAAGCCAAACAGCCCCATCCAAAGTTTATTTTCCAAGTCTGCTGTCATAAGCTCTTCTACAGTTTATTTTGAAGTTTTCTTAAGATTTGTTTTTATAAAAAAAAAAGTTTTATTTTGACCCATTGTTCAGTTTCCAAAAGAAAAAAAAAAACCAAAACAAATAAGTTGCCAAAAGTACAGAAGGTGGGATTCGAACCCAGGACTTCCTGAATTCCATAGACCACGACCAGATACCACACCCCAAACCCAACTGCCCTTGGGCTCCTTTTTGTTTATGTCTTGCACTTTTAATTATATAACAGTTAGTTAGAGACTTTGCATTTTAAACCTTTCATCTTATTTAGCTTATTAGTTGCTTATTTCCCAAAGCAGTTATGTTTTTTTTTTTTTTTTCTTAGATTTAGCTTAGTGTAAGGTATTTTTTTTTGTAATTTTTGCATATTTTTCCAAAAATGTTTAGTATTTTTAATAATTAATTAAGTTTAAAATAGTTTTTAATTCGTAGAAAATAAAATAAAAGTCGAAAAAATACCCGGCTTTTTCCTAAAATCATTTTTAGTCATGTAGAATGTAGGAAAATTGTTTTTGCACTCGTAGGACTTAAATTGCATATTTTTCAATTTCGGGGCTCGGTAAGTACTTGGTTTTTCGCGTTTTTGCATTTTAGTACCCTAGGATGTAGTTTAGCGTTGTTTTATTGCTTCTTAGGCTTAGTAGTAGTTTATTTAGAGTTTACATTGTTTTACTTGCTTTATTTTCATTCCCGTTCTTTAATTTGTAGATTAGCATAATCAAAATCCAAATTCGTTAAACCAATTCTAGTCCTAATTACGAAACTCAACGACACCGTCAATTTCACACCTCGTTGGGACACGACCCGGGGAAATCACTTTTCCGGTATCACTTTTATCACACCCGTAAGATTTGATACGTTAACCTTTTTCCTAAAGGGTTAATTTGTCGAATTTTGCGGTTATTTTGATATACGTTGATATTGTGTTTTTCACCACTCACTTTACACGAATCAAATTTTGGCGCCGCTGCCGGGGAGGTGTGTTGCGACAATATCGTGATTTTTGCGATTAGTGACTTGAAGAACCTTCCTCGTGAAGTTACCGATTTTGAAAAATACAAAAATACTCTTCTCAATCCTCTTATCCGTATGATTCTATTTCTCTTACCCTCTCATACCGTTTGATTCTACTCTTCTTTAACCTCAAAACCGTTTAATTATATCTCTTTAACCCTCTATATGTTTAATTCTAATGACGACGATCATCTTCGGTGTATGGAAAAAGATCAACATCATTGTCACAAATGCGTGTGTGAGCGGTGTGGAAGGCCTAGTTCAAGCGAATTTTGCGATTTGTGCGAATTATCCATCAAAAAGTCTTTTCAAAGTTATTTCAACCACCCGCCACAACCCGAAATACGTTCTAATGTTGACGAACCCGTTCAAACATCGGAATTACCTCAAGCACCCACCGAGGGTTACGAGGACACTTTATTTGAATCTAGAGCCCGTAATCTAATCGAACAAATTCAAGCCGATGAAAAAAGGTCGAGAATTAGAATTGATTACGATGAACCCGTTCAAACACCGGAGACCATAACGGAAGTGGTGGAAATTGCTAGCTCTAAGAGCACACCACTTGTCCCACCTCCGGAATCTTCTGAACGTTTTACCGACGACTTCTTTAGGGCCAGAAATGACATGATTCAAAACTTCTTAATTGAACTTCGTCAAGATTCAACTTCGGGAAATACCGCTTTTCCTTCCTTATGTGATGTTGTTGAACCCTCGATTCCTATTCCCGAGCCAGAAATACCTTTGTTTGATCAAAATTGTTGCTACGGTTGTGGAGACTTGTTACCACAAGGTTTTCGTTGTTACAAATGTATGTGCGAGTGGTGTGGAAACTATCTTGTCAATGGATGTTGTTCGATTTGCGCCGAGAATTCATTTGCTTATGATTCTAACCCGGAATCTTTCAGTTATCCTCAAAACAATTTCAATTACCCTCCACAAAATTCATACGAACCAGAACCGTATTTTCATCATTTCAATGATCAAACATCGTTTCAAAATTTCTCTCCCCAATACCCTCATTGTGCTAAGTGTGGGGGTCCTCATGATGATTATCAATGTCAATCGTGGACTTCCGAATTTGACAACATCCAACCCCCACAGTTTCCCGTCATTGATCAATTTCCTCTTATAATTCTTGAAGAACTTTCCGAGGAACAAGCTGCTCACAACGAAAGATTACTAGCCGATGAGCGAGCAGCTCAAAAGCTTCTCCTCTTTAACGAAGCTTGCCGTCTCGATGACGAGGATGAGGAAGATTGGGAGATGACAAAGGACAAGGTGCATATCTCAAGCCCACAAAGTACCGCACATGTCCACTCTCCGCCCTTATCTTGCCTATCTACCTTAGAACCGTCGGATAATCTTTTAATGGGGGACGAAAATCTTAGTACTATTCTGGAAACGGAACCGTCTTGTGTTGAGAACCTTGTCCCAACCCCAAGTGAGTCCGAGGTTATCTCCGGTAATATGTTTGATGAGCCTCTTGATGATGATTCTTCTCATCCTCTTGACATTTCTAACGATCATGTCGAGATGTTCTCCAATTCTGACAACGATTGTACTTCGTTTGACGATTCTTTATCTTATGGAGACATCGATTATGTCGAGGAGTTACCTTCTGAGCTAGTTAGCTTAGAGGAAGTGAGAGATTCTGATGATCTGGAAATTGAGGACGAGATACTTCGTGAAAAATTGTTCAATGTAAATCTCCTCGTTTCCAAGATCGAATCATTTTGTGCTAAATCAGCTTCAGCTCCTATCCCCATTGAGGATAGTGACTCTATCTTGGAAAAGCCTGAAACATCTCCTGAGCTTGAGGCTTTTTCCAATGATTCTTTTCCGGAATATGAAGTATTCCGCTTTGATGACGATCATACTGAAAAAGAGAATAGTGGCAATCCCACTTTTCATCTTTCTCTTCCTGAGTATGAGTCGTCCACATTTGAATTGCTTCCTCCTTCCGAAAGGAGTAGGCTTTTCCATGAGGAGTTCGCCGGTGAACTCACTCACATCTTCCCTCTTCCTCCGGGAATTGAGGATGAGCTTTTTGAGCAAAATGCTCTACACCCCCTTTCATCCATGAGTAACTCATCCACCCTTGAGGATTTTACCATGGTTGATACTTGCGTTTCATTCCTCTCTGAGGATAAAGTTTTCAAACCCGGTATCTTACCTTTCAAGGGAGTTCACTCTCGGATATTTCTTAAGTCCAACACGGATGTTGTGACTTCTAAAGTGGTGGATAAGATTTCTGAACATTCCGTTAATGTTCCTCAATCTAATCTTTTGCCCACCCATCCCACACGTTGTCAAGTAATTGACACTTTGCCTTCTCCTCCCATTTCTTCTCCATGTCTTAACTCCTACGAGAGTGAAGATACCATCTTTGACCCCGGCATTTCTCATTCTCTTGAGCCGGGAATATATCTCATCGGTGTGGAACTTTCACGTGCTTCAAATGTTTGTCCAAACATCTTGAATGAAAGTCCGATGGAGATTGTTTCTTCTACTTTGCTTCCCCATGAACCAATGAATGCGGGGTCGAGTCAAGCTAGCGACTCGAGGAACAAAAACAGTAGCACACTATATGGGTTTTCACCCGTATTTCTGACTTCTTTCTACTTTCTACCACCCTAGTGTGGGGGAGTTGCCCCCCGCTGTTGTATATAAAGTTTTCTAAAAAAAAAAAAAAAAAAAAATCAAATAATGGCCGTAGTATTTCCCTTTTACGTTCTATGTTTCGGCATAACCGCCGGTACTTTGAATATTGAGGGCAATATTCATTTCTAGTGTGGGGGGAATTCTCACGAATTTTATCATATAAATTATACCACCCAATTCCTCCATTTTTGGCCATTTTTTTTTTTTGGAGTAAGTGTTTTGCACTTACTCAGCTTACGGTTATCAGTCCGCCATGTCTAATAAACAAAAGGATTGGCTAATCCAGGAGCAAACGGCTCTTGGTAAAGATATCTCAAATCCGTTGACGGCTTGCAATTTGCCCAAAATTGTATGGTGTTCAGCTCACCATATCTTTAATTAGTGAAGAGTTGGCTAGCCCGCAAGTTTATGGATTGTGGTAAAGGCAGTTGGAAAACCATAATTGGTAATCGACTCACCAAAGATATTTTATCTAAGAGTTGGCTAGTCCAGAAGCAAACGGCTTCTGGTAAAGACAAATCAAAACCGTTGAAAGCTGGTGGTTTGCTCAAAATCATTTGGTTATCATTGTACCAAGGTTCTTACTTGAACTGAAACAATTGGCTACTCCAGAAGTAATGGCTTTTGGTAAAGAGACTTAAATCCATTAAAGCTCCATATGATTGATTGCTAGGGACTAGCAATTGCCTAGTGTGGGGGGATTTGATGAGTGCTTATTCACTCATCGTTTTTACCCACCTAAGACCTCAAAAATGACCAAAAACACTCAAATATGATCAAAATATGTTAAAAATATCCTCGGAGTGTGTATTGTGTCTTGCAGGTACAAAAGGATCGAAAACAGACATAAATGAGCTTGGAATGGAATACGTGCTTTGCGGACGGAGCCGGGAGTGGATTTTCTACATTTTCAGAGCCCGAGACGCATATTTGGAGTTAGAGTGGGGTAAACAAACCCGAAACCCAACGAGAAACCAAAATTCCCATTTTACCCGTCCCCGATACCCAAATAACCAAATTGCCTTTTAAAACCAAAAATCCAAAAAAATCCTCATTTCAAACCTTTAAAACCAATTTTGTAAAAATTCATTTTTATTTAAAAACAATTTTTAGTTATTCAAAAAAAAAAAAAAAAAAAATACAAAACAAAACAAAAATACATTTTTACACCTTTTTAAATAATAAACCCATTACCCTTTTTACCCATTACACCCATTATACCCAGCTTTCTCTTAATCCCAGAAACCACAACCACACTCAAAACCCAGAATCCCTCTTTTACTCGCCAATTTTCCCTCTTCCCCTGTCCCTCTCAATCCCGAATCTCCAACCCACTCATCTCCATCTCCCAAGGCAAGGTCACAAGAATCCCTCCACTTTGGCAATCCTTGTGAGCTCCTACACCAACCAATGGCTCAGATTGCTCAAGGTGTGTACCTAACTGATGGATGGGTGAGATTGATCAAAAGAAGCACAAAAATCTGTTTAGGTTTGTTTTACCTCACAAAAGAAACACACAAGAAAGAAGACAAGAAGAAGAGCAGACACATCTTTTAGTATAAATAGGCAATTAGGCATTTTGTAAAAGGTTGTCTAGAAATTCTGTTCTAGTCCCATTTTTATTTTATTATCATTTACCTTCATTGTACTCTTTCAATTTTCAATGCTACTTAAATTCAGTTTTAATTTATTTGGTTTATGCAATTTCTAAGTTCCAAGATTTTTTTTCTGTCTCAATTACTTGTCAAAAGTGTTAGCTACAGTTGATTAAACCCATTTTGAGTTTGTTTTGATACTGCAAATCAGTTTTTAAAAGTTCTTTACATTGTCAAAGCTACTTTCTGCCCAGTAGGGAGCGTTTGGATCGGTTTAGCTTTTGGGTCAAAAATCAAGTTTTGACCCATTTTGGGTCAAAAGTCATCTCATTTTGTTTTAACATAGTGTATGTTGATTGGTAGTTTTGTTAGAATGCAAGTTAGAATCTCAAGCTGTTTTTAAATCTCAATAGTCTTACTGTTTCAGTAGCCCCAACAGCAGCTACACCTCTTCTTTTTGAGCTTATTAGTAGTCTCCTTTGTGCTTATTCAGATACTTTAGGATCCATAGGTTGATTTAGTTGAGGATTAGTTTAATTATTTGCTTATTAGTGCTTAATGTTTAGTTTTTTTTATAGCTTTTTATCTTTTTGTAGCTTAGGATTTCCCTAAATTAGCACTTTGCCCACTGCTTATTTCCCCAAGTTAACTATTCTTTTGTTATCCTTTAAGCTAATTATAGTTGTTTAGCATGAATCCTAGCCTGCATCTTTGTTTAAAACTGCTTGTCCATTGTTCTATTGTGCAAAAAAGCTGAAAAAGAGTGTTTGGCTGTGTTCTGCTCAAAACAGCGGTGTATAAGCTGTCAAAACAACTTATTACCATAGTTTTAGGAAAAAGTTTTTCACAAAATTTCTTCATTTTGAGTGCCTCTTGAAACAGCAGCAGCTTATGTGAGTAGTTTATAGCTTATTAGCTTTTTTATCTTTGTTTATTTTAGGCTCCTAGTAGTTTTTAGGTAGGATAACTTAATGCCCTTTAGATTAAATCTTATTATAGCTTTTGTTTCCCTTGGACTGGTACTAAGCCAAACAGCCCCATCCAAAGTTTATTTTCCAAGTCTGCTGTCATAAGCTCTTCTACAGCTTATTTTGAAGTTTTCTTAAGATTTGTTTTTATAAAAAAAAAAGGTTTTATTTTGACCCATTGTTCAGTTTCCAAAAGAAAAAAAAACCAAAACAAATAAGTTGCCAAAAGTACAGAAGGTGGGATTCGAACCCAGGACTTCCTGAATTCCATAGACCACGACCAGATACCACACCCCAAACCCAACTGCCCTTGGGCTCCTTTTTGTTTATGTCTTGCACTTTTAATTATATAACAGTTAGTTAAAGACTTTGCATTTTAAACCTTTCCTCTTATTTAGCTTATTAGTTGCTTATTTCCCAAAGCAGTTATGTTTTTTTTTTTATTTTTCTTAGATTTAGCTTAGTGTAAGGTATTTTTTTTTGTAATTTTTGCATATTTTTTCAAAAATGTTTAGTATTTTTAATAATTAATTAAGTTTAAAATAGTTTTTAATTCGTAGAAAATAAAATAAAAGTCGAAAAAATACCCGGCTTTTTCCTAAAATCATTTTTAGTCATGTAGAATGTAGGAAAATTATTTTTGCACTCGTAGGACTTAAATTGCATATTTTTCAATTTCGGGGCTCGGTAAGTACTTGGTTTTTCGCGTTTTTGCATTTTAGCACCATATGATGTAGTTTAGCGTTGTTTTATTGCTTCTTAGGCTTAGTAGTAGTTTATTTAGAGTTTACATTGTTTTACTTGCTTTATTTTCATTCCCGTTCTTTAATTTGTAGATTAGCATAATCAAAATCCAAATTCGTTAAACCAATTCTAGTCCTAATTACGAAACTCAACGACACCGTCAATTTCACACCTCGTTGGGACACGACCCGGGGAAATCACTTTTCCGGTATCACTTTTATCACACCCGTAAGATTTGATACGTTAACCTTTTTCCTAAAGGGTTAATTTGTCGAATTTTGCGGTTATTTTGATATACATTGATATTGTGTTTTTCACCACTCACTTTACACGAATCAATTATCTAAATACTAATTAACATGTTATATTACTTTCTTTCCCTCGCCCCAAAATCAAACAGATTCATGGTAGAAAATGCTTCTTTCTTGATACATGTTGTCTCGAGTTGAGGAATCCTCCCACAATTAAGGGTTCTTTTGGTTTGCTCTCATGAATCACAATTGTTATGAGTTTCGATATAAGGTGGAATAAGAATAGACATAAGTTAAGTAATTAAATCCAATATCATTGTTTGGTTTGTTTATCATATTTAAGTTAAGTATCTTGTTAATAATGTGAGGAATAATGTGGGCCCGAGAATGAAACTATCATATCCTACCTATTTGGTGACTATAAAGTATTTAACATATTTGTATATTATTTCAAGTTTGAATGTCACAAGTTTTAAACAAACATCATTATTGTAAAGAAAATTCATTCTTTCATTGTCATTCTTGCATACCAGACGCACCCAAACTTAGCTTGTTTGGTATAGGGGTTTAGAGGGTTTAGAATCAAAGTAATGTCATATCACTTGTTTGGTAAATATTTGTTTCCCTAGCAATTGGTATTGAATAATAGATTAGATTCCTAGCCTTATTAGTGGGTTTGGATGAAAAGATACAAGTTTTTTTTAGTAGTCTCACATGTTAATTGATACTCCTTCCGTCTCTAAATAAGTGTCCACTATTGACTTTTAAAGTCTCATTTTTTAACTTTGACCTTAATTTATTTTATTTGTGTTATGTAATACTTGATGCAAAATATATGAAAGGATTGAGTTTTAAATGTATTGGTATAATTTTCATTAAGTATTACATAACACAAATGAAATAATTTAAGGTTAAAGTTAAAAAAAAAAAAAAAAAACACTTTAAAAGTCAATATTGAATATTTATTTAAAGACGGATGGAGTATTAGCTAAATATTTTAAAAGTTTTTCTTTATAATATTTTCTTTCTCTCTCTTGTTTATAATAAATACTAGTTTTAAATATAATATAAATTTATAAATTATATATACCACACATTTCTTTCTCTTATTTTTCAAACCTTCTCAAATCCGAATTTAATTTCATTTCCACTTACAAACCAAAGGCACCCTTAGCTCTATGGTTTGAATCTGTTTTGATTTTTAACATCTATTTTCATAAGATATTATACAAGAACAAAATTATTTAACAACTTAACTAAGTGAACCTATGTCTACCATATATAAAGCAAATGTTTTTTTTTAAATACTTAAAAAATGAGTAATGTTTAATCCCAAAAATACTTTTTTTTTAAAACTTAAATTCAATCTTATATTTACTTCCAAAAAAAAAAGAATTCAAAGAATAGTGTCTTAATGAAATACTTGATTTAACAATGTTCTAAAAAAAATAAAAATATATGCGTGACAACTTTTGATGACATTATTTAATGTACTTTCTAAAAAAAGAGACTTTTTTTAATATTTAATTTCATTATTTTAAATTTTTTAAAATTCATGCACAAACTCTAATATAACATATATCATTTTACAAAATTTATGTAATATTTCATTTTTCAGTTTCATTAAATGTATTTATATGCTCTTTGATGCATGTTAAAATTTGTTCTTTGCATTGAATTACCGCATGTCACAACCTTTTTCAATTGCATTTTGGTTCATTTACGTTATACGAAACACTTAACTAAAATATCACAACTATAACTGTTTTTCATCATAAAATATCGTTGTTACACACGGGTACTTGTCTAGTTAACACATAAGCCAAACAATTGAATAATTAAATATGTTCTATGTGAAGAAACAAAAAGCCAACATGCACATTTGATTCACGGGCCCTTGGTTCAGTTCTCAATACTCAATAGCATAAAACAGATAAAAAGTTAAACAATCAATCGCCCCCTCCCCCCTCGATTCAATTTCTATCCACGGTCTTTTCATTAATTTCTCAAACTTCAACAACCTTCAATTCGTTTACCTACTCATGTTTGTTATTATCATTAGGTGAATTGTCATAAGGATTAATTATCACGGTGTGTTTTTTAAACTTTGATAAGGTTTATCTTTGATTGATAGAAGGGTAAAATAGTCATAGCTGATATTTAAAAAAGTAATTTAGAAACTAAAGTTATTTAGTTATACTTAAATTATAAATTTGGATACATATGAGTAATTTGAAGTTTTCGAAAAAGATTGACGTAATTATAAGAATATTAACGTAATTGTAAAATATTTTAAAGATATTGATGAAAAATGACAAGTGTAATCCACAAGCTATTTTTCTTTCATTCATAATTTTTCTTCATCTTTGTCATTTATTATTCTACGTGTCATTTTCATATTGTTAGGAAGAAAATTAGTAAAAAATGTTATGAAGAAATATCATTTTCCTTCGAGATATTCTCCTATTAATCTAAATCATCTAGGTTCAACTATTGGGAAATTGACATGCTCACTTTCTTTCATTTTTTTTTTTTTTTTTTTTTTTTTTTTTTCCTTTTTAAGTTGAAAAAACTGTGTATAAATCTAATTATATATATTTATTATTTCTTTTAAATAATTGTAGCTTTTGATTATTATAATTTGGATAGGATGGGATGTAGGATGAGGTGTTTAAGGCTATGTTTGGCACATGAGATTATGAATATATTATGTTTATTTTTTTTAAAAAATAAGTTATTTAAAAAATAATTTTTGTTTGACAGACATAACTTATAAGAGATTATTAAAATAAATAAATAAATAAAAAAAATAATCTTCCATAATATCTGAAAATAAAAGGTTACTTCATGTAGCTTATAAAAATAATCTCTTTTTATAATCTTTTTCAGCAACAGCACCAGCATCAGCAACAGTATCATCATCAACACTATCTATTTTTGCCAAACATACCCTAAGTATTAACGTTTCTAGACATTGCTTATTTTGTCTAAGTTAGAGTATGAAAAGTTGCGAATAGAAAATTCAATCTGTGTGTAAGTTTTACGTATCATTTTACTGGAATTTTCAATCTATATGCTTGTTTAACGTATCTTTTTGCTTTATAAATATCATGATATATTTAAATATCACACATTTAAAAACTAATTTAACGTTTGAAATAATATGTTGCATACACAACCCAAATGAAAGTTAAAATTGTTGCAACAAAATAGTTAAATTATAAATATTCGCAGCAACGTGCGGCTTATGACCACCCTAGTCTACCTTTATACTCAATTTTCAAAGAAGTTTGGTGAAATGAATGGTAAGTTAGACTAAGGATCAAATGAGAAGAATTCTTAAAATAAAAAGAATGATGAGAAATAAATATAACTACACATTAGAAATGTATCAATTTGAATTAGATGCATCCCTAGTCTTTTAAATACATCATAATATATTTTATAACAAAAAATTAGATGCATATACATATATTAGATGCATTTCATTAAGTTAAACGAATCCTATCTATTTTTCGTCCTCTGCGGGTCAAATTTGTTGCTAGTACTAATTCGAATCGTTTTTACTTCAAAATCACTTTTGAAACTAATTATGATGCATCTAAATGAATAGAGATGCATCTAATTCAAGTCGATGCATCTCAAATATGCGATTATAATTATTTCTCATTCTTCTCATTTTAAGTTTTCTGCTCACTGTATCCTTACCCTGGTAAGTTATTGTTATTTTTTTTCTCTTTTCACAATTGATGGAGCATTCCAATTATAACTCTTAGAATTGTTAATATTTCGATTATGATATTAGAATGTTACAATTTTATGATTCAACAAAGAAAAACAATGATTTGGATTTTATGTAAGATTTTCGCAAGCTTAAGATTTATAGAATCCCGATCTTGACTATAGAATTTTAAAATTTAATCCGATCCGATCTTACTTTTCTTAAACCGCAAATTAAAAAATCACAAAATTATGGATTACTATGTTTTAATAGAATTTAAAAAGCAACTTGTGATTCTTTTTAAATATTCTATATTTATAATTTATAACAACATTTTCGTAAAACCTTTATACAATTTTAGCACTTCAATAAAACATTCATATAATTTTGGATTTATGATATATAACAATTTATAGATTTGAATAATATTACAAAAACTATTAAGAAAAACTATTAAAAAAATGACATTATAGTAGGATCTTAGGTGTCA
Source organism: Chrysanthemum seticuspe (assembly GCA_019973895.1). Taxonomy (NCBI): domain Eukaryota; kingdom Viridiplantae; phylum Streptophyta; class Magnoliopsida; order Asterales; family Asteraceae; genus Chrysanthemum; species Chrysanthemum seticuspe. The sequence continues at coordinate 256,761,755 of BPTQ01000003.1, read as the reverse complement.
CACCCCCAAAATATCTCTTAGAGTTGTTAATATTTAATGTTACAATTTTATGATTCAACAAAGAAAAACAATGACTTGGATTTTATGTAAGATTTTCGCAAGCTTAAGATTTATAGGATCCCGATCTTGACTATAGAATTTTAAAATTTAATCCGATCCGATCTTACTTTTCTCAAACCGCAAATTAAAAAATCACAAAATTATGGATTACTATGTTTTAATAGAATTTAAAAAGCAACTTGTGATTCTTTTTAAATATTCTATATTTATAATTTATAACAACATTTTCATAAAACCTTATACAATTTTAGCACTTCAATAAAACATTCATATAATTTTGGATTTATGATATATAACAATTTATAGATTTGAATAATATTACAAAAACTATTAAGAAAATGACATTATAGTAGGATCTTAGGTGTCACACCCCCAAAACATCGCAGCGGAAGTTAACCAGGGTGTGACTTCATAACACAAAAACACAAGATATAAAGAACGACCTCTAAATAAGTTGTTTAAAAAAGTACACATTCGATCAAATAAATAGTGTTTTACAATAGCCTAAGAGTTTCACAAAATATAAAGAAGTTTTTGTTTTGCAATCGAACGATAAATAATGCAATAATCTCCGTCATAATGAAATCCCAAAATGCGAATCTATGCTATGCTCCATGCAGTAGAGCTAGTGAAATCAAGAACATGAAAAATACATGTTATTCTAAATTGCATGTGATGAAGAAAGAAAAGTTCATCTGAGATTATTATTTGAGTCTCTTGTTTACTGAGGATAAATTTGAGAATAAAGTGTAGAGGTGCTGATTATATCGGTCTTGTGAATAATCTTTTGACGATGTATTTGACCTTTTTTGAATCATAAGTATATGTGTTTTAGATTTTTAGTTGCTAGTAAATATTTGAGAGAGATCAAAAGTGTCGTATAAATGGTTAAATTAGTGTTTTGAATATTACAATCATTTAATTATAATTTAACGAGGCATTTATCAGACCTGTGCGTCGCATAGTTTTTTTTCCCAATAAACTATTGAACTCTTGCTTATGTGTTAAACTTAACTTTTTTTAACTTGTTATTATAATTTACAAAGAGGTCCGAGAAAAATTATGTACTTTTTTTTATATTCATTATTCAAGGTGCATGCGATGGAGTGCTCTTATTATCTCATAGCATATTAAACTATTCGCATGCCATATAATTATACTATACGCCATTCGATGTGTGGCTCAAATATTCAATAATCTATAAATTGGGCTAAAAGTGTTTGGTTCATGTTTACACCATGTCAAACGGATTCAATTCATGTCGAATCTCATCTCATTTATATATTTCATAAATTGCTCAGTGAAACATTTATCATTTAGTACTAAATAAGTCACGTAAACTATAGATACTTTTGTAGATCTTGATGTTAACACATTTTTTGAGAAAAGTAATTAAATATATCAATATAACATCTATACCTAATTGTTTGAAGTAATAATTGGAAACACTTAGTTATGGTTCATAATAAATTTTTTTAAATTATGATAACGTTATTGAAAAGATTGTAAGCGTCTAAATATATTATGAAAATCATTATATGATCTAAAATAGCAAACAAATGTGAGACATTGTATCATCTGAATACTTGATTTACCACAAAGTAGTATAATTTATTATATTTCGAAACTCTGTACAACTAGTTGATATGAGTAATTAGCCGATGGCATAATACAAGTCATTATAAACTTTAATGATACAATGTAGACGAACAACACATAAATTAAATAACGTAGTAGTCATCGTTTTTTATCTCATTATTGCTTGCAGCTCAATCGCATTATTTGAGTATTGGTATTCTTTCAAGTTGGTAAAGAAAGTTAGGATGATATCGTAGAGTGTTATGATTTTTGTTCATTTGATGATGTAATATTGGTTTCATGTAAATCGTACAATTTATATTTGAAATAAGTTGTGTATGTAACATCTAAGGACATGAATAGCTTATTAGCATTCTATAATTATATTGTATTAATCAAGCTAATTAGAAGAGAAAATAAACGGATGCATCTAAACACCTTTGCGTTATTTGGGATTGCATATATTAATTAGACAAATCTTACTGCAAAACTCTAATATTAATTAGACATGAATAGATCTATTGCAATCACTAAACATGACTGAAACTAATCGGCTTAAACGTATTTGGCCAAGTCTTCTTGTGTGCTTGAATATTGTCATGTGTCAACGGTATCTCGGGTCTTGTCATGTTGTCCCTCGATCAATTTTTTTTTTCAACTGCCAGCTTTTAATTTCATCTTCGTATACTTCAGTACTATAAGATTCATAATAGCAAAAGATGACAGGTATTACATTTAAAACCCACCCTTTAGAGCATATGCAATGGTTAACGCCGGACCGACGTTATTTGCCGTTAACCGGCGTTAGCCACACCGAGCTCCGCTTTAAACCCACGTTAAATGGCTTAAGTTACCACTCTAACGGGCGTTAAAGGGTAGGGGAAAAAAAATTCATTTCACCCTCCCACATCATTTCAAATAAATTTTTACTTATACCCCCTCAACATATTAAAATTCAAATTTAAATTATACTGGTTAATTCTGAGTGGGATAAATTTAAATTCCAATTTGAAATTTAAAAATCAAATATGAGCGAGATTTATTCAAATTCAAAATCAACTCTGCCTATATATACAACTCTACCAGAGTTGTTTAGAACACACAGCTTACACACACAAGTTACACACACAACTCACATACACAAAAATGTCTCGCAAAGATTTTTCTCAGCAATTCCCAAGTCCATAACAGTTGTCGGAAACTAGCTTTCCAACTCCAACTCAGTTGCCAGAAACCAGCTTTCCAACTCCAGAAGAATTTGAAGTTTACTCAACCCCACCTGAAGATGTCTTTCCGGTTTTCCAACCGGCAAATGTATTTTTAAATTCTCCACCTGTTAACAATCTAATTGTTAACACTCCACTTATGAACAACCCAATTGTTAACACTCCAGCTGTTAACAATTAAGCTGCTGACAGTCCACACTGGATCTTGAAAATAATCCATTTGGGTTAAGTGAGGCTTCCCTTCGTTAACTTGAACAAGACGAAGAAAACTATAGAGAGATTATGGAAGAGCAGGCACGCGAGAAACCTGCTCGTCGTGAACAAGAAGCAAGGGAAGTTCAATATCTTCGAGATAGCTACTTTGACATCATGGAGACAAAGCTTTTTAATGGCGAGTTTTATTCCTCTTCAAGTGACGAGGGTTGGGACTTAGATGATTCGTTTTATTAAGTTTTAGTAGTTTTATTTTTACTCAATCTCGTTGTAGTTTTAATGCTTAATGTAATTCGTGTTTAATGTTTAATGTACTTTGTGTTTTAATATTTAATGTAATATATTTTTTTTAATAAATGAAGTGTTTGTTTTAGTTTAGGGGTTGAATTTGAAAATATCAACTATTAAACCTTAACTTGGGATGTTATGATTGTAGGTGTTTTTTGGGTGAGTTAAAGTGAAATATTAAAGCTGATGTGGCGCTAACGTGACAGGGTGTTAATGTTTAACTTGTGTTATCAATGCAAGTGCTCTTATAATATATTATCACATGTTGACATAATGCTTTATACGAAAATTCGTCCCCGGCAACAGTTGTTTCTTATATACACTATAAATCTGATGAACATCTGCATAAAACGTTCAAAACATAGTTTTCTAAAAGGAAAGATAAAATTCATATTTGACATGAGCAAGCTCACCTTTCGCATCGAAAACAAAGAAAATGCACCATTCCTCTTCTCCCGATGCATATGTCTATCACAGTAGCAAAATAAAAGTTAATCTTAGTATAACAATCTATACTACTTTATAATGCATTTAGGCCTTCTAAAATTAAAAGACTTAAAAATTCATACTTTTTTACTTGCTTATTATGGAAAGAATTAAAAAAAAATAAGATAAGGAGCTCCAATCATTGAGTGACATGTGTCACTTCTCTAACTAAAAAATAACAAAAAGAGAGGAGCTCTAACAAACAAAAATAAAGAACTACAATAATGGGGTGACACATGTCACTTCCTAACTAATTAATCACCTTTATTTTTAAATTTAAATATATTTTAATTCGTTTAATTTTTTTATGATCTAATTTCACCATATTTTTTAAAATTTTGTGCTCTTTAATTCAACATCCATTTTGATATATTTTTATGAGTTTTCTTTAGTAGTCGGGAAGAAACGGAGTTGAAAAGAAAGAAACTTACTTGAATTAGACGTAAAAATGAAAAACATTTGTTCGCTACAAACTAGTCATCGGGTACCCGCCGCCGCATTGCGCGGGTGGGGTACCCTTCTAGTGATAATAATAGAAGCAACATGTTGAAAAGAAAGAAAAATATGTAAAATAAATCATACCATTAACACCAAATTATAATTCTTCTTTCTTCTTATATTTGCTTTTAAAATGTATCATACTTGTCACTATTTGCTTTTGTGGGTATCTTTTTTCGAATTCATTATTTTTCGGGTATTTTGCGAAAATTTTGGATATTTTTGCACCTCTTAACTAATAGAATTTTTTTTTCCCGAAGGGCAAAAATGTCACATAGTACCATAAGAAGGATGAATTTGAAAGAAAAATACCCACAAAAGTAAAAAAATTTATTCGCTAACTATAAAAGCAAATGATGGCAAGTATAATACCTTTTAAAAATATTTGCCCCGACTATAAAAGCAGGTAGTCATTGATCAAGTTGTATATATCCTTCTGCATAAATGGCAAATCTAATGATCAACCACGAGTCATGGTTGTGGGTAGTAGTGAGCAACAACGATCTTACACTTAAGGCAGTGGTCACGATTTCAGTACTAATATTGCTGGCTGTTTTTTGGTACAACTTGACACGTTCAAGCTCATCACCACCATTACCACCAGGTCCCCGTGGGTTGCCAATTGTCGGGTACCTTCCATTTCTTGGTCGTGACTTGCACAAACAGTTCACCACCATGGCTCACACCTACGGCCCCATCTTCAAGATCCATATGGGAATCAGGCGTTATATTGTCATTAACAAGCTAGAGATAGCAACGGAGGTGCTCCGTGACCAAGACAACAACTTCACTTTCCGCATTCCAACACTTGCTTCCTCGATAATCACTTATGGAGGGAAAGGTATATCATTTAACAGTAACTCAAACTGGCATGACCAGCGTAAGTTATTGGTGAGTGAGGTCTTAAGCAACAAGAATCTTGAAGCATGCAGTCCTTTCAGAAGAAATCAAGTTAGAAAAACCATTAAGAATGTTTATAGTAAAATCGGGACCGCAGTCAACTTTAGTGAGATTTGTTTCTCAACAGAAGTTAACATGCTCTGCAGCATGCTTTGGGAAAACTCGTCAGACAACATAGCCTCAAAAGACAGAAATCTTGGTGCTGAGTTGTATATAATGGCATCCGAGATCATGCAGCTTCTCCTACGACCGAATGTGTCTGATTTCTTCCCCTGTCTTGCATGGCTTGATCTACAAGGTGTCCAACGGGACATGAAGAAACAGTTTGAAAAATTGGATCAACTTTACACAAACATAATTGAAGATCGAATTAAATCTATCTCAGAAAGGATAGATGATGGGATTGCCTTTGAGGGAAAGAAAGATTTCCTACAGATCTTGTTAGATCTCAAGGACCAGAAAAAGCTTACCTTTGACGAAATAAAGGCACTTCTCACGGTAACTTTTATTTATTTATTTATTTATTTTTGAACGGCGACTTTTCGCGGCAATTAATTAAGCTTGATATTTCGTTTATGGGCAAATCACCTAAACGATCGATATGGTATAACTTTTTCATGTATAAATGACTTTTGAATTCACATACAGTTTAAGAGTACGCAAACACAAAAATAAACTAATTGATGATATGCTAATTTTTTGTGACAACTTAATTGGTTAACATTTCATTTGTTGTATTAATCAGAACATTGTGATTGGAGGAGCCGATCCTACGATTACATCGATAGAATGGACAATGACCGAGATTATCAGACATCCTAAAGTAATGAAAAGGATTCAAGAAGAATTAGTTCAAGTTGTAGGAGTAAATAAAATTGTTGAAGAATCCCATCTCTCGGAACTACAATACTTAGAGGCAACATTTAAGGAAGCATCGAGGTTGCACCCTGCAGGCCCTTTCATAAGCCCGCGGTCCCCACATGAGGATTGCATAGTTGGGGGATACACTATCCCAAAGGGCTCTCATGTCTTTCTGAATATTTGGTCAATGCAACGTGATCCTCGCTATTGGGATAATCCCTTGGAATTTAACCCAGACAGGTTCTTGGCCAATGATGAGACACACACATATGGTTACAATGGGAAAAATATAAAATTCGTTCCATTTGGATCAGGGAGAAGAGTGTGCCCAGGTATTACATTAGCCGATAAAATGCAAATGTATATCTTGGCATCGTTCTTGCATTCATTCGGCTGGAGCTTGCCCAAGGGTGAAACACTCGACCTCTCCGAGAAATTTGGCATCGCATTAAAGAAAATGAAACCACTCATACTTATCCCATCTCAAAGGTTGCTTAACGCGGGACTCTATATGTAATATTCTGCTACTCGTAAGAAAATTTAGCATCATCTTAGAGACCGCGAGTATAAATATCGATCTACATGTTGGATCTTCATTTGCCATGTTAATAAGATGTGTATGCGTTACTATTAATGTGTGTACGACTCTTAATATAATTGCTCCATATCAGTTTATATTATTTGCATGTTAGTTTGATCAAGTTTATATTCTTCAAAGCTTGGTTCTTACTTTTTAGTCCAGTATAGTCCGGTTCAGAACCATAATCAGATCCGAATCACATTCTTTCATCTAATTATTGGCATTTCCAAACTTGAAGATTGACGTTGCTTGACATTGCTTTAATTTTTATATAAATTTAGAAAAAACTAATAAAACCTAAGTAACATTCAAGCTCCTGTTTGAGACTGAATTAGCTTAAACGGAACGCAACCAATTCATGTATGTTTGATTTTTAGTTCCATTACCAGAAATCATTCTTCTCACATGACAGCAACCAAGAGAAACTATGTACAGATGCAGTATAAATTAAAGTTTCAGAAAGTTAACTCTGTTGAGAAACGAATATTTTAAGCAAGTGACCTATTTTTTTAACGGCATTTTATTGATAACACTCTAGCAAGAGACTAGAGGGAGAAGAGAATTACAATAAAGTTGTACAAGCATGCTTTGAATCTCAATTCTACCAGTTCGGATTAGCTTTCCTATTCCTGTGAACGATCCACGAGTGTGCATGAGTTTTTATTTCATTGCCAAGAGTATCCTTCCTAGGAGTCTTCGGGTCAAAGCAAGGTCTATTCCTATACGTCCATATGATCCAAGTTGTTGTTTGAATAACCACATTGAAACATTTTTTACCAACGTGTTAAGTTTACCGACATAAAGGGTAAGAAGTAGAAGACATACTCTATATCGATAATTAAATGAAAGCTGTAAAGGTCGTGGAACGAGGCTCGTGTTTAACACCATTCCCTTAAAACGAATTCGCCGTCTGTTTCACAAAGCAAAACGTCCAAAGCTGTTGTACAGCCGGACCTGACAACTTCCTGAAAGATCGCTGAAAACTTGTGCGTTTCTGATCGAAGAAATTGCTGGAATTTGTCTGTATTGGAGCAGTATTTTTCCGTATAGAAAACTGAATGAGGACCCATTTATTTTATAGGCTAAAACCTATATTGGTCACCAAGATAAAATATTTTCCTGAAAAAAAACAGATATGCAAATCTATTAAAACAATAACACGATTTGCATATATATTATTTACACAGCAACATTCAGTAAAGTTTGTCAATAAGTTTCATATCTATTCCAAAAATAGATTTACATAATTTAGGAAAATGAATCTCGAATTTGCAGCAAAAAGATACGCACGTATGCTATGTTTCGGAGCTGCATTCGTGTCCGCAGGTCGCGCGGGTGATAACATCAAATAGTCCCGATTATTTAGTGTTAATTTCCCCCGATAATGCTCGTATTTTATATCATTTATATGAATTTACGCTTGTTTTCCTCTATATTTCACTTTCAGGTATATTACGAGCATTGAAGCTAAATAGACGCGGATTTGGAGATTTTATTGAAGATATATGATAGTATGCCCATTTTGAAGTAATTACGGTGTAACTCTTCTCTCATGTTACGCCGTAACATTTGCGTGACTCACAAGGCCAGCTCAGCAGCTGATTACGGCGTAAATCCATCTTAGGATTACGCCGTAACTCTTTCCAACGATTACAGCGTAATCATGATTTTGTAACGTATATTGAAGATACGGCGTAACTCATTGCATGTATTACGCCGTAACCAGCTATAACTAGAGAATTATTACGGATTTATATAGGTTACGATGTAACTCTCAACTTAAGTTACGCCGTAACTAGACCTGGCCTATAAATACCAGCCCTGAATTCTGAATTTTACACAATTCACTCCACACCATAAAGCAGAGAATGTGAGTATGGGACTGAAGGCAGATCTTGAGAAGCGTACGGAGCCATCTCCAAGGGAGAAATCACTCCCTAAAAGCATTAACGATTTATCATTTCTTTTACTTCCAATTCATGTATTTCATTATGTCAAATGTTGAATTGATTGTTTCATTTAATAAGATCGGCTAAGCACCTGTAGTGCTAGCGTAGTTATGATTCCTTAATTGTTATGTTTATGTTTACATTGTTTCCGTATAATTGTTTCTAGTGTATGCATGCATAGTTTGTTATGTTTAAGATGCTAGCTCCCGAGCACTCATTGTTATGAATCTTGCATATAGCGGAACTTAATGACTTGGCTTAGGGGATTAAAAACAACTGTACTTTCAAGGGTAGTAGCTTGATCTCCGGTGGAAACCTTTGCTGATAGGTTAGGACGAACTGACCAAATGCTGTCCTAGCGGCCTAAACCCCCAATTGAAGCAATTGGAAGTAATTAAACGTGAACATAACTTGATAGGATGAGTAAATAGGTTAGCACACTTCTCCTCTATTGATCACAACCTTTGCCTTTATTTGCTATCTTTTTTTTTCTTGCTTTATTAGTTTATTAATCATTTCAATCTTAAAACCATTTAAAACCACTGACACCTAGACTTAATTAGAATCTGCTCACATAGCTCTTGGGACGACCTCGGTTTTACCGATTACTACACTACACACGATCGGGGACACTGCCCTTTAGTGCATAAGGTAGACCTTAGGTAAACGAGACACTTATAAATATTAAAACCTGGTCAGTTAAACCTGCATCAAGTTTTTAGAGCAGCTGCCGAAGAGTTATATTAGGATTTTTATTTATGTCTTTATTTTTAATTATCGTTTTCAATTTCTGATATTAAGGCTCTCACCATTAATGATTATCTTACCACCTCTAAAGTAAAACAGGGGATCACCATTCCAGCTCTTGAAGAAAATGTTAGATTCGAATTCTGGGGACTATGTCTGAAAGAACAAAAGAGATGTAGCTTTTATGGAAACAAAGATGAGGAAGCATACGAGCACATCTCTAAGGTATGTGAAATTGCTGACTTGTTCCATGCACCAGGTGTCTCCAGAGACCATATTATGATGAGAGCATTCCCATTCACTCTCAAGAAAAGAGCTAGAGATTGGCTGAAGAAACTACCTTCTGGATCTATTACAACATGGAACGCATTCAAGAAGGCCTTTCTTAAAGAATATCGAACCCCTGCAAAAATCCTTCAGCAAGTCGATGAAATTAGAAGATTCTGCCAAAACAATGATGAACCCTTATTCACAACTTGGGAAAGATTCAATGAAGCCATCCTCAAATGCCCCGAGCATAAACTCAACTAGCACGAGCAACTGCAAATATTCTACAACGGGCTTAATATCAAGACTCGACAAATATTAGACTCTAAAGAACCTATCCCTTTGATGACTGCTGATAAAGGATGGACCATAGTTGAAGAAGTTGCTCTTCATTCGTCATTCTGGAATGAAGATTGGAAAGAAAGCCCGATGGAACTACAATCGGTAATTAGGAATTTGGAAGAATTCGAGTCTGACATGCACTCCCTTACTGAAGAAGTGAAGATGGTTAAACATAAGTTCGATAGCCCAGTTGAAGGAAGAGTGACAGATCTCGAAAAGGCAAAAAAGCTTGTGAAAGAATCTAGCAGAAAGCAAGAGGAAAGTGAGAAATTGGTATGGAACATCAAGAAAGACTACGACCATGTACTAAGGACTCAAGCAGCTGCAATAAGAAGATTAGAGAATCGGGTCGGAAAGCTCGCCAAATAGGTCAAGATCAGAGACGAAGGAGAACTTCCTAGTACAACTGAAACCAATCCTAGGGATCTGGCCCATGCTATAACAACCCGAAGCGGATTAAACTACAAAGAACCAACTTATCCCTCAAAAGCAAATGTTCAGAATAAATAAATCCCTCAAGACAACAACAAGGAAACAAAGGATACTCAACAAACTTCGTCACAGGAAAAAGTTCGACCCTATGTTCCACCCATACCATTTCCTGGAAGAATTAAGAAGGAGCAAGAACGATTACAATTTCAGTAATTCATGTAGAAATTACAACAGCTCAGCATAAACATTCCTCTCGTGGAAGCACTTGAACATATGCCAAAATATGCTAAATTCATAAAGGACCTCCTCACTCATAAAATACTTTCTGATCAGACACAGGTTTCCTTGAATCAAAGGTGTTCTGCTGCACTTCTAAAAGATATGCCTCTTAAAAAAGAAGATCCTGGGAGTTTCACCTTACCTTGAACCATCGGAGGTATCGTGTTTGAAAAATGCCTTGCCGACTTAGGAGCCGGCATCAGCCTTATGCTATTCTCGCTTTACTCACGACTGGAATTGGGAAGCCTGAAACCAACTAGAATGTGCATTGACCTGGCCAATAAAACAACTCAATACCCTAAAGGAATTGCAGAGAATGTCCTTGTCAGGATTGATAAATTTTTTTCCCGATCGACTTCGTGGTCCTGGAAATTGAAGAAGATAATGTCCCCATTTTACTCAGAAGAACCTTTCTTACCACATCACACGCCATGATTGATGTTTTTAACAAGAAAATCTCTTTGGAAATTAGAAATGATAAGATTACCTTCGACCTAGAAGATCGATGAAATACGCTTCTTTCACTAACGACAACCTTGACGACCTCAATCTAGTCGAGGTTGATGTTCAGAAACATGCTCAAGAATGCTTTCAGCCAGACCCCTTGAAATCACTAGTATTTGAAGACCATAATAACACATCTAATGATGAAGAAGACAAGTGGGAAGGAAATACTATGGATAACCAAACGTTATGTTCTGCCAACATCCCAGAAAAAGGTGATAATAATCCCAAGCTCAAAGAGCTCCCTTTTCATTTAGAATACGCATTTATTGATGATGATCCTAATATTATTGTCGTAATTTCTTCTTTATTATCTAACGAGGAAAAGAAATTGTTATTACAGGTTTTGAGCAAGCACAAAGGAGCTATTGCATGGAAAGTTTATGACATAAAAGGAATTAACCCTTCATAATATCCTCACAAGATTCTATGGATGATAATTTTAAACCAGTAGTGCAGTCACAAAGGAGATTAAACCCAAAAGTTCAAGGTGTGGTCAAGGATGAAATCATTAAACTCTTGGATGAAGGTCTAATTTACGCTATTTCCGATAGCCCTCGGATTAGTCCTATTCATGTTGTGCCAAAGAAAGGAAGAATGACCGTGGTCACTAATGAGGATAACGAACTGATCCCTAGAAGAACGGTTACTGGATGGAGATTTTGCATCGATTACAGAAAATTAAATGACGCAACGTGGAAAGATCACTTTCCACTCCCTTTTATCGATCAAATGTTAGAAAGGCTTTATGGACATGATTATTATTGTTTCCTTGATGGATTTTCAGGGTATTTCCAGATTCCAATCGCTCCAGAGGATCAGGAAAAGACTACTTTCACTTGCCCCTACGGAACATTCGCTTACCGAAGAATGCCTTTTGGGCTATGCAATGCCCCTGCCACATTCCAACGTTGCATGACGGCAATCTTCTCAGACATGTGCCAAGATTTCATGGAAGTATTTATGGATGATTTCTTGGTCTTTGAAACTCTTTCTCATCTTGCCTTAATAATTTACCTAAAATGCTTGCTAGATGTGAAGAAACCAACCTTGTCCTAAATAGGGAAAAATGTCATTTTATGTTAAAAGAAGGAATTATTTTGGGACATAAAATTTCCCAAAATGGGATTGAAGTCGATAAAGCTAAGGTCGACGTTATTTCTCGACTCCATTACCCAACCAATCTTAAAGAAATTAGGAGTTTTCTTGGGCACGCTGGGTTTTATAGAAGATTTATAAAAGATTTTTCAAAAACTGCTAAACCTATGTCCCAAGTTCTCATGAAGGATGCAAAATTTGACTTTAACGATGAGTGCAAAAATGCTTTTAATATTTTGAAAGAAAAATTGACTACAACTCCTGTTATCATTGCTCCGGATTGGAACAACGATTTCGAACTAATGTGGGATGACAGTGAATATGCGGTGGGGGCTGTTTTAGGACAAAGGATAGACAAAAAATTAAAACCTATTTATTATGTTAGTAAAACCTTAAATGAAGCACAAGAACATTACACGACCACCGAGAAGGAACTTCTTGCAGTGGGCCATGACTTTGATAAATTTAGGTCTTACTTAGTAATGTCTAAAACTGTTGTCTACACTGACCATTCTGCTTTGAAGTACTTGTTCAGTAAACAGGATGCCAAACCAAGGTTGATAAGATGGGTACTTTTTCTACAAGAATTTAAAATAGAAATCAAGGATAAGAAGGGGGCAAAAAATTTGGCAGCTGATCACCTATCTCGATTAGAAAACCTTGAGCTTGAGGAGCTTGATGTAGAAGCTATTCGTAATTCCTTCCCTGATGAGCACCTTATGTTGGTAAGAATAAAAGATCCTAGCCTCGAACCATGGTATGTAGACTTCGCTAATTACCTCACGGCCAGAGTTCTGCCAAGCAACAAAACTTATGATCAAAAGAAAAAGTTCTTCTCAGATTTAAAATATTACTTTTGGGATGACCCTTTCCTATTTAAATCTTGCCCTGACGGTATAACTAGGAGATGTGTTTTTGTAGAAGAACAACAACGAATCCTGGAACACTGCCACAACGCACCCGCTGGAGGGCATTACGGGGCCGACACTACTGGTAGAAAGTTTTATGAAGCGGGATTCTTTTGGCCTAGCATTTTCAAGGATGCCGCAAAATATGTAAGAAATTATGCCGCATGTCAAAGAGCAGGTAACATCTCTTCTCGAAATCAGATGCCGCTAAATAACATTTTGGTATGTGAAGTATTTGATGTCTAGGGTATTGATTTCATGGGACCTTTAACCCAATAAAAAACAAAAGTTATATTTTGGTAGTTGTCGATTATGTTTCAAAATGGGTTGAAGCTGAAGCTCTACAAACTTGTGATGCTAGAAGCGTCATTCGATTTTTAAAGAAGTTATTCTACAGATTTGGGATTCCTAAAACCATCATAAGTGATCGAGGGACACACTTTTGTAATGCAATTATGGAAAAAGTACTGGATAGATACGGAGTAGTCCACCGGATGTCTACACCTTACCATCCCCAAACTAATGGGCAAACATAAAACACCAATCGGGCACTCAAGCGAATTTTGGAAAAATCCGTCAGTAGTAACAGAAAAGATTGGTCTGACAAATTGGACGAAGCTTTATGGGCATTCATAACCGCCTACAAAACCCCTATTGGAAGCACACCTTTTAAGATCGTATACGGAAAAGCTTATCATCTCCCGATAGAATTAGAACATAAAGCATAATGGGCACTTAAAAATGCTAATTTTGAGACTGACGTGGTCAAGGAACACCGATTTTCTCAAATCAATCGTCTTGCTGAATTAAGAGACGAGGCCTATGATCATGTCAAAGCATACAAAGATAGGAGCAAAAGATGGCACGGCACGCGGATAAAGGATAAAAATTTTGAAGCGGGGTAACAGGTGCTCGTTTTTAACTCAAGACTCAAACTTTTCTCTGGAAAAATGAGATCTCCCTGGGTTGGTCCTTACACAGTGAGTAAGATGTTCCCTTATGGGGCTATTGAAGTTTATAATAACGCATGGGAGTTTTTCAAAGTGAATGGGCACAGAGCAAAAATGTATTATGGAAAGGATGTTAGTAAGCTTTCGGGTGACGAATTCTTCACCCCTGCGTAAAGCCCCATGGCTTTGAGTCTAACTTAAAGACTCGTTAATAAAGAAAAGTGCTCTTTCGGGAGACAACCCGAATTATCCCTTTTATTTGTTTTATTTCCATTTTTATTGGGTTTTGTGTTTTTAACCATTTTTGCAGGAAATCGGAGAAGTTACTGTAGCAGCCATAACAGGGACCTGATCTGTCCATAGTTATGGTGTAACTGATTCCAAATGGTTACGCCGTAACACATCTCTAGCAGCAATTCTCTCTAGAGCATTACCAATTATGGCGTAATCTCATGCAATGTTTACGCCGTAGCTACACTCCAGTAGCGTCTGCCAGGTTTTGCAATAATTACGGCGTAACTCCTTCTAGGAGTTACGACGTAACTATCCTCATTTTCAATTTTTTCGATTTAATTTCACAATAACCTTGTATTAGTTTTTAAATGAACTTTGTGGGTATGTTCCCTGTAAGACCTCACAAGACTACACTCGTCCACTTGGGATACCATGTGGTTTAATAGGCTTGTTGCATACGCTAAATGCAACCGTGATTCCTACGAAAGTGAGTTAGATTTCTTTTTGTTTTTATTTTTATTTTTAGAATTATACTTGTTGATAGTGTGATTTCAGAGAATGAAGTTTGCTCATGGATGCTTAAGCGAAGGCACGATTTTTTTCGTGGGCATTCTTTCTTTTTCGGAGCAAATTTTAGGGATGTTCTCGCTCTAATTCTACTTTCTCTTCACCTTTATTTAACATTTAGTACAAAAGGGAATTTGTACATTTCAAGTGGGGGAACAGGAGTAGAATTATCTCTTGAAATTTATTTTGCCCTCGTTTTTCTAATTTATTTTGAAAAATTATGCCATTTTTAATTTTGACATGTTTTTCTTAACCTAACTAGATTAGACCTTAGCCGAGCACATATATCCTTTGATATTATATGGTGAGATTAGCCTTATCCGTTTCCAAATATTTACCCAAATCCACCAAATTATGAGTGTGCCGGTAGCTTGTAAACTTTAGAACTTAGCCTTTGCGTCATTTTTAGACCATATAAGAGGTATGTTGAGTTAGCTTAATGTATTTGGATTATTCAGTTTAAGAAGGCAATCTTATAGGATTATCACCCAAACAGCCTATCCATGTGTGTCTCTATCGATTAGTCACCTCGACTTCTCAACCCCCATGTTAAACCCTTTTGTTTCACTCGCCTTTAGTGCAAGATACCCCTAGATAAACCCTTCTGAGCCATTCCTTTCATTTTGTTCACCCAATAAATTGTTTTGATACACCCATACACCTTAGCCTACCATGTAGTCTTAACTTGTAATTGGGAAGTCATTGTTTACCTAAATTCAAGGTTCAAGTAGAGAGGTTCGGAAATCACGCTTTCACCAAAGACATATATTTGAAGATCATTGAACACCCCCTAATTCTCATATTGTTCATCTCAAGTGGGGGGATGCTATGTTTAGTTGTGATTCAAAAAATAAATAAAAAAAATTAAGTGATTCGAAAAAAAAAGAGTTATAGTTATTTATTTATTGTAAAGTGCATGTTATAAGCACTATGTTTAAGAGCTCATTTAGGATTTTGTATAGAGGAGGCCACATCGGTTACATATGAAGAATGAAGTTGGTTATTATGGCGCCAACAGTTGAAGAACAAGTAGTGAGCCCATCATGACGTCCGCTAATGGCACATCTACTTGGTATATCATGATCCGGTTTCTTAGCTTTGAAACTTGAACTTTTGATGAACGGTAAGCAGTGATGACTTGGTTATAGGTTTAGACTATTTGCTTGTTATTTTTACTTTACACCAATTTTATCCCATTTCTTATCATACCCTTTAGTCATGAAGCGTGTCTAGGTGATGAAGCGACTAATATTTGGTGTCTTGGTCATGGATTTGGTCATGTATCATTGATTTTGTCCACTTTTCCGTGACATGTTAGTAATGACAATTCACCCTTAACCCATGTCGTGTCTACCCATATTGCCTTCGAGACTTGTTTAGTCCTTAACTCCAGTGGTGGAGATTTGTGTAACCGCCAAGCTTATGATAGAATACATGCTATGACTGTGCTTTGAGCGATTACCTCAAAATTGACACTAAGAATAGTTGAGAGATTTGAGTGTTTTGTTCCTATTTCGTGAGGTGTTCGCCTTTGTTTTATTCAAGCATAAGGGATTTTTAAACTTATATTTTCCAGGTAATGAGAGATATCTTTTTAGGAATTTATCTAATAAGGTCTACTTGAGGGAGAGTAGAGTTCAAGTGAGGAGATATTTGATAACAACAAATAGTCCTGATTATTAAGTGTCAGTTTCTCCCGATAATGCTCGTATTTTATATCATTTATATGGATTTACACTTGTTTTCCTCTATATTTCACTTTCAAGTAAATTACGAGCATTGGAGCTAAAGAGACGCGGATTTGGAGAGTTTATTGAATATAACCCTTTGAACTTTCAAGAATATTAAGTTACACCGTAAATAGATCTGGCCTATAAATACCAGCCCTGAATTCTGCATTTTACACAATTCACTCCACACCATAAAGCAGAGAATGTGAGTATGGGACTGAAGGCAGATCTTGAGAAGCGTACGGAGCCATCTCCAAGGGAGAAATCACTCCCTAAAAGCATTAACGATTTATCATTTCTTTTACTTCCAATTCATGTATTTCATTATGTCAAATGTTGAATTGATTGTTTCATTTAATATGATCGGCTAAGCACCTGTAGTGCTAGCGTAGTTATGATTCCTTAATTGTTATGTTTATGTTTACATTGTTTCCGTATAATTGTTTCTAGTGTATGCATGCATAGTTTGTTATGTTTAAGATGCTAGCTCCCGGGCACTCATTGTTATGAATCTTGCATATAGCGGAACTTAATGACTTGGCTTAGGGGACTAAAAACAACTGTACTTTCAAGGGTAGTAGCTTGATCTCTGGTGGAAAGCTTTGCTGATAGGTTAGGACGAACTGACCAAATGCTGTCCTAGCGGCCTAAACCCCCAATTGAAGCAATTGGAAGTAATTAAACGTGAACATAACTTGATAGGATGAGTAAATAGGTTAGCACACTTCTCCTCTATTGATCACAACCTTTGCCTTTATTTGCTATCTTTTTTTTTCTTGCTTTATTAGTTTATTAATCATTTCAATCTTAAAACCATTTAAAACCACTGACACCTAGACTTAATTAGAATCTGCTCACATAGCTCTTGGGACGACCTCGGTTTTACCGATTACTACACTACACACGGTCGGGTACACTGGCCGTTAGTGCATAAGGTAGACCTTAGTTAAACGAGACACTTATAAATATTAAAACCTGGTCAGAAAAACCTACATCAGCGGGCTCGCACGAGTTTAGAAGCTTCGAACTCATTTTGGCCCAAAAATCCTGAAATTTCCACCCCCCTGCGCGCGCACGTAGGTGTTGGAGTAAAACCAACTAAAAGATTTTGATAGCCAATACCAAGATTTCCTTATAGACATGCTTTCATTTCCTTCTTTGGGCGATGTGGGATACTCTCCCACAACCCAATTTTTGTGTTTCAAGTGACTCACATTGAGAAACGATATCTCATTCATTTCAACTCTATTTTGGACACGCTTTAGCTCGTTGCGAAGCTCTCTTCAAGGAGAACGCAAAGATACCAAGAAATATAAATATATATAACATATACATATATTAAATAATGTCCAAAAATTTGCAAAACTATTTTTCCAACAATCCCCCACATGAATGGAGATCGGTCGAAAACACACAAAAGTTTCAGTGATATTTTTGCGGTTAAGTCTTGCATAGGATAGGTAGGTATAACCCTTTGATCCTTCCCTTGTGAGATACACTTAGTCTCCTAGATCTGAGGAAACGCGATGTCCTTGAACTCATCATCCATTTACGTAGATGACATTACACTTCACACAAGACTCTCCCTGACACTGTCAAGTCCTCATAGTCATGTTCGTTATGGTCATGAACTCTAGGCTGGTTTTGCAAGAGCTCTTAGGAATTGCGCCCCCTACAATTCCTTTCGAAGCGACCGCACTTCTCTCTCACATAGGTGATTTCATCTTGAATCAGTAAAAACATATTTTTGTGATTTCATCTCGAATCATTATGCTTTTTGATTTCATCCTGAATCATTAAAGCCATATGTTTAACCTCTCAGCAAGTCACATTTGTTCTATGAATGGACTAGGAAGTTACAATATTTAGGAAACCCCCCCCTCCCATTTTGATATGACTTCCCCCACATTTCTATGATTAGGTCCTCCTACTGAACCCAGATCTTGGGATCTCCAGTCAACTAGGTTAGGTTTTCCTTCATAGAAACTCATTCCTTCAAGAGCTTTAGTCCCATTCCTTTAGACGACTTACTAACTAACTCTCTGCTTAAGCCTTTCGTAAGTGGATCCGCGATGTTATCCTTTGACTTCACATAGTCAATTGAGATAACTCCTGTTGAGAGTAGTTGTCGTATCGAATTATGTCGACGACGGATATGTCTGGACTTTCCATTATATATTATGCTATGAGCTCTTCCAATTGCCGATTAACTATCACAATGTATACTCATGGCCGTTACCGGTTTAGGCCACCTTGGTATGTCCTCTATGATATGACGTAGCCATTTCGCCTCTTGCCCGCATTTATCTAACGTGATAAATTCTGATTCTATCGTGGAATTAGCTATAACAGTTTGCTTGGAAGACTTCCAAGATATAGCTTCCCCTCCTAGTGTTAACACATATCCACTAGTCGATCTAGAATCCTTTATGTTAGATATCCAATTTGCATCACTATATTCTTCTATAACAGCTGGATATCTATCATAATGCAGCCCATAATCGCGACTGTATCTCA
This sequence comes from Chrysanthemum seticuspe, assembly GCA_019973895.1. Taxonomy (NCBI): domain Eukaryota; kingdom Viridiplantae; phylum Streptophyta; class Magnoliopsida; order Asterales; family Asteraceae; genus Chrysanthemum; species Chrysanthemum seticuspe. The sequence goes on along the minus strand of BPTQ01000003.1, from coordinate 256,742,541 downwards.
AATAATGAAATACCCTAGTCATAGCCACTCAATGTGTATTGCTTGGATTACTAGTATACCTACTTAGCCTGCTAACAACATATCCCAAGTTTGGTCGGGTACCTGTCATTAAGTACATTAACATGCTAATAATTCTTGAATACTCTAATTGGGCAACACCTATGCCTCTATTTTTAGATAAATGCTTACTGGTGTCAATTGGAGTTCTAGCTAGGTCAGAATCCTCCGCATTTTGAGTATTAAGAATTTTGTCCACATAATGTGCTTGACTTAACACAAGTCCATTTTGGGTTCGTATGATCTTTATTCCAAGGATCACATCAGCCAAACCCATATCCTTCATGTCAAACTTTGATTTCAACATGTATTTAGTAGATTTGATCATCTTGTCGTTACTGCCAACGATAAGCATATCATCAACATATAAACACAAGATTACCCCATATCCACTATTTGTGTCTTTGACATAAACACACTTGTCGCATTCATTTATTTTGAATCCACTCTCTAGCATGGCGTGGTCAAATTTTTGATGCCATTGTTTGGGAGCTTGCTTTAAGCCATATAATGACTTAACAAGCCTACAAACTTTGTTCTCTTGTCCAGGAGCGATGAAACCCTCATGTTGGTTCATGTAGATTTCTTCTTCTAAATCTCCATTTAGAAATGCCGTTTTCACATCCATTTCGTAATCTTCCAAATTTCTTAAAGCGGCTATGGCAAGTATCACCCTAATCGGGGTTATTCGCGTAACAGGAGAATACGTATCAAAGTAATCAAGACCTTCTCATTTTATAAATCCTTTGATTACTAATCTTGCTTTGTATTTGTCAATGGTGCCATCAGATTTCATCTTCTTTTTGAAGATCCATTTATAGCCTAGTGGTTTACAACCATGAGGTAAATCCATGATCTCCCAAGTATGATTTTCTTGAATAGAATCTATTTCTCTTTTAATGGCTTCTTTCCATTGAGGCCCTTCTGAGGAAGTAACCACTTCTCGGTATGAAGTAGGTTCGTTTTCAACCATAAAAGAAACAAAATCGGGTCCAAACAATTTCTCCGTTCTTACCCTTTTGCTTCTTTTAGGTTCAACCTCTTCTTCCTCAGTTTGATCTTGTCTCTCATCTTGGAGATCATTATCATCTCATTGTCTCTTATCTTGGACAACTTTGTCATCTATTCTAGATGAGCTTTCAGTTTCCTTTTTTAAACAAGGAAATGTATTTTCAAAGAATGAAGCATTCCTTGATTCCATTACTGTACCCTTTTGTATATCCGGATTTTCTGAATCATGTACAATGAAACGATAAGCACTGCTATTCTTAGCATATCCGATGAATATACAATCCACAGATTTAGGTCCAATCTTTTGGGCCTTGGGAGTCGGTATAACTACCTTTGCTAGACACCCCCACACTGATATGATGGTTTTCTTCCCATCCATAATTCATAAGTGGTCTCTTCTTTTTCCTTACGAGGTATCTTATTTAAAAGATAAGTAGCCGTTAGAATGGCTTCCCCCCACATGTCGTGGCTTAGACCAAAACTTATCAACATGGCATTAACCATTTCTTTCAAGGTATGGTTCTTCCTTTCGGAAATACCGTTCTGCTGAGGTGAATAGGGAGCATGAACTCGTGTCTAATTCCATGTTTTGCACATAGATCAACGAATGGAGAGAAATATTCACCTCATCTATCACTTCGTTCCACCTTGATTTTCTTACTAAGTTGATTCTCAACTTCATTTTTGTATAGAACAAACTTTTCTATAGCTTCATCTTTACTTTTCAGTAAGTAAACATTGCAGTACTTTGTACAATCATCAATAAACGTTATAAAGTACTTACTGCCACCTTTTGTGGGTAGTGATTTCAAATCACATATGTCAGTGTGTATCCTATCAAGTGGTTCAATTTTTCATTCAACCGATTTGAAAGATGATCTTGTAAGTTTGGCTTCAACACAAGTTTCACAATTATATTTTGAGTCAATATGGAAATTAGGTATGCAATTAAATTCAATCAAACGACGCATTGAATTAAAATTTACATATCCAAGACGGCCATGCCACATATTAGAAGACTCAATCAAGTAAGCAGAAGAATTCATTTTGTTGATATCATTCTACATTGAGCTTAAACATACCATTCAGGGCATATCCCCTACCAACATACATTTGATTCTTAGACAGAACAAACTTATCAGACTAAAAAACAAGACGAAAACAAAACTTGTTCAACAGCCAACCAGGCACAAGATTCTTGCGAATCTCTGGAACATAAAAGACATTATTCAACTTGAGCTCTTTATAGGATGTCATCTTCAAGATTACATATCCTTTGCTCTTGATATCAGCAGTTGCAGATTCTCTCCACTATCAACCGCTCTAAAAGAGTGAAACATACTCTTATCAGCACAAACATGAGGGGTAGCCCCAGTATCCACCCACCATTCCATGTTGTTGGAACCTACCAAGTTAACTTCAGAGATCATGGCAATGACTTCAGACACCATAACAATCATGTCCACATCTACATTCACCATATTAGCCTGGCATGGAGTCACTCGCTTCGGTATCTTACTGTTAGCAGCATGATGACCCGGCTGGTCACAATTGAAACACACCCCTTGGAACTTCTGTTTCACAATTGCAGCTTTAGGAGCAAGGTATTTAGACTTCCCTTTGCCCTTCATGTCCTTCTTTCCTTTTCCTTTGCCTTTAGCTTTGACATTAGACTTTGAAGATGATGAAACATGCTCAACAATATTTGCCTTTGCAGAATCAGGCGTATACGTTTTTTTTAGCCAGGTTGTTGTCCTCTTCAATACGAAGACGAGCAACCAAGTCTTCAACACTCATCTCCTTTCGATTATGCTTCAGTTAGTTCTTGAATTCTACCTAGCTTGGAGGTAACTTTTCAATAATAGCAGCAACTTGAAAAGTTTCACTCAAGGTCATTCCCTCAGCATGAATGTCGTGTAGCAAAACCTGCAGATCTTTAACCTGACTTATCACATTCTTTGAATCAACCATCTTGTAATCCAAAAAACGAGCTACAATGAGCTTCTTTGTACCAGCATCCTCAGTTTTGTACTTGCGTTCCAATGACTCCCATAATTCTTTGGCAGTCTTGGTCTTGCAGTACACATTGTACAAAGAATCAACCAAAACATTCAGAACATAGTTGTGACACAAAAAATCTGAATGTTTCCATGCTTCCAAGGCTTGAACAGCCTATTGATTAGAGGATTGACCTTCTGCAGGAGGATCCACGTTAGGTAGGTTCTCTTTTAAGAACCGCGCAAGGTTCAAAGTAGTGAGATAGAATAACATATTTTGTTGCCACTTCTTAAAATTCTACCCATTGAATTTCTCTGGTTTCTCAGCATGATTAGCAACCATGTTAGTAAATGGCGCACCCGTTACGTTCACAGGAGTAGTCACAGGAGGGTAAAAGTTTTTGTCATCCAGAAAATTCAAACACAAACAGTTAAACAAACTGTTGTAAATGGTATCTACTTCTACCAGATCTGATTCAACAAAACTCTATCTTGGTTCGATGGATCGAGTAAATCAGTTTAATAGAAACTCAATCTTGGTTTCGTTATAAACTGCTAAAAACAACTACTTAAAAAAATGTTATAGATCTGTAATCCAAATCTGTAATTTTAAATCTGGTTAATTGAAATTGATTTCCTAAGAAACTCAACAAGGTTTCGACATAAAACAATTTATGAAAATCTGTTAATAATTAATCCGATTTTAACAAAGTGTTTTAAATTTGGTTAAACTGAATCTGTTTTAAGACTGTGAGAAAGGGTGTCACTTTTTATAATAAATCATATTACAATTAACATAACAAACTAAATACAGACAGAAAAGGGTAGAAGCATAAGACAGACTCTATATTGACACATATAAATAGGATCAATCTCACTAAAAAAGAGGGTAACATCTATAATTTGCATTGAAGATACTTTTATATTGTTCAATTCCATTAGTTTTGATACTTACCTAACTCTCATACGTCAAGTATGGTACATCAGGGAACTTATAACTAAAACAGAGTTGTATGTGACTATACGTTTATAAGTTTATGGTGCTTTCAGTTATAACGCGTTTGTTTGCTTTCAGTTGAATCCCTTGAGAAAGAAAGGAGGGTGGGTTGAACAATGAACTATAAGAATAATTTCAAACAAAAACTTATAGATCAACCATAAATGTCTACGGAATCCTGACAAAAGGTCATCAGTAAGTAATTTTTAGGAGCCGACAATGAACTTGTATATGCTCTCGACGTGAATCTATTGTACAAAGATGCACAAGTATAGAACAGATAAAAAATGGCAATCAAATTTGTTAAGGATGCATATGCATTGCAAGAGTATTGCTGATGCCTCTTGTTTCTGTTGGAAAAATGAGTTTTGCAAAGTGGTTTTTGCAAATTTTGGACATTATTTGATATATGTATATGTTACATATATTTTTGTTGATTGGGGGCATTTTGTTCTCCTCAAAGAGAGCTTCGCAACGAGCTAAAGTATTTCCAAATTGGAGTAGAAGTGAATGAGATATCGTGTCTCAAAGTGAGGCACAAAATCTGGAAAACTAAACTATCCCACATCGCCTAGAAGAGGAAGTTGAGACTAGTTTATAAGGAAATCATAATATTGGCTATCAAATTCCTTTAGGATGGTTATGCTCCCACCCATACGTGTGTGCGCGCGCGCGCGGGGGGGGGGGGTGCAGAAAATGGGATTTCCGGGCTAAAATAAGTTCGAAGCTTCTGAACTCATGCGAGTCCGCCCGACCTACGGACACGAATGCAGCTCCGAAATCTCGCCTACGCGAGTATCTTGTTGCTGAGAATTTTATTTCCTTATTTGATAATTTTCCAGAATTCTGTAATCTATTTTAGGAATAGATTTAGACTTTATGACTAAGTCTTAACAGATATATGCAAATCGTGTTATAGAAATAACAAATATACATAATTTTTATTTTTCTGGCATATAGTCTGTCTTGGTGAACAAGATAGGTATTGCCTATAAAATAAAAATGTTCTCATTCAGTTTTGATCATCCAAAAATACAGCTCATTACGTGGAGATTTCCAGCAGCCTTCTCGATCAGAAACGCACAACTTTTTCGTGAATTTTCAGGAAATTTGTCAGGTCCGACTGTGCAACAGTTTGAACGTTGTACCATGGGAAACACGAGACTCGTTCATGACCTTTTACTGCTTTCTTTTATATATATCGCTATAGAGTCTGTCTTCTGCTTCTACCCCATTCTGTCTGCTATTTTTTATCTCTGTTAATTTATTTTTTGTTATTATAATCTGATTTTCATTAATAAAAGTGTACACCGTTTCCCACAGTCTTAAAACAGATTCGGTTTAACCGAATTTAGAACACTTTGTTATAAATTCGGATTTATAATTAACAGGATTTTATAAACTTTTTTCTTTCGAAACCTTGTTGAGTTTCTTTGGAATCCGTTTCTTTTAAACAATTTTATACATACAGATTTGGCTTTCAGATCTATGACGCTTTTTTAAGCAGTTTATCTTATCATTTTATATCGAAACCAATATTGAGTTTCTAATAAACTTGTGGAAACGTAGAGGGGGGAGGGGTTAATACGTTACCGTTTAAAAGCTTTAGATCTTTAGTATCAAATCGCTTATGAAGCTTGTTATAGTATGAAAGTACCAATTATTGTTTGTGACTAATATAAATGATAGTAAACCAAGTTGTCACACAAGCATGAACATCAAACCACATCACAAACAATAGTATAGTGCAAGTATAAAGGTAAAGAGATAAAGAAAGGAAAGTGCAAACCGAACACGAGGATTTATAGTGGTTCGGTCTCGGATCTCCTCTCCGCCCTACTCCACTCCCCGAGTACCCAACTCGAGAGTTACTTCACTAAATCAACAAGCTCCCTTCTCGGCAGAGAAAACCTTACAATCGTCGCTTACACTTTTTCCGGTACAAAGCTAAATACCGGGTTCTAGTTCGAGGTAGAACCAACCTAACGTCGCCTATAAAATATTTCCGACACTAAGCTAGATGTCGAGTTCTTTTACAAGGGTACAACCACTCCTAGTATGTTTTATGGCCCAACATAACAAACCTTGTGTTTTATGGCACAAATACATAAACCATCTAATTAAGTTTGGTGAAAGTGTTGTGATGATGCAATGATATTCAACACTAATGATCCATGACACAAATGTCTAATGGATATGAATAACTACTTCTAAATGATATTCCATTGATAGGAAGCCTTCATGGTGAAGATCACAAGTTCCCTAAACTTGTTGTGATAGATCTTCAGCTTGTGGTGAGTGGGGATGGCTAGATCTCCAAGCTTTCCTTGGTTAATCAAAGAGTATGCTTACAACAAAGATGAATGTTAGAAGAATTATGATCATGATCATTAGGGTGTTTAATGTATGTTACTACATTGTTAATGATTGATCTAAATGTATGCAAGAAGGTGGAGATGATGTGATTTGAAGTGGTGAAGAAATGAGAAAACAATGGGCTTCTATTTATAGGCAAAAGCGGTCAGGAGCGTCCACGGACCAAGGAGCCCTTAAAAGGGTTCCGCCCTTTATAAATTTTGGTGCCGTGGGTGCCTGACAGGAAATCTAAAAAATCTTTCTTTAAATCTTTTCAAGATATTGCCATATCTCACCAAGATCACATTTGATATATTAAGTGACAATCTATCCAAAATATTCAAGAGATCTTCCAAGGATTTCAAGGATGATGCATGCCATGATGTAATTTGTATTTCCATTTTTAGATTAAAAAGTTTATCACAGTAAACTTGGTAAAACGTATTATGTAACTTGTTAACAAAATGTCTAGTTACCTCTTGAAATACTTGTGAATGCAAAATGTAAAATGAGGTTCGAAATAGAATTATTAACCTATTAAAATACTTAGTGACTCTAAACGTATTTAAAACATTCTAAATGATTTGTTAATGGGTTTTGTGGAAAACTAGAAGGGGGGTTGAAGAGTTTTACCAATTAAAACTATTTGGATCGACTTATGTCAATCTATTTGGTTGTGTGTGTTGGATGTTGATAAACAAGCATATAAAAGATATGTAATGAAAGAAAAGAGTAAGAAGCACAAAATCAAAACGCAAGTATTTATAGTGGTTCGGCTACAAGGTCACCTTCCTCGCCCTACTCCACTCCCCGAGTCACCTACTCTAGAGTTCGTAACCACTACACCAATCTCCTTATGGCGGAGAAGCCTTCACAACGTCGCCTACCCTTTTTCAGGTGCTAGGCTAACCACCGGGTTCTTTCACTCCAAGGTGAACCACTCCTACACAACGTCGCCTACCCTTTATAAGGTACTAGGCTAAGTACCTAGTTCTTTCACACCTTAGGTGAACTACACCTTCACAACGTCGCCTACCCTTTATTAGGTACTAGGCTAAGCACATAGTTCCATTGCAATGGAGGAACTACTACCACACTACACCAACGACTAATCCCAAAGGAGATCTACTCCTTTACAACATCATCAAGGATATCAATATCCTTGGATCCTATACTAGTCTATCTAGTACATCGAAACACACCATATCAAATGTACATCTAAGGCACCTTTCACTAATACCTTTGACTAGATCTACAAGACACCTTTCACTAATGTCTTGTGTCTTCACTTCTAAGCACCTTTCACTAGTGCTTCCTTGTCTTGACTTCTAAGCACCTACCACAAGTGCTTATCATATAGACGATAGATACCCTTCACTAATATCTTCGTCTTGACACTTGAGACATCTTTCACTAATGTCTTCAACACTACACTTCTTTGAAGAAAGAAAGGAATCATCAACAAGAAGACTTCAGTAGCCTTGATGATGAGGAAGCATGGCAACTCATGGACTTGAGCTTGCTCGACTTCAAAGGTGGTGATCTTGCCTTTAAGAGGAACCTAAAAGATCACACAAAAACAAAACTACAAACATAGATCTCTTGGATCTAAGGTTAGTGAGATCTAACCCAGGGGAGAAAGTGTGCTAGAAAGAGGCTTGAAAGGGGTGAGTAATAATGAATAAATGGCTCAGTATTTATAGAGGAAAAATCCTACTGTTCCCCAGATCCCACAGATCCCTTCCACTTGGGATCCGGCTAGCACAAAGCTAGGGATCCGTGGAACGCTCCTCTTTACCCATGGGTATTTTTGGTTATGGGTCATGGGTTATGGGTTGATCCATGGTTTTCTTTCTAGATACAATGTACCTTAACGATACATTGAACTTGGTTAAGTGGTATATATAAAACCATGGGTTATGGGTCAAAACCATTTGCTAGTTTTTATCTATTTAGTATATACTTGTTTTTACCTATTTTAGTATATACTTGTTTTTACCCATTTTAGTATACTTATCTTAAGTATATGTTAACACAATATGTAAACACTAGTTGTTGTACATATATATATATATATATATATATATATATATATATATATATATCTAGATCATCAAATCACTTATACTTGTTAACCTAATATGTAAACACTAATTGTTGTACATATATATATCTAGATCATAAAATCACTTATACTTGTTTTAGTGTTTTATGTGAAAATGTGAATATGTTAGAAAACTATTAGTTCAAACCATTTATGTATTTTATTTGTTTCGTTAATATGATTTTACGTTTGTTATCGACAAAACATTAGAAGATCGTAAAATATAAATAAACATTTTTACGGCTTATTTGTATTAACAATCTCCCCCTTTTTGTTGATGAAAAAACATAAAATTATTTTAAGGAAAAGCTAAAATTCGTAAACGTTTGAATTTGTAGTTTTTACTTTCTTTTCCCCCTTTTTGTCGAAACAAAAAGTGTTTGAAGAAAAGAAACACATTGTTTTTTTTAAGAAAAACATGTGAAAATAAAAAGAGATATAGAGCAAGTAACGGGAAGGATCTCTTCTTTACTCCCCCTTGACGAGTCCATCCCTCACTAAGGGCGTCAAGAAAGTAATTCTAATCTAGTTCATTTGCAACTAACGTTTGCAAAAGATTGCGTCAATGTGACGAGTGTGCTCCCCCTAGATGATTGCAATTATGCAACGGGAAGTCACGAAATGTAAACCTAGTATTGCAAGTAATTTGCAATGTATTGCTTTGACATAAAGCTCCCCTAGCTTTGGGATGTCAAAGTCTTCACGTGTAAATTGAACAACTACAAAACAAAGGTTAGAAAACAAGTATAATTCACAATTTCCTGGAAATGTGGTCCAAGTTAGTAGAAAGAAAGCTTTCTGTCTCACGGATCCCGCGGTTCCCTCCTAGTAGGGATCCGTCTAGGCAATTTCGAGGGATCCGTATTAGCTGATAAATTTCAGCAAAGGTGATATAACAAGTAATGTTATCACATAAATGAGATATGAATAGAAGGTAAACATATTCTCAACAAAATAACAAGTAGCATGTAATTCCATTTAATAAAACTAGAGTTATGACCTACATGACTCTAAAAACTAAGAAAATAAGAAAATACATGATTAGGAATTTCTAAACCAACTAACGCTTGATGCTAGGACACCACTAAAATCTTCTAACTCAAGTTTTGTTTAGGTTTGATCTCGTCAAAACGTTCGAGGAGATGATAGAACATGAAACGTTGGTTTTCTCGTACTTCATGTATCAAACTTTCAACATGTTGACAATGATATCAATATTTGTCATGGCTAGGTAGTGGTGGTGGATGAAATGAAATGGCTTGATGCAACGGATCAAGTGAAGCGGCTTGTGGAGCTTCAAAAGATGGAGGGATTGGTGGAGGCACATTTGAGAATGGCTCGACCAAGGATAATAGTGGTGGTAAAGAAGTGTCAACTTCCATATCGTCGGGTGGTTGACTTTGATGATTTCTTATAATCCAAATGGGATTATATGATGGAGATGGCGAAAAGGAAGCTGGAGCAAGTGTTGACTCAACACCTTGATTTTGAAACATTATTCCTCCTAATGAGGAGAATGTTGTCGGCGGAAGCGGATGAGACGGCCTAGGTGGCAAGTCCTCTAAATTGTAGAGGCGAGGTGATGATTGTGGGGATGTAAATGAGATAGCTCTAGGAACTAATGGTGATGGTTTAGTGGAGATGATATTTTTTGGACTAAGAGGTATGGTGGTGTTTGGCATTGGTAGTTTTGTGGGTATTATCCTTTTAGGAGTTGGTTTGATTGGATGATGAGGGATCCTATCATTTGTTGGCTTAACCGGAGATGATTCGGTTGAAGAGATTTCGTGTATAACACGAGCCTTTTTCGTGGGTGGTTCTTTGGTGGATAAGTTACTACTTGGGGTTTTTCACATGATGGGATGATTTTAAGAGGTTGCAAGGGCTGAAAGTTAGGATGAGAGTGATGCCTATGGAGGTACTAACAAGGTGGTTTATAAACTAAGAGATTTGGCAAGTGCATTTAAGCCTTAAGCCACTAAGATTCATTGGAATGTGATGATTAGCATGCACAAGAGTCAACTACAGAGATTGTGCTGTTCTAGGAACTCATTTAAGATGAGATGGAGTGTTTGAGTTAGGAAGATGAGTTGAAATGATTGTTTTAGCAATATTTGTCATAGACTGTCATCCGGATCCCACGGTTCCCTTCTCAGAGGGATCCGTCTAGGCTAATCCTAGGGATTTGGCGTTCAGCAGTTATGAAAGAGTGGAAATGATGTTTCTAAGATCCTAGACCTATATCATCTTGAGTGTTTCAGTCCTCCTATTGGTTTTAAATAAATGGGTGCTTAAGTGTTTGAAGGAAATGAGTGTTGTAGCTAATGATTGTCTTTTATGGAAGGATTTGGAACTTTCAAAAGTACCAATGGATGAGCAAGGATGACAATAAAGATGTCAATTGAAGTTAAATGATCCTAGAGATCTGGTTGTGACTAAGGATTGTGATTAGGAAAATATCCTAAAGGCTTTAGAGATGAGAAAACGAGAATTTGATCAACTTTGATCAATTGTGGTGTAAGGATGATTATGACCATAAAAGAGAGACTTCCAACGTTTAGATGAGAGGAATCATATGAGATATGATGTGTGAGTTTTGAGAGCGGAAAAGAGATGGATTTTAAAATGAAACAATAGATCAATAAATTTCCTTGAGTATGATCTATGTGAAATGTGAGTAGAGAGGATCTTCCTATCTTGATAAGGACTTAATTTGCCTTAAAACACTATGTTTAGCTTAGCGTGAGGTGTTCTAAGGATGTGTTTGAAATACAATGCTTGCAATTTCATTTTCTGTCTCACGGTTCCCTAAAAGTAGGGATCCGTCTAGTACAACATTTGGGATCCGTCTATCTGCTAGGCAGAAACTTTACTAAAGGTATGCAATGATCTTGACAATGCAATATATCTCAAGGATAGTCTAAAGGGAGTTCTAAGATATCAAATGTAAGATGTTTTATTTCATAAAAGAAATTGGATTACATTTAATAAAGCACGAGTACAGGAGAATTGATCCTATTTTGGAGTACTAAGTTGCTTAAGTGTTTTCTCTAGATGGATCATCAAAAGGTTGATGGGTGTTGACGGATATAGGGATGAAGAACGTCTTCATGAGGGAAATGTTCAGCGGTTCCATCATCTTGTTCACAAGTACGTACAATGGATTTTGAAATTGAGGATGAAAGTGCATGACATTGTGATAGAGGCGCGTCAAGAACATTCCATATGGAATGAGTTTATTCTTGGAGCCTTGAAGGTTTGCAATTCGCCTTGCGAAGAAGTAGGCGAGATTGTATGGTTGTTGTGTTAGCAAATAGTACAACATGTGAGCACAACAAGCGGGAAGAATTTCTCGATTTCCCCTAAGACTCCAAACATTCTCACGCAAGATGAGTGCAAGAGGCTTGTACTCTTCTCGGATGTCCCGTGTGAAGATAATGTTTGGATCGGAGTAATATGGTCGAGGTTTGCATATAATGCGATGTAGATCTTCCGGGGAGGGTATGTGTGAGGAATATGGACTATTTTCTTTCACGAAAGTTGAAGAGAGAATCAAGAGACCAATATTCGGTGAAGGCACATTGTCCATGGTTTGGAATTCGGAGGATGTGAGCAAAATGCCCAAGGCTTAAACTAAACTTTTGGTTTTTGATATAAAACCAAAGAGATAGAGAGCGATCCTCGTTACGAACGAGTTCCACTTGACGGAAGAATTCCATTATGAACCTTGGACATATCTTCTCGTTGATTTCAAGAAGACATTCTAGTCTTATGGCTCGGAAGGAGGTATTGATACCTTCTTCGAATTGTAAAGAGGTGTCTACAATATGTCCTTCATGGAAGTGACGGTTTTCGAGATTATTGAACCCACGGACATGATTGCCAGGTGTGTTGGGTTCAAGAGAGATGTTCGGAGTGTAGACGCTAGTGAATGAAAAATCAAACTCATATTCATGCGTCATAGTTGAATCTAGAGAAGGGACGAGTTAATAGAAAGTGATGATAGTAGTTAACCAATGATTATCTAACGTTTTTATTAGATTTTTATTAACAATGGTTTTTAACAATAAAAACACTTAACTTACTTATTATTTTGACACATTAGTGGAGTATTACTTTTTAGAAGAAAAGTAGTTTTTAATTTGCATGACAAACTGTTTTCCAGTAGGACGGATCCCACGGTTCCTTTTCAAAAGGGATCCGGCTAGTATAACTTCCGGGATCCGTGGATCTGTAGTAACAGAACCAGTTTTGATAAAAGCAAAGTTTTTAAGGTTTTTATACCATGAAGTATGTTTTATCCTACATTTTCTTTTAGCATGCATACATGACTTCTAATGTATCACGAAGGAATATAAAACATATAGATAAAAAAAGTGATAAACACAAAAAATAACATAGATAAACTAGATTATTAATAGTATTGCATTTCAATACTTAGGATTATATAAAGGATTGGGTATATAACCCCAATATAGAGTAACAACACAAAGTAAATGTCTCTGTATGTGAACTTCATCATAGGGAACACAAGTGCGATGAGTGTTAGGGCGATGAGCACGAGTGCGATATAAACCATGTTGATGACGGATCTTCTTGGTTTTGGATGAGATGGAATGAGGAGGAAGATGAAGTTTTTGAATGAGAGGAATATTTTGAAATTGGAAAATTTGAAAAAGTGAGGATTGGATAAAGTGGGCGTCGAGTGGGATTATTAATAGGGAAGGAGGAATTTTTGAAATTCGTGTTTTTGTTTTATAATAGGATTAAGAGAAATAAAACATAAGCTCTATATACTATGACTATAGACGAGAAATATAACACGTATGTGAGAAAAAAAGCTTCCTAACGAAGCTTCATGTAAATCATGTGTAAACACAAAAATCTACTCAAATAAGAGCCTAACAAATAACACTTATATACTAAACTAATATCATTTAGATATAAGTAGAAAGTCATACCTCGAATACACTTAGGAATTTCTTTACAAATGATAAATGTCACCTAGACGATTCCCGCTCCTTTGCGTTTAAGATACCTTCTTAAGAAAGGTATTCTTGTTACCAAGCGACTCCTAAAGCTTGGTGGGTATGAGTTTTGACTAATCAACATCACAAAGAAGATTAGTGATATTAAGTGAAAAGAAAAAAAATGTTGTTTATCAAATCAACATCCAAGCATATCATTTTTGAAAAACACGGTGTTTGTTTTTATGAAAACCCTTCTTTGTTGTTTTCAATTAACTATGGATCGTATCAAGTTTTTTAAGTACAATATACTTCAAGGAACTTGGTAACGAAGCTCTGATGCCAATTGTGAAAAACTAGAAGGGGGGTCGAATAGTTTTACCAATTAAAACTTCCTTTTAAACTATTTGGATTGACTTATGTCAATCTATTTGGTTGCGTGTATTGGATGTTGATAAACAAGCATATAAAAGATATGTAATGAAAGAAAAGAGTAAGAAGCACAAAACCACAACGCAAGTATTTATAGTGGTTCGGCTACAAGGTCACCTTCCTTGCCCTACTCCACTCCCCGAGTCACCTACTCAAGAGTTCATAATCACTACACCAATCTCCTTATGGCGGAGAAGCCTTCACAACGTCGCCTACCCTTTTTCCGGTGCTAGGCTAACCACCGGGTTCTTTCACTCCAAGGTGAACCACTCCTACACAACGTCGCCTACCCTTTATAAGGTACTAGGCTAAGTACCTAGTTCTTTCACACCTTAGGTGAACTACACCTTCACAATGTCGCCTACCCTTTATTAGGTACTAGGCTAAGTACCTAGTTCCATTGCAATGGAGGAACTACTACCACACTACACCAACAACTAATCCCAAAGGAGATCTACTCCTTTACAACATCATCAAGGATATCAATATCCTTGGATCCTATACTAGTCTATCTTGTACATCGAAACACACATATCGAATGTACATCTAAGGCACCTTTCACTAATGCCTTTGACTAGATCTACAAGACACCTTTCACTAATGTCTTGTGTCTTCACTTCTAAGTACCTTTCACTAGTGCTTCCTTGTCTTAACTTTTAAGCACCTTTCACTAATGCTTCTATGTCTTGACTTCTAAGCACCTACCACAAGTGCTTATCCTATAGACCATAGATACCCTTCACTAATATCTTCGTCTTGACACTTGAGACATCTTTCACTAATGTCTTCAACACTACACTTCTTTGAAGAAAGAAAGGAATCATCAACAAGAAGACTTCAGTAACCTTGATGATGAGGAAGCATGGCAACTCATGGACTTGAGCTTGCTCAACTTCAAAGGTGGTGATATTGCCTTTAAGAGGAACCTAAAAGATCACACAAAAACAAAACTACAAACATAGATCTCTTGGATCTAAGGTTAGTGAGATCTAAATCAGGGGAGAAAGTGTGTTAGAAAGAGGCTTGAAAGGGGTGAGTAATAATGAAGAAATGGCTCACTATTTATAGAGGAAAAATCCTACTGTTCCCCGGATTCCACGAATCCCTTCCACTTGGGATCCGGCTAGCACAAAGCTAGGGATCTGTGGAACGCTCCTCTTTACCCATGGGTATTTTTGGTTATGGGTCATGGGTCATGGGTTATGGGTTGATCCTTAGTTTTCTTTCTAGATACAATGTATCTTAAGGATACATTGAACTTGGTTAAGTGGTATATATAAAACCATGGGTTATGGGTCAAAACCATTTGCTAGTTTTTATCTATTTAGTATATACTTGTTTTTACCCATTTTAGTATATACTTGTTTTTACCCATTTTAGTATACTTAGCTTAAGTATATGTTAACACAATATGTAAACATTAGTTGTTGTACATATATATATATATATATATATATATATATATATATATATATATATATATATATATATATATATATATCTAGATCATCAAATCACTTATACTTGTTAACCCAATATGTGAACACTAGTTGTTGTACATATATATATATATCTAGATCATGAAATCACTTATACTTGTTTTAGTGTTTTATGTGAAAATATTAATATGTTAGAAAACTATTAGTTCAAACCATTTACGTATTCTATTTGTTTCGTTAATATGATTTTACGTTTGTTATCGACAAAACATTAGAAGATCGTAAAATATAAATAAAAGTTTTTACGGCTTATTTGTATTAACAGGTTTGATCATAATGCCACATAACAAACATGTACGAACCTGTGTTGTAACATATGAGGACTTAAGTCATCGAGAGGTGTTGAATGTATGCTGAGACAAAGTGTGATTACAAGTAACTTGTACATTTTACGTTATGTATTACAAGTTACATGTTTGTTATCAATTAAAACAAACGAGACTGTAAAGATTAAATATTGTAATATTTGCACTAACAATCTCCCCCTTTTTGATGATGACAAATATATGTAAACGTAATAGAAAATAAAACGTAAAAGGTTACTTGTATCCTTACTACCTTTACATTACCTTCTCCATTTACACTCTTCTCCCCCTTTTGTCGAAACAAAAAGTGCGTGTCCTTGGAGTTTAACTTTATTTCTCCCCAAAAAGGCGAGCTTGCATCATCCCTAGTGAATTTAAATCGTCCACTTCAATCCGTCCCTTGTTTGGTAGCGGATCCATGGATCAAATAAAGAGGCTTAACCTACATCTAAGTTAGTTTTATGCAACAAAAATTATGAGAAATATATGAAAAAGAAAAATGCAAAGAAATGTTAGCCTGTTTTCTCCACTTTTTATCGAAGCACAAATGCTTGTTGAAAAGTGAGAATGATGCTAAATGCGTGCATGCTCCCCCTTGACGGTTGCTCCCCCTTGTTAGAGGGGTCAGGGTATGATTAAAAACCTACGAAACAAATATTAGTGCAAAACTATATTCCTCATTGGACGAGTAAGTGATATACAATAAAGTGTGTATAAGATGTTGTTGGGAATAATCTGTTACGACTGATAGTTGTGGTTTACACTGCTGGTACATTATTACCACTGCTGTTAGATAATGGTTTGGAGAACTCGTCTAGATAAGTATAGAATAGATCTTTTGTAAATTCTATATTGTTAGCTTTATACTTATCTTGTAAAGGACTCCTTGTACTATAAAAGGAGGTCCTAGGTCATTGTCTTAGGTACTTGTCTAATTACCTACGTATTACTCATAAAGGCTTCAAGGTGTAACCCTAGTGATAAGCAAGATCACTAGTCTTATTCATTAATAATATTGGAGCTTAAGTTTTGTGTTTAATCTAAGTATTAATAATATTATACAAAATATCATTGACACAAGGTGTGTGTCCAGATCCATCAAGTGGTATCATAGCGAAGGTTCTGATTTTTTGTTTTAGAAGATCCAAGGAATAAGCTTAACCTACTCACTCAATTCAATGGAGATGGAAAACAACCAGTCCAACTCTTCTACACCAAGGCTACCTAAGCTCAAACTTATGAGTTTGAGATGTGGTGGATAATGATTGAGCAATACTTTCTCATTCAGAATTATGCTCTATGGGAGATCATTCAAACTGGTGATTCTTTCAAGCCTGTGACTAGTACTTAGAAGGTTGGTGACACAGATGTTGTAAAAGTTTCTGTGCCTGAATCTAGTATCGAAAAAGCACTAAGGAATCTAGTATCGAAAAACCATAGGTAATGTTAGTGTTACCACTGCAGGTTTAGAGAAGAAGATTGCTAGTATTGGAGATCCTACCTTTTATGCTTTCATCTCCACTCAAGTAAATGGCTCTGTCTTAACTCATGAAGTCATAGAGCTAATTTATGAAGATGACTTGCAGGAGATGGATATAAAATGGCAAATAGCCCTTCTTAGCATGAGGTCTAGGAAATTCTACAAGAAGACTGGCAAGCCTATTCACATCAATGGTAATGAAACTGCAGGATTTGATAAGAAGAAGGTGGAGTGCTTTAACTGCCACAAGTTGGGACATTTTGCTAGAGAATGTAGAAGACCAAAGACCAAGGACAACAGATCTACTTGGTACAAGAAAAAGAAGGAACCAACTGTGGAAGAACCAAAGGCAATGTTGGCTATTGATGGTGTGAGCTATGATTGGAGTTTCATGGCTGATGATCAAGAAGAAGAACATTCAGATGCTGCTCTTATTTCAACTGAATTTGCTCTTATGACTTTCTCTGACTCTGAGGAACATCCAAGAACAAAAAGATCAGATCAAGGATATATATATAGTGGGTCTTCAAGGCACATGACTGGCAACAAGTCCTATCTTTGAAATTTTGAACATTATGATGGACAATATGTCAGTTTTGGAGGTGGAGTTAATGGAAAGGTTTCTGGTAAAGGAGTAATCAAAACTGGTAACTTGGACGTTGAACCTATGTATTATGTAAAAGAGCTTAAGTATAATCTTTTTAGTGCGTCACAAATGTGTGACAAGAAGAACAATGTTCTTTTTACCAAAGATATGTGCTTTGTTCTCTCTAAGGATTTTAAGATGCTTGATGAAAGTCAGATTCTTCTTAAAATTCCTAGAAAAGGCAACCTATATAGCTTTGATATGAACAACATTTTTGCTAAAGATGATTATGCTTGCTTCCTTGCAAAGGCCACAGTGGATGAACCCATGTTATGGCATAGAAGAATTAGTCATGTTAACTTTAAAACCATTAAGAAGATTGTCAAAGATGGTTTGGTGAGAGGTTTACCTCAGAAAAGATTTGAAAATGATCAAACCTGTGTGGCTTGTCTTAAAGGCAAACAACACAGAGCTTCTTGCAGGTCAAGGTTGGTTAACTCTATTGCTCACCCACTTTAAATGTTGCATATGGATTTATTTGGTCCTACATCAGTGAGCAGCTTGAATCTAAAGAAATATTGTCTAGTGGTGACTGATGAGTTTAGCAGGTTTACATGGGTTTTCTTTCTTGGAACCAAGGATGAAACAACAGGCATCCTTAAGATCTTTATCACAGAAGTAGAAAACCAATATGATATGAAAGTTAAAATCATTAGGTGTGACAATGGGACAAAATTCAAGAATAGAGTTATGGATGATTTTTCCAGAGATAAAGGTATTAAAAGAGAATTTAATATTGCTAGAACTCCTCAACAAAATGGTGTTACTGAGAGGAGGAACATTAAACTTATAGAGGCTGCTAGAACCATGTTGGCAGATTCTGAATTGCCAATCACTTTTTGGGCTGAAGCAGTTAACACTGCATGTTATGTGCAAAATCGGGTTTTAGTGGTAAAAACAAAGAACAAGACACCTTATGAATTATTTAGGGGCAGACCACCTATCCTTGACTTCATGAGACCATTTGGATGTCATGTATCTATTCTCAATACCATAGATTATCTGGGCAAGTTTGATGAAAAATCTGATGAAGGGTATTTTGTTGGGTATTCTATGGTCAGTAAAGCTTTTACAGTATTCAACTTAAGAACCCAAAAGATTGAATAGAATCTGCATGTTGAGTTCCTGGAAAACAAAGAAAATCTCAAAGGAACTGGTCCAGAAATGTTGTTTGATCTTGATACTCTAACCAATACTATGAATTATGTGCCTGTTTCTACAGGTACATCTTCTTTTGATTTTGCAGGTTCAGAAGAGTTTCTTGATGATGATGAACCAAGCAAGGATCATGCAGATAGTCAAGATGAATTCAGTCTACCTCTTTGGGACTATGCAGATAATGATGTTATACCAAAAACTGGAGATGCTCACCCTTCTAATGATTTTGGAAAGGAAGGAAGTAGCAACTTGAATACTGAAAATTCTGAAAGCTGTGGAAATTCTAATTCCACTGCTAGGCCAGAAGTTTCCACTGCAACACCAGATGTGGAAATTACAACTCCAGTTATAGAGGAATCTCAAGCCAATGATGTTGAAATTTCAAATATGCCAAGTGAGATTTCAGTTCCTCGGACTCCCCACACTTCTATTCATAAATAACATCCTCTTGAAAAAGTGATTGGGGATGTCTATTCACCTGTCAAGACTAGAAGACAAACAAAGTTGCCTGATGTTCATGGATTCATTAGTAAAATATATGAATCTAAAACTCATGAAGGCAAGAATGAATGTCTATTTATGTGTTTTTTGTCATAAATGGAGCCAAAGAATGTTTACAAGGTGCTTGAAGATGAAAGTTGGGTGGAAGTAATGCAAAAAGAGTTGCTCCAATTTAAGATTCAAAAAGTTTGGGTGCTTTGTGATTTGCCTTCTAGCAAGAAGGTAATAGGTACTAAATGGGTGTTCAGAAATAAGAAGGATGAAAGAGGAATTTTTATTAGAAACAAAGCTAGGCTTGTGGCTCAAGGATACACTCAAGAGGAGGGTATTGACTATGAAGAAGTGTTTGCCCCAGTTGCACGAATTGAAGCAATGAGGCTATTCTTAGCCTATGCATCCTTTATGGGCTTTAAAATCTATCAAATGGATGTAAAGAGTGCTTTTCTATATGGGCAGATTGATGAGGAGGTTTATGTCTCACAACCTCCAGGCTTTGAAGACCCTGAATATCCTAACAAAGTATACAGGGTAGTTAAAGCTTTGTATGGTTTGCATCAGGCACCAAGGAAATGGTATGAAACCTTAACTACTTATCTTCTTACTAATGGGTTTCAAAGAGGCAAAGTGGATCAAACTTTGTTCATCAAGAAAGACAAGAATGATATCTTGCTAGTTCAAGTATATGTTGATGATATAATTTTTGGATCTACCAAGACAGAGATGTGCAAATAATTTGAGAAACTGATGAAAGAAGAATTCCAGATGAGTTCTGTGGGTGAACTCACATTCTTTTTGGGACTTCAAGTACTAAAAAGGCCAAATGGTATTTTCATCAATCAAGATAAATATGTGGCTGAGATACTAAGGAAGTTCAAGTTCACTGATGCAAAGTCATCCAGCACCCCTAAAGACAAGACTACACACCTACTCCTGAAGGAAAATAGTGGTGAAGCAGTTGATGTGCACATGTATAGGTCTATGATTGGTTCGTTGATGTATCTTACATAATCTAGACCAGACATCATGTTTGTAGTGTGTTCATGTGCAAGGTTTCAAGTTACTCCCAAGTTCTCTCACTTGACTGTTGTGAAGAAGATTTTCAGAAATGGTATCATCACATTACCTATGCCAGAAATACATGATACTTTATCATCCATGGGGTATGATACTTTAAGATCAACTCCAATTGGATGATCTCAATGGTATCATCACATTACCTATGCCAGAAATACATGATACTTTATCATCCATGGGGTATGATACCACTGATAAAAAGGCTACTTTCCAAAAGAGTGGTTTTTGTCCCCCATGGAGATATTTGATCCATACTCTTTTACATTGTCTCAGTCCAAATAAAACATCTTATGAGCAATTTAGTTCAACCATGGCTTATCCTTTGGTTTGTCTAGTCACTGATAAGATTTTTAACTGGTCAAACAATATTTTTACAAGTATGACTGGCAATGTAAAGAGTTCAACAAAATTTTTAATGTATCCAAGGTTTGTGCAAGCAGTGCTAAACGAGTTTCAACTGCAACCCCATACTAATGTTTATGAAATCAGTTGCCTACAGCCTAAAGTTTTTCAAAACATGAACACAGATGGCAATATGATTTTTACACCACTCTTACCTCAAATGCTTGCAAAGATTTCACCTGAACAAAACACACCCATAATCTCTGTTCCAAACATTGATTATACTCCACCTGTTTCTCACACCTATGAGAGGAGGCGCAAATAGTCAACTTCTCTCATGACAACACATCATGTTTCTGAACCTTTTAGTCTAGGAACAAGCAGTGGTGGTTCTAGACTTCAACCTAGTCCAACTAGGGAGGAATCTGAGCCATTGCCCCATGATTCACCTCTCCCAACAGGTCACATAGTTGGAAGTGATGAGGGCAGTGGGCAACAATTGGAATTGATGGTTTTGTGTACAAAGTTAGCCAGGCAGGTTGAATCTCTACAGCAGGACCTGGCATATGTCAAGCAGTAGCATGCCAAGGATATTAAACATTTAAAAGAGGAGATTCAGACCTTGAAGGAAGAGATGCAGGGGTTGAAAAAGCAAAGGAAAATTGCAAAGTTGGTGATTTCATCTTCATCCTCACCTACTGATGGTGATTCAGCTGGTTTGATTATGATTTGGGAAATTCTCCCAAACAGGGGAGGAAACCAGGTGTTGAAAATCAGGGGAGGAAAATTGATTTTAAAGATGAAGTAGTGAAGGTGCAGAGGAAGCTGATACTCAAGGAGAGCAACTAAAGCAAGATATTTTCTGTACTGCAAATGATTTTACCACTGATCCAATTTCCACTGCAGAGCCAAATATTCCCACTGATGAACATAATGTTGCCACTGCAAGTGAAGAAATTGGTAAACAGAAGAAAGACAAAGGTAAAGTAGTTATGGAAAGTCAAGAGCAACCTGGAAGAAAGATTTCAATGAAAGAACAAGTTCAGATTGCTCATGATAAAGAAGTTGCTGAAAAGATATATGAAGATGAAGTTGCTGAAAAGAAAAAGCTTGAAGAAATGGAAGTTGCAAGCTTTTTGGAGACTAAAAGGCTGGATAGAATGGAAGATTTTATAGAAGATCCACTTACCACTATTCAACCTACAAGACTTAGAGAAAAGACTCCAGAGTTCAGCTATGTACCTGCTGAAGAAGAAATTGAGTTCTTGATTGCAAATGATCCAGTGATCAAGAAAAAGGCAATTGACCTTGTAGCTGATGCATCTTTAACTGAAGAACAAAGAACTGCACATTTAAAAGATTGTATACAGATGCAGAATAATCAAACACTTCAAGAGGCTATTATTTCACTCAAGAAAAGCCAAAAGAAACCAAGACAACCAACTAAGGCACAAGTTATTGCATACATGAAGACTTACTGTTGCAATATTGGTGGTTGGAAAAGACATCAATTCAAAGAAATGTCTGATGATAAAGTTGAAAGTATCTACTACAGAGTTCTTAGATTTGATAAAGATTTTATTCCAATGGACTCTGAAGAATAAGCAAGAAGGCATCCTAGTTTGAAAAGAAAGGCAAAAGATAGTGAATCTCAGACTGGTAAAAAGACCAAGTTTGCTGAAGAACAAGAAGTTCCAACTGAGAAGTTCACTAAAGAACAGATGATTGAAATGATTGTGATAGAAGAAGAAGATTTCTATCCAGAACCACTGCAAGTTAGACATCCTATCAATGATTGGGAAGTTTACACTGCTAGCAATTTTGCTCCAACACGAAAGATCACAAGGCTAGGTGGTGAAACTTCATCATTCATTCAATTTGAAGATCTTATCATAGCTTTTGACAGAGATGATCTTGACAAATTATGGAAGTTAGTTCAAGAAAAGTTTGATTCTCAAGATCTCAAAGATATGAAGGAGATGCAGTTATGGGTTAATCTTAGAATGCTCTATGAACCAGATGTTAATGATGATTTCTGGAAATTCTCATGTACATGTCCTGGTACTAAATGTTTTTATTATGACTCATGTGAAGTTCATCATGTTTCTACAGTAAATGGAGCAGATGTATTCATGCTTGCTGAGAAAGAATATCCACTCAGAGTTGGAACTCTCACAGTGATGTTATGTACAACAATAAGAGTTCATGAAGACAATGAGAAGGTCAGAGCATTGTTACATAGGCTTCAAGATCAATGTTCCAACGCTATTCAGAAGTTAAGGAAGAAGTGAAGTGTTTGGTTGAATTCCCCAAATCCTTGAAGATAATGCAGATTGAAGAAACTTGTTGATTTGCACAGAAATCATAAGTTTAGGGGAGGATTGTTGGGAATAATATGTTATCACTGATAGATGTGGTTTACACTGCTTGGATTACACTAGCAGTGGAAACGTATTACCACTGCTGGTACATTATTACCACTCTATTAGATAATGGTTTGGAGAATGCGTCTAGATAAGTATGGAATAGATCTTGTGTATATTCTATATTGTTAGCTTTATACTTATCTTGTAAAGGACTCCTTGTACTATAAAAGGAGGTCCTAGGTCATTGTCTTAGGTACTTGTCTAATTACCTACGTATTAGTCACAAAGGCTTCAAGGTGTAACCCTAGTGATAAGCAAGATCACTCGTATTATTCATTAATAATATTAGAGCTTAAGTTTTGTGTTTAATCTGTGTTTACTTACAATACATAATACAATCCGTCTTCTAAGTATTACTAAGTAAAATCCGCTTGCTTAATAATATTATACAAAATATCATTGACACAAGGTGTGTGTCCAGATCCATCAGATGCATTCAGTAAATTCTTGACTGAAGCTCCCCTTGCTCTAGGGCGTCAAGATGAACCATCAAAATAAATATTCGTATAATAGAAGCTTTGTCTTTAGACAAATATGTCATATACAACTAAGTGTATAGACGATGCAACATGAGTGCTTAAAGTCCTCTTTGTTCTAGGATGTCAAGAAGCACCTAAAATTAAAAAAAATAATTGATGCAAACCTCATCCTTAGATGAGTAAATTATATATAATCGAATGTATATGATGATGAACCTACAATGAAAAACATTAGTGCAATATATTTCATCTTTTTCACAAAGAAAAATAGGATGTATATATGTGATAAACGATATAATCATAGATCTCATGAAGTGTAGTCTCCTAATTACAATCATAAGAAAAGTGAGAATATAATATGATAAAAACCTACAAAATAGTTCCTAGAAAGAAGATATGAAGTCTCCCACCTGGTGTGCCACTAGTGGTGCTAGTGTTGGTGTCGGTTTACTAGTAGGACTCATGTGGTGATGGTAGATGACTCGATATTTACAAAAGTAAGTTTTTGCTAATCCATGGTGGTGATGATTAGTGAAAGTGGTAATGGAAGGTGGTGGTGATTAGGTAGGAAGCTATTAAGGAGTTAGAAACGCATATGTATAGCAGATATAAAAATATGGACTCATGCAATCCTTTCGTCATGTCAAATGACCAAAGCTAAGAGAAAGAAAAAATTTGAATGGACATTGCATTTCAATGATGCATAAGGGTTATGATTTGAATGATTTATTGATGCTAACAACCTATTGTTTTGAGCAAGTTTTCATATGCTTTAACCCAAGAGTAATCAATAATGCGTTCTATCTAAGAATATTATAATGAAGATACCAAAAAATATAAAAGTGATGACATGAATATAAATTCGTTCATTGATTGACACGAATTATAAAAATGACATATTCTAGGTGACAATGGGAAAGGTAGTATTAGCATGGTTTTGACCGACATGGATGATTATCACTTTGAAAAAAAGTGAAGACAATATGGAAAATACTAATAATAATAATGAGTACATATATGAGGATGAGAATGACATCATATGAGTGAGAGTTGGATAGACCAACGTGTTGGGAATGGCTGTTTTGATTAATATATCATTTGCACTGACAAGGACATGCATGATAAGCAAGAAAAGGATAAGATCCTATGATGGTGTTCTAGATGGTGAAGATGTAAGGTGCTATTTTAAGGAAAATCCTATATGTGGAGATGAAGACATTTTGAAAAAACACATGATACATTATTCACTTGATGAGGTATTGGTGCAAACTTATGATAAAAAGTTAAAAAGGTTGAACTAGTTCTGGTTTCGTGAACCGGTTTTGGCTAAGTGGTGTTTACCTATGTGTTGGTATTTTAGAGTCTAAGAGACATAAATTTTGACAAAAGACAAGTATGTGAATGGATTTCTCTCCCCCTTAATTGGTGGACATCCAACATAATGTGTAATGTATCAAATAAGGAATGACAACAAAGTGTTTAGGAAGTTATTCGGGTTAACGAAAGATATGAGCTTAGTGATGTTTTTCTGGATGATGGTTAGCATACAATGAACTTCATCTTTATATTCATGTACCTTTTCTCGAGATGATCGTATGATGAGGCATATGGTTTCCTAATAGGAAGTGAAGAGGATTAGAGTATTGTTATAACTAAATAATGATGGAGGTGATTTTTGAAAAGCGGAAACAAAAATGAGACTTGGAAAGAGGTTGGTTGAAAGACAAAAATGCAAAGCCAACCCTCTAGAACTCAATTCTATATGCTTTTAAACTATATGTAAGTGTAGGGGTCCCATAAAGCATAGTACTAATCTATGTAGAAATAAAGGGGATTATGCAAAATGAGCATATAAAAGTTAGAATCAAGTGAGATAACAAATAATTTGTTATCAACGTACAAAACAAATTTGTTAGTGACAATAGATGTTAACATGATAGAAATCAAATGATAACATATTATATAAGCAAAAACAACACATTGCACTTAGTAGATAAGAAATCACCACACAAGATAGCATCAAAACAATCATATTATGCAAGAATACGACTTTATTCAAGACATTTCATTATGAGGTTGTTTTGTCGTTAGACTTAGAAACTTAAGCATACTTGGATATACAATAATCTATGTAATTAATTTGTAAGATAAAAAGGCTTCTAAAAGTTTGTTATACCAAAAGCACTTTGACAGATTATATGTGCACACGTGGCAAGCAAATGGTGTGATAAGCAGCAAAAGAAACAAGATGAAAGATTCATGCAAGCCATGTTTAAGACATAACAATTTGGAGCATGTATCATTTGGATCGTACTACACATTGATGTAAAGAATGCCAACTAATAGCTTTCAAACACAAATATATCATATCAAAATTATCACGTATCAAAATGGCATATTATGAGTTTATAAGTAACATGTTAATCATGCTAAAAAATAATTCAAAAGTAAGTGTCATGCAAATAAAGTTTAGGTTTAAACGTTTAGTAGCATGAAACAAGAATACAAGCATTATAAAGATAAAACTGTAATAAGGTTTACACATTTGACTAGTTATCAAACACTAAGATAATGTCAAATCAGCTTATCGTATCAAACAAGAACATGTAATCAACACATGTTAGTGCAATGCAAGTGGTTTTAAAAGAAAAGTCATATATACTACTTGTTTGATTAGTATTCCTAAGGTGAGGCAAACTATCAATGTTTTAACACTTACTTTAGGCAAGTATAGGAAAATAGATTTTTCAAGTTGGAGAATGAATATGAGACTATTATTAGCGGTGCTCAATTAAGGCTAAACACGACCATTTTTACGGGTGATTCCACATACCCAACTTCTTTCCAGGAAGCAATTCAACCGTTAGGTCCAATTGAGTTTCTAGTGCAATAGGTTCTCCAGTAGTCATTCTCATGTTAGAAAGATGAGAACTCCTACTTTTGCCTATTAAAGTGCATAAAAGATGATAGTTTACCAATACTTGGCTTAATGTGACACAACTAATAAGCAATATAACTAAGGTGATGAAGATGTCATGTTATACACATGAATTTTAACAATGGTGTGTTGATAAACGATATGTTTTAATCTTGTGTTTAGAATCTAAGGTTGTTCAAATTACATAGCTAATTGTAAGATCAAATGGATGACATCTTTTATGTTGAAGTGTATACTTTAAAAGTGATTTGATTATCTAACACTAGGGAATGGAACATGTTAAATTAAGAATGTTCTCAAGAAAGCTCTTTGGAACTTTATTTGACAAGAATTTAAATAAGGTTACTAACTTCAATAGATCATGTGTATGTTCTAGAGATGTGTAGTTTCAACCTTGGATGTGCACAAGGTTTGAGCAAGGTTAGGTTATGATGTACGCTTGAAAGGAAATGGATACAAATAGTATCTTTCAACAAATGAGATTGTCGCATGGGATAAAGTTATTATCCTTATAAAAATAAGTATGACAAGATGAATTGGATACGCTAGTTCATAGAAATTGTTCGTTTCAAGATCATTTAGCCAATGAGGTGTAATGAAATCTCTTGCAACACAACCATTTATGTCGCAAGGAGAGAATAATGCATAGGATATACAATATCCTTTTAACAAGATGAATACTTAACGCATGATTTCTTAGGCATAATGTTTTTCAAAAATCATGTTTTCCTAAATGAAGATATGAAGCCAAAGTGTTTGAATCGGATAGTCCCATCGAAATAAACTTGGTCTCAATATTATATTCACTAGATGATGACAAGATGAATTAACTCGAGTTTCTTTGTATACTCCTCAAGAGTCATTGTTGCTTGGGGTGTATGATGTTGGCTTTGAGATTGCATTTTAACATATGTTGTTGAAATGTTGATTTGAGGTTTAACGAAATTTTTGCAGAAGTTTAACGACAAAGTATTACGAATACTTTGATAATTTGTGAAGGTACTACTACTTATACCTAGTGGAAATTGACAGCAATTAACAAGAGCACTGATAACGCTACACGCGTCGTTCGGGGTCAAGGAAACTTCCTTTTCTTCGAGCAAGTTTTATAACACCCTAGGCAGTGAACCTAATCGTTGTAGTGTAGTAATTAGGGTAAGCCACGGGTATTGATATCGTTCTCTAGGGGAATAGGAATGCTAGTGAGAAGTTACTACGCTAAGGTTGAGGTTGAGGAAGATTATTTTTTTATCTTTTTATATTTTTTTTTAGAAATTGAAAAGGTACGAATCTCGGGTATTGGATTTGGGGGGTTGGTATTGCTACCGATTACTCTACTATTATCTAATTATCTAAGCTAAGGTTGTGATAGTCTATGTCTAATTGATGTGTACTCGTATGATAGTTTAAAGATGTGTTTACTTAGGTTTTACTACTCCTTAATTATCTCCTATTGATGGTTGATCTGTCACGTCCTTATTCCTAGTTGCGTTGTGATTCTAAGGCTATAGGGCGTGCTTGTTTCCCTAACTCTTTGAAATTACCAAAGGGTCTTGTTTACAAATCCTCTAGTGATTTATAGACGCCTACTCTACGGTTGTCCTTGAATACTTTATCCTACAATTACCTAGATAATTATATTCTAAAGTTCACAAAGAAAAGTCAAGCATTAAGTACACAACGAATAATCTAGCGCACTCTAGATCATTAGTCAACTAAGATAAGTATCAACCAATCAATATTCAATAATAATTAAGTTTCATATTCCCTAAGCAAACACACAAATAAATTAGCCGGACATGGAGAACATGCAAGCATACACACAAATAATCAAAGACATAATTAAATTAATGAAGTAAATACTTATCTTGATGTATAATAGGGTTTAGAACCCTAAAATACTGCACAAGAAAGCCTTGGTTCGGTTTTAGGTTTTTACTCCAAAAGACTACACACAAAAACTGAAAAATTCGGATTCTATATATAAGATTACATCTGCGACGGCGTCACCTTATGTTTCGTGACGCCGTCGTGTCGCCGTCATTAGGGTTTCGTCTTGGCCACGTAAACCTTGCGACGGCGTCACCTTATGACTGTGACGCCGTCCCCTTCAGCTCTGACGCCGTCTTGGCTGCATCTAGGCCGTCTGAGTAGCGACGGCCTATTCCTTTAGAACCTGACGTCGTCCCTTGAAAACATGCAATTTCGCCTCTGAGCCGTCGCAAAATGCCTTCCCGACGGCGTCGCAGATATGCAGTGACGCCGTCGCCTTATGTTTCAGCAGCTTTGAGTGTCTCGATTCTGACTTTGGCCATTTTCTTCGTATATTCGCGCCTTTTCGTCCAAATAAGCATCATTCCAGCATTTTGCCTTCAAGAGACCTAAAAAGTGAAAAGGAACGATATTAAGCAATAACGGATACAAAAGTGATCGAATAAGGGCTTAAATGACCCCTCAAAAAGGTACCTTTTAAAACCTTATCAAATATCCCTACACTTGGTATTTGCTTGTCCTCAAGCAAATGTGCTTTTAGCCAATTAATTTATAAGTTAGGGGTCATGAAGCATCCATTCAAAACGGTCCACAACACATATAAGCCCCGCAAAAGTCATAACAAGCACGGAAATTACATACTAGCACCTCACATGGGGTGTTTGGATACTCACATCTCTCTCGGGTGTATATATGAAATATAACAAATCGGAAATGGAAGATAAACACTCATTAACCGGTCCTAGTACATAGATTACCATAGGCTTGAGAATAGATCAAACCTCCGTCTCTTTGGCGTAAGCACCTAGGAAAGACTATCAAAGAGGTCTTTTAAAGGGTTGTAACGTTAGGCTTACGGTAAGGAAATGAAGGGTTTGGTGGGATAGGCTATTTAGTGGTGGATAGTCAAAAATCTCTATGTTGCAAGTATACGAAGAATGGCGTTGCTAAGCCAAGACTCGACACTCTAAAACTCTAGGCAACGAAAATAAACAAACATAATTTAAAAGATAGATGTAGGATGGTAGCCCGTATGGTTTTTTTTTTATTTTTTTTTATTTTTTTTATTATTTTTTTTTTCGGAATTTTTTTTTTTTTTTTTTCCATACACTTTTACTCTACCATCCTCTACGGTACATCAAAATGATAGGGATTTATAGACACATCCCTACACTTGAGTTTTTATTACTCTAACACTAATTTGACCCGAATTGAAAAGATCAAAACACTTGGAGTACATTATTATGCAAACAAAGGGAATTTGAGTTTAACGTTCTCTTCCCTATATTTCATAAACTTTAACTTTTCCCATGAATCCCAATCATCCCAAAACTGTATACAAAGGATATGACTCGAGTTAGCAACTCATGCAAGCAACCAGATAATTGAACTAAGGGTTTTAGGTGATAACATAAATTTGCACTAAAAGTGAGTGCAATAAAGGGTAGGCTAAGGCGATTTGGGTGTATATTTGGGGGTGGGGTGTAAACAATGCTCTTCATTGATATTCCGGAAAAACCGAAACATCACGAGAACCGCGAAAAGGATAGGCTCTGAGGGGTTAACTAGGGGTATCGTGTACTAAAGATGAGTACAACGCAAAGGGTGTGGGGGAATTACTCAACCGAGGTGGAAGAAGTAATTATATTACAGGTATTAAACAAGGGTTATCCTAATGCCTCTTATCATTTAGTTATTCCTAACTACACAAGTGTAGTCTCACTAGCGATCTCGGAATGCATCACAAAACAAGTTCTAGAATCTAATATACTACCGGTTCACACTCTAAGCATTAAAGATGAATGCTTTAATTCCTACTAATCTAAGGGCGATCCTCACATTTTGGGTGGAATTTAGGTGGTAAAGGGTTTTTGTGCTAGTCATGCAACTTCCTATCCATGAGACGCTTTTGTTAAGACTAATGGCCCACTCCTATACGTCATGAAAAAATTTTAAATTTGGCTAAAATTACCCTAACCTACATTTTCTCATGGTTTATTACACAAATACACTTGGACAAAGCAAACAGTCAAGGATAAGCATAGTTTCAAAGTTCCCATTTATTTTCCCTCCCTACACTTAAACTGAACATTGTCCCCAATGTTCCCCGAAAGTATCAAAGTTATGATAATAGAAGGTAATTAAAAACGAAAGAAACTAATACTCCCCTGATTAGCTCGGTAGGATCCGTGAAAAGTGGTGGTTAAATCTTTTCCAAGAAGAGTTTTTTGCGTGAAAGGCTCCTTCCAAACTTGTGTAACTTCTTCTTGACAAACTAAACCTACACACTAGAAGAAAACAAACGAAACCTTCGCGTAAAATCGGCGGTAATAATATACATAAGACTCGATTTAAACTAGGATATAATGCTTGTGGAATGGATGTTTACAGAATTTGTTTTGAAAGTTAAGATCTGGAAAATTCCAAAATTTTACAAGTAGCTCAGAAAACGAGAAAAAGTAAGCTGATGTTTTTATTCCTTCCTGACTCCGTCAGGTTATCCTGACAAAAACTGGTCTGCGATTTTCTGGAAAAATTTCTGGAAAATTTACATCTTTAGAATCTGGAAAAATTTCTGCAAAACATCCATTATGACTCGATACAAGCATTTGACTCAAACAAACAAACATATATATCTTTTAATTAATTGTTATTCTCATGTTTACGTTTCTTTTGAAAACGTGTGTAATCCTCCCTACACTTATCCTTTATGTAAAATACCTTTATATGTAATTAAGACGAGGTTAAAAACAAAATAAAGCATTTTTACAAATTCAAACATGAGAATAAACAATTAATAAAAGATATACGACACACAAATGAAAATGAAAAACAAATACACATGGGTTGCCTCCCAAGAAGCGCTTGTTTTTGTTCGAGTCACGAGCCTGACTCTACCCTTATTTAACAGATAAAGGGGAAGTTTTTCCTACACTTAAGTTTAAGTGCGGGTGATAGTAGCAATACATACCCATAGGGTGGAAATTTGCTACGTGAGGAGAGGGTGATGGGTGATTTATATGCTCAAAGGAGTGTGCTCTATTCATTATAACCTTACCTAAGTCTATTGGTGTAGCGGGTGAATCAAATCTCCCTCCTAAAAATGGATCATCTTCTATCAACTTCAAAAGATTCTTAGTTAAGGATCCATCTAGACCTAATAAACCCGGTTTAAACCCATAGTGTTTCTTGTTATCAACCATGAACGGGTGATATAAGTGTGTAAGGTCATGGGTTACTCCTATATTAGCTTCCACTCTACATGGCCTAGAATCTACCACCTTTATCAAGCAACTACCCGGACTATTTATTTTGATGGGTGGATTGGGGCCTAATTCAATTCCAAGATTCACATCTAAAGACGGAACATTGGGTAAGGTTTTTGGTTGAGGCTCCGGTTCATCAAAATTAGGAACTTCCCTAGGACTAAGAGAGAGGTCATGACAACAAGCATCTAAACCTACATTCTCTAGTGGCGTTTGGTCCAAAGGTTCTCTATCAATCGGGGCTCCTATAGTCTCTTCTACTTCTTCCGGGTAAGTTATAGGTGATGTGTATTCCTCAAGTGATGGTAGGGCTTGTGGGCTTGGAGTTTCCACCTTTTTCTCCATTATATCTAGACCTACGAAATGTTCATGTGTTTTAGTATGATCTGACCAAAATACACTCCTAAGCATCTCAAATCCTTCTTTAGCCATTTCAAATTCTTGGTTCGATTCATAAGAATTATTCTCAAAAATTTGATCATTATGTTCTATTTTCCTAAAGGATTCCTCACGCGTGTCATATGCTTTGAAATCTATCCCACGCATGCAACTAGGCAGTTCAACTATAACCATCTCACAATCTTGTTCGGGCTTAGGTTCCATGTTCTTAAAAACTAGGTCTTTTTGATCATGGTGCCTAAGATCATTCAATTGATGGTTTATGCATAGGAGGCTTTTTTGAAAAATTCTCCAGATGGTGTCACTAAAAGGAGTTGATCCTGATAATGATTGTTGAATAGAAGCCACACAAGTACAAAATGTATCAAATCCATCCAACCTTACACCCATCTCCTTTTGGATATCTCTAAGTTCACTCACAAATTCATTAGAACAATTAAAACCAAACCAATCTGCGAAATTCAACTGTTCCTTATTTGTTAATGATGCAAATGCAATTTCACTTGCCATAGCGACAAATGAAAAGGGTTTTACGAACACAAACACGAAGAAGGGGGATAGACTACAAGGAAGCTAATAATGAGAAAAAGTTTACTTGATAGGAATCAAGCAAAGAAACCTAAACGAGGTGGACTACTAACTAGCTATTCTATTCCCCGGCAGCGGCGCCAAAAACTTGATAACGCTACACGCGTCGTTCGGGGTCAAGGAAACTTCCTTTTCTTCGAGCAAGTTTTATAACACCCTAGGCAGTGAACCTAATCGTTGTAGTGTAGTAATTAGGGTAAGCCACGGGTATTGATATCGTTCTCTAGGGGAATAGGAATGCTAGTGAGAAGTTACTACGCTAAGGTTGAGGTTGAGGAAGATTATTTTTTTATCTTTTTATATTTTTTTTTAGAAATTGAAAAGGTACGAATCTCGGGTATTGGATTTGGGGGGTTAGTATTGCTACCGATTACTCTACTATTATCTAATTATCTAAGCTAAGGTTGTGATAGTCTATGTCTAATTGATGTGTACTCGTATGATAGTTTAAAGATGTGTTTACTTAGGTTTTACTACTCCTTAATTATCTCCTATTGATGGTTGATCTGTCACGTCCTTATTCCTAGTTGCGTTGTGATTCTAAGGCTATAGGGCGTGCTTGTTTCCCTAACTCTTTGAAATTACCAAAGGGTCTTGTTTACAAATCCTCTAGTGATTTATAGACGCCTACTCTACGGTTGTCCTTGAATACTTTATCCTACAATTACCTAGATAATTATATTCTAAAGTTCACAAAGAAAAGTCAAGCATTAAGTACACAACGAATAATCTAGCGCACTCTAGATCATTAGTCAACTAAGATAAGTATCAACCAATCAATATTCAATAATTAAGTTTCATATTCCCTAAGCAAACACACAAATAAATTAGCCGGACATGGAGAACATGCAAGCATACACACAAATAATCAAAGACATAATTAAATTAATGAAGTAAATACTTATCTTGATGTATAATAGGGTTTAGAACCCTAAAATACTGCACAAGAAAGCCTTGGTTCGGTTTTAGGTTTTTACTCCAAAAGACTACACACAAAAACTGAAAAATTCGGATTCTATATATAAGATTACATCTGCGACGGCGTCACCTTATGTTTCGTGACGCCGTCGTGTCGCCGTCATTAGGGTTTCGTCTTGGCCACGTAAACCTTGCGACGGCGTCACCTTATGACTGTGACGCCGTCCCCTTCAGCTCTGACGCCGTCTTGGCTGCATCTAGGCCGTCTGAGTAGCGACGGCCTATTCCTTTAGAAACTGACGTCGTCCCTTGAAAACATGCAATTTCGCCTCTGAGCCGTCGCAAAATGCCTTCCCGACGGCGTCGCAGATATGCAGTGACGCCGTCGCCTTATGTTTCAGCAGCTTTGAGTGTCTCGATTCTGACTTTGGCCATTTTCTTCGTATATTCGCGCCTTTTCGTCCAAATAAGCATCATTCCAGCATTTTGCCTTCAAGAGACCTAAAAAGTGAAAAGGAACGATATTAAGCAATAACGGATACAAAAGTGATCGAATAAGGGCTTAAATGACCCCTCAAAAAGGTACCTTTTAAAACCTTATCAAGCACCATGCTTATTTGATAGTTGAGGTTCTACCCATAATGAATTATCTAAGTCCTTATATGTGGGAAAGGATGTTTGAGTTTGTTCAAACATCCATTTGATTTAGTAGAAGTGTTGAACACAAGGGCTTTTTGAGCAATACACTCAACGAATTCAAATGATGGTAAGGATGGTGGATTGGTTGATCTAGGTGGTAGGTCTTCTAGTGTGTCTAACTAAGGATGTGGTGATGTAGGGGTTTGTTGTGCTATGGGAGTACTTAGGTTGATTATTTGTCCATAGATGTTGAACACAAAAAGTACGGATACCAATTCTTATGGTTCATTGGTTGCTACAACTAGTGGGTGAAGTGCTTGAAGTTTTGGTTCTGTCTATGAAGCTTAGGGGCTGAGGTATAGGTTCACCTTGAAAGGGCACGTTTGATTTAAAGGATGCTCTTGGAAGTTCCTGAGCAATACGCTTAATGGTGCCAAAAGATGGAAGAGGGATAGTATGTGTCAAAGAGGGATAAGTGGCACTGTGGGTTGTTTATTTTGGATAAGTGTTTCAACATGTGTTCTTAAAATACTTGGGTGTTGATTTTTCGGATATGACTTTTAATGACTACAATCGTAAGTCGCATATACTTGAATATTTCGGATGAAATACTTAAGTTGTCAATCCTAATTAGTTGAGATTATAAAGCTTAGATTGAACTCAAGTATAACAAGACTTGATAGTATGTCTTTAACATACGTGTGAGTTATGACTCTATGTAAATACTTATCGTCTTGAAGGATGACACATCATTTTCATGTTTAACCAAGTGAGGCAATACATGTAGATATAGAACAATATCTATAGTCATATGATAGACTTGTGTATGATATCTTTTCAAATGATGAGTCCAGATTTGTTAGTCTCGGTAAGTCATCTAGGTCATCCGCAAACGGGTGAGGAGACGTTGGTGGTGTTTGCACAAAGTACAAGTTTTGGAGATGTTAGTAGTGAAGGTGTTTTGGATGGTTGTGAAGTAGTTATAATGGTGGGTGATTTTGGTGGTGAAGTTGGAGTACTTAAGTTTAGAAAGTTCACATCTTGAATGGGTGATGAGATGTTGAGAGGTAATGAGTCTGAGGATGAGGAGTTCAAGTTAATGAAGCAACAAGATCGAATGCTAATCCTAGGGGTTTTCTTAAGTGGCTTATTTGAGGTTAATCCATACAAAGATGGTAGTTTCTAATGAGATGGAAGTGTCTAAGATCATGTCAAACATCCTAAGTTAACCCATTGAGGATGTATTGAATGAGATATGAAATATATGCATTAACAACTATCCTAGAAACGAAATTTGGCAAATTAGATTGCGGGATTTAGTAAAATTAAACAACTAACCTGTAGAATCCACGACACCAATTTTTTGCACAGGCGGAACCCTTAATTTGGTGCTGCCTGGTCCGTCTGTACAGGAATGACGGTACCAAAATGCATAAAATACGGTACCAAATTTTTGGTGCCGTCTAATCCGTGGACACCAGAAAACTTCACAAACCCATTTTTTGGGTGTCGGGGAGTTTTCCAAAACCTGAATTTTTGCTTAAAACATGTGACATTAATCATTTCTAGTTAGGAAAAGTCAATAACACATATACAAACATAGTGGAGCATAGACTTTGACCAAGGGCTAACGATTTTCACATATAAGTGAAAATGGGTAAAATTTGATAACACCCATGTGTTATCCCCCTGCATGAACCGGTTAGCATACATCAATGTTTTAAGTTAGTTTATCATCCTACGAAGTGAAAACACATAAATTACATCATACAACATTGTTTTTGTCCTTGTACCAAACACT
This sequence comes from Chrysanthemum seticuspe, assembly GCA_019973895.1. NCBI lineage: Eukaryota > Viridiplantae > Streptophyta > Magnoliopsida > Asterales > Asteraceae > Chrysanthemum > Chrysanthemum seticuspe. The sequence goes on along the minus strand of BPTQ01000003.1, from coordinate 256,706,170 downwards.
CTCTTAAAACCTCCATTTTTCAAAGTACTTAACTAATTTAGTTAGTACTCATTGCTAAGCGAGTTATAACATTTCATAAGTTATGTGAGATGTTAGTATAACTTATGCAAAGAAAGTGATCTAATTCTACAAGCGATGGTAAAACAATTTTCCAACTTAGTGCACAAAATCTAGCAAATATCCTATTGTGCATACACAAGAAATCGTCAAATAAGCAAATAGATAACAAGGCAAGATTGACACTTATATTATGCAAAACAAAAAAAGTGTAACTGATAAGGTTTTAAAAGGTACCATTTTGAGGGGTCATTTAAGTCCTTATTTGATCACTTTTGTATCCGTTATTGCTTAATATCGTTCCTTTTCACTTTTTAGGTCTCGTGAAGGCAAAATGCTGGAATGGCACTTATTTGGACGAAAAGGCGCGAATATATGAAGAAAATGGCCAAAGTCGAAATCGAGACACTCACAGTCGCTGAATGTAGAAGGCGACGGCGTCAGGAGCTATTTGCGACGCCGTCGGAGAATTATTGTGACGGGTCAGAACTCAAAACTCGTGTTTTCAAGGGACGGCGTCTAGTTGTGAAAGAGTAGGCCGTCGCTACTCAGACGGCCTAGATGCGATCCAGACGACGTCAGAAGCTGAAGAGGACGGCGTCACGGACATAAGGTGACGCCGTCGCAAGGTTAACGTGGCCAAGACGAAACCCTAATGGCGGCGACACGACGGCGTCACTAAACATAAGGTGACGCCGTCGCAATTGTAATCTTATATATAGAATCCGAATTTTTCAGTCTTTGTGTGGAGAGTCTTTGGAGTAAAAACCTAAAACCGAACCTAAGGTGTCTTGTACAGTATTTTAGGGTTTTTAACCCTATCTTACATCAAGATAAGTCTTTACTTCATTAATTCAATTATGTCTTTGATTATTTGTGTGTATGCTTGCATGTTCTCCATGTCCGGCTAATTTATTTGTGTGTTTGCTTAGGAAGTATGAAACTTAATTATTGAATATTGATTGGTTGTTTCTTATCTTAGTTGATTAATGATCTAGTAATGCGATAGGTCATTCGTTGTGTACTTAATGCTTGATTCATCTTTGTGAACCTTAGAGTATGATTACCTGAGTGATTGTAGGCTAAAACATCCGAAGAGTGCCTTAGAGTAGGAGTCTATAATCTCTAAGTGGATTTGTAGACAAGACCCTTTGGTAAGTTCAAAGAGTTAGGGAGAAACGTATACCCTACAACTTTAGAAACACAACGCAACTAGGAATAAGACGTGACACTCAACCATCAATAGGAGATAATTAAGGAGTAATACAAACTAAGTAAACACATCTTTAAACTATCATACGAGTACACATTAATTAGACATAGACTCCCACAACCTTAGTTTAGATAATTAGATAATAGTAGAGTAATCGGTAGAAATACCAACCCCCCAAATCCAATACCCGATATTCGTACCTTTCCATTTTCATAAAATATAAAAAGATAAAAAATAATCTTCCTCAACCTTAACCTTAGCGTAGTAACTCCCTACTAGCATTCCTATTCCCCTAGAGAACGATATCAATACCCGTGGCTTACCCTAATTACTACACTACAACGATTAGGTTCACTGCCTAGGGTGTTATAAAACTTGCTCGAAGAAAAGGAAGTTCCTTTGACCCCGAACGACGCGTGTAGCGTTATCAAGTTTTTGGCGCCGCTGCCGGGGAATAGAATAGCTAGTTAGTAGTCCACCTCGTTTAGGTTTCTTTGCTTGATTCCTATCAAGTAAATTTTTCTTATTTTTAGATTTCTCTTAGTCTATCCCCCTTCTTCGTAACCTTTGTTCGTAACCCCATCACTCTTCATCATGGAGAATGATAACCAACCACCACTTAATAACCCAACAAAAAAAAATTCTATGTCACTCAAAACCCAACCCAATAACCAACACAACCGTCGAAGCCAATATGTGAGTAGAAATACCGACCTTCAGGATTTGCATAAAATATTCGATAGTACAATTAGGGAAGCTGTTGAGAAAGTAGTCAGCGCTGCTATAGTTGGCTCTATGATTAGCAGTAATTCGGAAAACGGCATGATAAACAACAATGTGGATGTGGAAAATAATGCTTACTTCAATCTTTACCTCACTAAGGAAGAGATTGCATATCATCAATACATAATCGATAATCCACGATCACCTATCATTAGGATATGCCCAAAGATTAGGAGGGGAAACCCCTGGAACCTAAAAATCCCTTGTATGATCGGATATAGGAGTGTCGACCACGCTTACATAGATACGGAATCCCCCATCAACGTAATGTCATCTGCTGTCTACAATGACATTATGAATGAGCGACTCAATATTAGGAGAGACCCTAAGTATCCGGGAGGAGTTTGCAACTTTGTGGGAAGAGTCAAGGGCGTGCATGTCTTTATAGGAAATTTCACCTACCTAGTTGATTTTATGGTTCTAGAAGATGTAGGATGCGTCATTGACTATAGCTTATCCCAACTAGTGCTAGGGAAACCGTTTGTTGAAATATCTAGAATGAGCCACAACAAGCATGATGGAACGGTTAGGTTCAAGGAAGGAACCGATGAGATCACTTATAGGATGCCTTGGAAAACAACTGAGTATGGCCACTTATCCATTTATGATCGAGACAACATCAAAGCTTTTGAGGACAAAAGTAAGGAAGATGTTGAAAAAGGTCATAACTTTATGTGGGAAAGAAGGAGGCATTATTATAAAGATTGCTTGACTTTAGGGCCTAGGTATAGAGTCAATGAAGATTTTGTCAACATGATAGAATTCTCATTGAGGATGTGTGAGGAAACGTAGGAGCACGACTATGAGTCTAGCTACAAGACTCCTTAATAAAGAAAAGCGCTTCGTGGGAGGCAACCCATGCTTAATTGTTTGCTTGTTAATGTCATATATCTTTTATTAATTGTTTATCCTCATGTTTAAATTTGTAAAAATGCTTTATTTTGTTTTTAACTTCGTCTTAATTACATATAAAGGTATTTTACATAAGGGATAAGTGTAGGGAGGATTACACACGTTTTCAAAAGAAACGTAAACATGAGAATAACAATTAATTAAAAGATATATATGTTTGTTTGTTCGAGTCAAATGCTTGTATCGAGTCATAATGAATGTTTTGCAGAAATTTTTCCAGGATTCTAAAGATGTAAATTTTCCAGAAATTTTTTCCAGAAAATTGCAGACCAGTTTTTGTCAGGATAACCTGACGGCGTCAGGATTGCAACCTGACGGCGTCAGGAAGGAGTAAAAACATCAGATTACTTTTTCTCGTTTTCTGAGCTACTTATAAATTTTTGGAATTTTCCAGGTCTTAATTTTCTTAGAAATTCTGTAAACATCCATTCCACAAGCATTATATCCTAGTTTAAATCGAGTCTTATATATATTATTACCGCCGATTTTACGCGAAGGTTTCGTTTGTTTTCTTCAAGTGTGCAGGTTTAGTTTGTCAAGAAAAAGTTACATAAGATTGGAAGGAGCTTTTCACGCAATAATTCTTCTTGGAAAAGAATTTAACCACCACTTTACACGGATCCTACCGAGCTAATCAGGGGAGTATTAGTTTCTTTCGTTTTTAATTACCTTCTTTTATCATAACTTTGATACTTTCGGGGAACATTGGGGACAATGTTCAGTTTAAGTGTAGGGAGGGAAAATAAAACGGGAACTTTGAAACTATGCTTATCCTTGACTATTTGCTTTGTCTAATTGTATTTGTGTAATAAACCATGAGAAATGTCGGTTAGGGTAATTTTGGCACCAAATTTAAAATTTTTCATGACATATAGGAGTGGGCCATTAGTCTTAACAAAAGCGTCTCACGGATAGGAAGTTGCATGACTAGCACAAAAACCCTTTACCACCCAAATTCCACCCAAAATGTGAGGATCGCCCTTAGATTATTAGGAATTAAAGCATTCATCTTTAATGCTTAGAGTGTGAACCGGTAGTATATTAGATTCTAGAACTTGTTTTGTGATGCATTCCGAGATCGCAAGTGAGGCTACACTTGTGTAGTTAGGAATAACTAAATGATAAGAGGCATTAGGATAACCCTTGTTTGATACCTGTAATATAATTACTTCTTCCACATCGGTTGAGTAATTCCCCCACACCCTTTGCGTTGTACTCATCTTTAGTACACGATACCCCTAGTTAACCCCTCAGAGCCTATCCTTTTCGCGGTTCTCGTGATATTTCGGTTTTTCCGGAATATCAATGAAGAGCATTGTTTACACCCCACCCCCAAATATACACCCAAATCGCCTTAGCCTACCCCTTATGCACTCACTTTTAGTGCAAATGTTTGTTATCACCCTAAACCCTTAGTTCAATTATCTAGTTGCTTGCATAAGTTGCTAAGTCGAGTCATATCCTTTGTATACAGTTTTGGGACGATTGGGATTCATGGGAAAAGTTAAAGTTTATGAAATGACGGGAAGGGAACGTTAAATTCAAATTCCCTTTGTTTACGTAATAATGTACCCCAAGTGTTTTGATCTTTTCAAATCGGGTCAAATTAGTATTAGAGTAATAAAAACTCAAGTGTAGGGAGATGCTTATAAATCCCTAGTATTTTGATGTTATCTTAGAGGTTGGTAGAGTAAAAGTGTATGAAAAAAAAAAAAAAAAAAAATAGAAAAAGAGAAGAAAAAAAAATAGAGTGATTTAAAAAAAAAAAAAAAAAAAAAAAAACAACAACATACGGGCTACCATCCTACATCTATCCTTTAAATTTATGTTTGTTTATTTCAGTTATCTAGAGTTTAGAGTGTCGAGTCTTGGCTTAGCAACGCCATTCTTCATATGCAGTTAACATAAAGATTTTTTGACTTACCACCACTAAATAGCCTATCCCACCAAACCCTTATTTCCCTACCGTAAGCCTAACATTACAACCCTTTAAAAGACCTCTTTGATAGTCTTTCCTAGGTGCTTACGCCAAAGCGATGGAGGTTTGATCTATTCTCAAGCCTATGGTAATCTATGTACTAGGACCGGTTAATGAGTGTTTATCTTCCATTTCCTATACTGTTATATTTCATTTATACACCTGAGAGAGATGTGAGTATCCAAACACCCCATGTGAGGTGCTAGTATGTAATTTCCGTGCTTGTTATGACTTTTGCGGGGCTTATATGTGTTGTGGACCGTTTTGAATTAATGCTGAATGACCCCTAACTTATAAATTAATTGGCTAAAAGCACATTTGCTTGAGGACAAGCAAATAACAAGTGTAGGGATATTTGATAAGGTTTTAAAAGGTACCATTTTGAGGGGTCATTTAAGTCCTTATTTGATCACTTTTGTATCCGTTATTGCTTAATATCGTTCCTTTTCACTTTTTAGGTCTCGTGAAGGCAAAATGCTGGAATGGCACTTATTTGGACGAAAAGGCGCGAATATATGAAGAAAATGGCCAAAGTCGAAATCGAGACACTCACAGTCGCTGAATGTAGAAGGCGACGGTGTCAGGAGCTATTTGCGACGCCGTCGGAGAATTATTGTGACGGGTCAGAACTCAAAACTCGTGTTTTCAAGGGACGGCGTCTAGTTGTGAAAGAGTAGGCCGTCGCTACTCAGACGGCCTAGATGCGATCCAGACGACGTCAGAAGCTGAAGAGGACGGCGTCACGGACATAAGGTGACGCCGTCGCAAGGTTAACGTGGCCAAGACGAAACCCTAATGGCGGCGACACGACGGCGTCACTAAACATAAGGTGACGTCGTCGCAATTGTAATCTTATATATAGAATCCGAATTTTTCAGTCTTTGTGTGGAGAGTCTTTGGAGTAAAAACCTAAAAACGAACCTAAGGTGTCTTGTACAGTATTTTAGGGTTTTTAACCCTATCTTACATCAAGATAAGTCTTTACTTCATTAATTCAATTATGTCTTTGATTATTTGTGTGTATGCTTGCATGTTCTCCATGTCCGGCTAATTTATTTGTGTGTTTGCTTAGGAAGTATGAAACTTAATTATTGAATATTGATTGGTTGTTTCTTATCTTAGTTGATTAATGATCTAGTAATGCGATAGATCATTCGTTGTGTACTTAATGCTTGATTCATCTTTGTGAACCTTAGAGTATGATTACCTGAGTGATTGTAGGCTAAAACATCCGAAGAGTGCCTTAGAGTAGGAGTCTATAATCTCTAAGTGGATTTGTAGACAAGACCCTTTGGTAAGTTCAAAGAGTTAGGGAGAAACGCATACCCTACAACTTTAGAAACACAACGCAACTAGGAATAAGACGTGACACTCAACCATCAATAGGAGATAATTAAGGAGTAATACAAACTAAGTAAACACATCTTTAAACTATCATACGAGCACACATTAATTAGACATAGACTCCCACAACCTTAGTTTAGATAATTAGATAATAGTAGAGTAATCGGTAGAAATACCAACCCCCCAAATCCAATACCCGAGATTCGTACCTTTCCATTTTCATAAAATATAAAAAGATAAAAAATAATCTTCCTCAACCTTAACCTTAGCGTAGTAACTCCCTACTAGCATTCCTATTCCCCTAGAGAACGATATCAATACCCGCGGCTTACCCTAATAACTACACTACAACGATTAGGTTCACTGCCTAGGGTGTTATAAAACTTGCTCGAAGAAAAGGAAGTTCCTTTGACCCCGAACGACGCGTGTAGCGTTATCAGTAACCAACAATTTGAAAATAAGTAAGCAACATATATGCAAACAACATAAACAAGTGGTCATTAGGTATAACATAACAAGAAAAACACTTTTTGCTATTTTGTATTTGAATGTGACGATGTATACCAAGCTTGATTAGTTTCCTTTAAACATATTACCAAATTATTTAGTTTCAAAAGAAATTGTAGCAAAGTTCTAAGGATACCAACTTAAATTGCTTGATTCAAAATTTTGAGTTTTTATGTTTAAGCGAAACTTAATATCTTAGATATACTGGAGTATTTGGTCTATTTCACTTATTTAAAATTAGACTCAGGACATCAGAGTATTTTTAAATGAAATTAGACTCAATTCCCTTTAAAATAATAGATGGCTCGACTTGTACGGACTTACGGTTAATTAGTTATGATTTTTTGAAGTTGGCAAAAAAAAACTGCATACTGTGCAGACGGATTCCAAGGAACGAAATAAAGGGATCCGCCCTTTATAAGATTTGGTGCCGTGGCCCTCTGAGATAGATTCACCAAAACTAGTATTTGACATAGAGAAAATGTGTGTGACTTATTAGATTTGATAGTAAACATATAATACACATATTTAACAACATATCTACTTATGTAACTTATCTTAAACATTTACGGAGGTGATTTTTCAACTAAATTTATAGTTATCCCAAACACTCTTTTAAAATCATATTTCTTCGTAAATTTTCTATATGTACACAATACAATACTTACTATTTCTTCCAACAAACTTTTATTTTATGTTTCAAGAAAACCTTCAAGTTTGTATACAAAGTTACATTTATCAATAAAATTTCTAACTATAATTAGCAAAGCATTTTTCATATTATTTTTCGCTTCAATGGTAATTTGATACATGGATCGTACTTTATTTTAAAAACCATTTGTTTTGAAAATAAGAGCCACGTGGCTCTGATACCAATTGTGGAAACGTAGAAGGGGGTGAATACGTTACCGTTTAAAAACTTTAGATCTTTAGTATCAAATCGCTTATGAAGCTTGTTATAATATGAAATTACCAGTTATTGTTTGTGACTAATATAAAGGATAGTAAACTAAATTGTCACACAAGAATGAACATCAAACCACATCACAAACAATAGTATAGTGCAAGTATAAAGGTAAAGAGATAAAGAAAGGAAAGTGCAAACCGAACACGAGGATTTATCGTGGTTCGGTCACGGATCTCCTCTCCGCCCTACTCCACTCCCCGAGTACCCAACTCGAGAGTTACTTCACTAAATCAACAAGCTCCCTTCTCGGGGGAGAAACCTTACAATCGTCGCTTACACTTTTTCCGATACAAAGCTAAATACTGGGTTCTAGTTCGAGGTAGAACCAACCTAACGTCGCCTATACAATATTTCCGACACTAAGCTAGATGTCGAGTTCTTTTACAAGGGTACAACCACACCCATTATGTTTTATGGCCCAACATAACAAACCTTGTGTTTTATGGCACAAACACATAAACCATCTAATCTAGTTTGGTGAAAGTGTTGTGATGATGCAATGATATTCTACACTTATGATCCATGACACAAATGTCTAATGGATATGAATAACTACTTCTAAATGATCTTCCATTGATAGGAAGCCTTCATGATGAAGATCACAAGTTCCCTAAACTTGTTGTGATAGATCTTCAGCTTGTGGTGAGTGGAGATGGCTAGATCTCCAAGCTTTCCTTGGTTGATCAAAGAGTATGCTTACAACAAAGATGAATGTTAGAAGCATTATGATCATGATCATTAGAGTGTTTAATGTATGTTACTACATTGTTAATGATTGATCTAAATTTATGCAAGAAGGTGGAGAAGATGTGATTTGAAGTGGTGAAGAAATGAGAAAATAATGGGCTTCTATTTATAGGCAAAAGTGGTCAGGAGCGTCCACAGACCAAGGAGCCCTTAAAAGGGTTCCGCCCTTTATACATTTTGGTGCCGTGGGTGCCTGACAGGAAATATAAAAAATCTTTCTTCAAATCTTTTAAAGATATTGCCATATCTTACCAAGATCACATTTGATATATTAAGTGACAGTCTATCCAAAATATTCAAGAGATCTTCCAAGGATTTCAAGGATGATGCATGCCATGATGTAATATGTATTTCCATTTTTAGATTAAAAAGTTTATCAAACTAAACTTGGTAAAATGTATTATGTAACTAGTTAATAAAATGTCTATTTACCTTTTGAAATACTTGTGAATGCAAAATGTAAAATGAGGTTCGAAATAGAATGGTTAACCTATTAAAATACTTAGTGACTCTAAACTTATTTTAAACATTCTAAATGATTTGTTAATGGGTTTGATCATAGTGCCACATAACAGACATGTACGAACCTGTGTTGTAACATATGAAGACTTGAGTCATCGAGACGTGTTGAATGTATGTTGAGATAAAGTGTGATTACAAGTAACTTGTACATTTTACGTTATGTATTACAAGTTACATGTTTGTCATCAATCAAAAAAAATGAGACTGTAAAGATTAAATATCGTAATATTTGCACTAACAAAACTGATTTACTTGATCCATCGAAACCAAGATAGAGTTTTGTTGAATCAGATATGGTATAAGTAGATACCAATTTAACAGTTTGTTTAACTGTTTGTGTTTGAGTTTTCAGGATGACAAACACCACTACCCCTCCTGTGACTACTCCTGTGAACGTAACTGGTGCGCCAGTTACCAACACAGTTGGTAATCATGCTGAGAAACCAGAGAAATTCAGTCGGCAGAATTTCAACAGGTGGCAACAGAAGATGTTCTTCTATCTCACTACTTTGAACCTTGCGCGGTTCTTAAAAGAGAACCCACCTAACGTGGATCCTCCTGCAGAAGGTCAATCTTCTAATCAACAGGCTGTTCAAGCCTTGGAAGCATGGAAACATTCAGATTTTTTGTGTCACAACTATGTTCTGAATGGTTTGGTTGATTCTTTGTACAACATGTACTGCAAGACCAAGACTGCCAAAGAATTATGGGAGTCATTGGAACGAAAGTACAAAACTGAGGATGCTGGTACAAAAAAGTTTGTGGTAGCTCATTTTTTATATTACAATATGGTTGAATCAAAGAATGTGATAAGTCAGGTTCAAGATCTGCAGGTTTTGCTACACGGCATTCATGCTGAGGGAATAACCTTGAGTGAAACTTTTCAAGTTGCTGCTATTATTGAAAAGTTACCTCCAAGCTGGGTAGAATTCAAGAACTACGTGAAGCATAAGCGAAAGGAGATGAGTGTTGAAGACTTGGTTGTTCGTCTTCGTATTGAAGAGGACAACAAGTTGGCTCAGAAAAACATGTATACGCCTGATCTGCAAAGGCAAATATGGTTGAGCATGTTTCATCCTCTTCAAAGTCTAATGTCAAAGCTAAAGGGAAAGGAAAAGGAAAGAATGACAAGAAGGGCAAAGGGAAGTCTGATTACCTTGCTCCTAAAGCTACAATTATGAAACAGAAGTTCCAAGGGGTGTGTTTCAATTGTGACCAGCCAGGTCACCGTGCTACTAACTGTAAGATGCCGAAGCGGGTGACTCAACGCCAGGCTAATATAGTGAATGAAGATGTGGACATAATTGCTATGGTGTCTGATGTCATTGCCATTATCTCTGAAGTTAACCTGGTAGGTTCCAACAACAGGGAATGGTGGATGGATACTGGGGCTACCCGTCATGTGTGTGCTGATAAGAGTATGTTTCACTCTTTCAAAGGGGTTAATAGTGAAGAGAAGCTGTACATGGGCAACTCTGCAACTGCTGAGATCAAGGGCGAAGGAGATTTAATATTGAAGATGACATCCGAGAAAGAGCTCAAGTTGACTAATGTCTTGTATGTTCCAGAGATTTACAAGAATCTTGTGTCTGGTTGGTTGTTGAACAAGTTTGGTTTTCGTCTTGTTTTTGAGTCTGATAAGTTTGTTCTTTCTAAGAATCAAGTGTATGTTGGTAGGGGATATGCCCTGAATGGTATGTTTAAACTCAATGTAATGGTTGTTAAGAATGATATCAATAAAATGAATTCTTCTGCTTACTTGATTGAGTCTTCTAATATGTGGCATGGCCATCTTGGACATGTAAATTTCAATTCAATGCGTCGTTTGATTAAATTTAATTTCATACCTAATTTCTATATTGACTCAAAATATAAATGTGAAACTTGTGTTGAAGCCAAACTTACAAGATCATCTTTCAAATCGGTTGAAAGAAAAACTGAACCACTTGATATGATACACACTGACATATGTGATTGGAAATCACTACCCACAAAAGGTGGCAATAAGTACTTTATCACGTTTATTGATGATTGTACAAAGTATTGCTATGTTTACTTACTGAAAAGTAAAGATGAATCTATAGAAAAGTTTGTTCTATACAAAAACAAAGTTGAGAATCAACTTAATAAGAAAATCAAGGTGGTACGAAGTGATAGAGGAGGTGAATATGTGTCTCCGTTCGCTGATCTATGTGCAAAACATGGAATTAGACACGAGTTCACTGCTCCCGATTCACCTCAGTAGAACGGTATTGCCGAAAGGAAGAACCGTACCTTGAAAGAAATGGTTAATGCCATGTTGATAAGTTCTGGTCTAAGCCAGGACATGTGGGGGGAAGCCATTTTAACGGCAACTTATCTTTTAAATAAGATACCTCGTAAAGAAAAAAGAAGAGACCCCTTATGAATTATGGATGGGAAGAAAGCCATCATATCAGTATTACGAGTGTGGGGGTGTCTAGCAAAGGTAGCTATACCGACTCCCAAGGCCCAAAAGATTGGACCTAAATCTGTGGATTGTATATTCATCGGATATGCTAAGAATAGCAGTGCTTATCGCTTCATTGTACATGATTCGACAAATCGGATATACAAAAGGGTACATTAATGGAATCAAGGAATTCTTCATTCTTTGAAACTATATTTCCTTGTTTAACAAAGGAAACTAGAAGTTCATCTAGAATAGATGACGAAGTTGTCCAAGATAAGAGACAACGAGACGATAATGATCTCCAAGATGAGAGACAAGATCAAACTAAGGAAGAAGAGGTTGAACCTAGAAAAAGCAAAAGGGCAAGAACCGAGAAATCGTTTGGACCCAATTTTGTTTCTTTTATGGTTAAAAATGAACCTACTTCATACCGTGAAGCGGTTACTTCCTCAGAAGGGCCTCAATGGAAAGAAGCCATTAAAAGTGAAATAGATTCTGTTTTATAAAATCATACTTGGGAGCTCGTGGATTTACCTCCTGGTTGTGAACCACTAGGCTATAAATGGATCTTCAAGAAGAAGATGAAAGCCGATGGCACCATTGACAAGTATAAAGCAAGATTAGTAATAAAAGGATTCAGAAAACGAGAAGGTCTTGATTACTTTGATACATATTCGCGTGTTACGTGAATAACCTCGATTAGGATGTTACTTGCTATTGCCGCTTTAAGAAATTTGGAAGTTCACCCAATGGATGTGAAAACGGCATTTCTAAACGGAGATTTAGAAGAAGAAATCTACATGAACCAACCTGAGGGTTTCATGGCTCCTGGACAAGAGAACAAAGTTTGTAGGCTTGTTAAGTCATTATATGGCTTAAAGCAATCTCCCAAACAATGGCATCAAAAATTTGACCACGCCATGCTAGAGAGTGGATTCAAAATTAATGAATGCGACAAGTGTGTTTATGTCAAAGACACTAATAGTGGATATGTAATCTTGTATTTATATGTTGATGATATGCTTATCGTTGGCAGTAACGACAAGATGATCAAATCTACTAAAGACATGTTGAAATCAAGGTTTGACATGAAGGATATGGGTTTGGCTGATGTGATCCTTGGAATAAAGATCATACGAACTCAAAATGGACTTGTGTTAAGTCAAGCAGATTATGTGGAAAAAATTCTTAATACTCATGATACGGGGGATTCAGGCCTAGCTAGAACTCCAATTGACACCATTAAGCATCTATCTAAAAAATAGAGGCATAGGTGTTGCCCAATTAGAGTATTTAAGAATTATTGGCATGTTAATGTACTTAATGACAGGTACCCGACCTGACTTAGCATATGTTGTTAGCAGGCTAAGTAGGTATAATAGTAACCCAAGCTATGCACATTGGGCAGCTATGACTAGGGTACTTCACTATTTGAGATACAGTCGCGATTATGGAATGCATTATGATCGATATCCAGCTGTTATCGAAGGATATAGTGATGCAAATTGGATATCTGACATAAAGGATTCTAGATCGACTAGTGGATATGTGTTTACACTAGGAGGAGCGGCTATATCGTGGAAGTCTTCCAAGCAAACTGTTATAGCTAAGTCCACGATGGAATCAAAATTTATCGTGTTAGATAAATGCGGACAAGAGGCGGAATGGCTACGTCAATTCGTAGAGGACATACCAAGGTGGCCTAAACTGGTAACGGCCATTAGTATACATTGTGATAGTCAATCGGCAATTGGCAGAGCTCATAGCATAGTGTATAATGGAAAGTCTAGACATATCCGTGGTCAACATAATTCGATACGACAACTACTCTCAACAGGAGTTATCTCAATTGACTATGTGAAGTTAAAGGATAACATCGCGGATCCGCTTACGAAATGCTGAAGCAGAGAGTTAGTTAGTAAGTCGTCTAAAGGAATGGTACTAAAGCCCTTGAAGGAATGAGTTTCTACGTAGAAAAACCTAACCCAGTTGACTAGAGATCCCAAGATCTGGGTTCAATAGGACAACCTAATCATAGAAATGTGGAGGAAGTCACGTCAATATGGGGGAGTTACTAAATATTGTAACTTTCCTAGTCCATTCCTTTAACAAAAGTGACTTGTTGAGAGGTTAAACATATGGCTTTAATGATTCAGGATGAAATCATAAAGCATAATGATTCAAGATGAAATCACAAAACATTTGTTTTTAATGATTCAAGATGAAATCACCTATGTGAGAGAGAAGTGGGGTCGTTTCGAAGGGAAATATGGGGGCGCAATTCCTAAGAGCTCATGTAGAACGAGGCTAGTGTTCATGACCATAACGAACACGACTATGAGGACTTGATGATGTTAGGGAGAGTCTTGTGTGAAGTGTAATGTCATCTACGTAAATGGATGATGAGTTCAAGGACATCGCGTCTACTCAGATCTAGGAGACTAAGTACATCTCACAAGGGAAGGTTCAAAGGATTACACCTATCTATCCTATGCAAGACTTAGGCGTAGAAATTTCACCTAAAATTTTGTGTGTTTTTGACCGATCTCCATTCATGTGGGGGATTGTTGGAAAAATGAGTTTTGCAAAGTGGTTTTTGAAAATTTTGGACATTATTTAATATATGTATATGTTACATATATTTGTGTTGCTTGGGAGCCATTTTGTTCTCCTCAAAGAGAGCTTCACAACGAGCTAAAGTATGTCCAAATTGGAGTAGAAATGAATAAGATATCATGTCTCAAAGTGAGGCACAAAATCTGGAAAACTAAACTATCCCACATCGCCTAGAAGAAGAAGTGGAGACTAGTTTATAAGGAAATCATAATATTGGCTATCAAATTCCTAAACCCTACGTGCGCGCGCAGGGAGGTGCAGAAAATGGGATTTCCAGGCAAAAATGAGTTCGAAGCTTCTGAACTCATGCGAGCCCGCGCGACCTGCGAACACGAATGCAGCTCCAAAATCTCGCCTAAGCGGGTATCTTTTTTCTGATAATTTTGTTTCCTTATTTAATAATTTTCCAGAATTCTGTAATCTATTTTAGGAATAGATTTAGACTTTATGCCTAAGTCTTAATAGATATATGCAAATCGTGTTATAGAAATAACAGATATACATAATTTTTATTTTTCTGGCGTATATTCTGTCTTGGTGAACAAGATAGGTATTGCCTATAAAACAAAAATCTTCTCATTCAGTTTTGATCATCCAAAAACGCAGTTCATTATGTGGAGATTTCCAGCAGCCTTCTCGATCAGAAACGCACAGCTTTTCCGTGAATTTTCAGGCAAGTTTTTCAGGTCCGACTGTGAAACAGTTTGAACGTTGTACCCTGGGAAACAGACGGCGAATCTGTTTTAAGGGAATCGTGTAAAACACGAGCCTCGTTCATGACCTTTTACTGCTTTCTTTAATATATATCGCGATAGAATATGTCTTCTGCTTCTACCCCATTCTGTCTGCTGTTTTTAATTTCTGTTAATTTATTTATTGTTATTATAATCTGATTTTCATTAATAAAAGTGTACACCATTTTCCACAGTTTCCTCATTTAAGCTGCAAAAAAAATGCATATCAAGTTAGATTATCCCGAACTATGGTGTCAGCAATTAAATTTAACCAGAAAATAGAATAATTAATATTTAAACTACAAACAATGTCAATAATCAATCAGCTGCAGTTTCCCTTATGATCAAGGCCATCCTCGAAGGTGGGCGACCGCCCGAGTCACCAAAAGTTATGTTTGACGTGTAAAATTATAAGTGTTTTAAAATTTAATATAAATATGAATAAAAAGGAAGACATTTTTAGTTAGTATGCTTAACAAAAGACATTTTTATATAAATGATTTTCATCGTATGCTTGAAAGAACTGCACATTTTATTTTATCTTTATTTTGAGGCCCCCATTATCAATTTTCGCCCCGACTTTAAAAACCTTATAAACGCAGAAGCCAGAACTTCTTTTACATACCTTCTGTTTAATCTGATACACATCTGGCCGGCTTTCGTTAGAAAACTGTATGACACGCTTAATTTTAGTCAAAACGAAAGATAAATTACCAAAACATATGTTTGTAATGCAAAAATAACTCATATTAACTGACACATTAAATTACATTAAAAGCACCATAACTTTTCCAAACAGAGGTTACCGATAGTTGTTCAGTGAACTATTCATTAACCCTTAGACTGGACGGCAAGGGATGTGATTGCCCAAGGTGAGTGCCAAACTCACGCGCGGCCTACTTGTCCTGCACCTTGTTTCAAGCGCTATTTGAGGTCCCCGAGAAGGCTTAAGGTGAACCGGACACCTTTTTGCGTTTGAAAAAAAAATGGGCCCCATTTCATATCTAACCGTTAGTTAAAAAAAAACAAAAAAAACAAAAAAAAAAAAAAAAGAAAAAAAAAAAAAAAAAACCCTCTACAGTACCCCGTTTTACCTTACAAATACCCACCAATTTATTTAAACACAAACTCACCATTTCATACTCTTATACTCTCAACAATTTTTACTTCATCTTTTTTTATTTTTTTTAAATGTCTCAAGAGAAACACTCCCCGAAACACCAACCGTACCCAACGAAGAATTCCTCGAAGCAATCCCCGGACACCCGAACGAACGTTCAATTTAAGAAATACTCATTCATCAAATCTACAAATCAACTTATGTACTATTTTTAATATTCGTAGTTTATATATTGTTTTAATATTCCTAGTTTATTTACTACTTTTAATATTTGAAGTTTATGTATTGTTTTAATTTCGTAGGTTTGCGTTTTTATTTTCATTTATTTACGTTTTTATATTTTGTAAGTATTAAAATAATGAGTGTTAAGGTGACCATAAGAGCAAAGGGTCTGGTGCTCTCAAGTTAAGCTTTAATATGGTGTTAAGGCTTGACCTTAACTCCTTAGGGCGGTGTGGTTAACATGCCTTTAACGCAGGAATGTTAAGGTTTAACTTGGGTGTTGTGTTACCACACCGAGTGCTCTAAGGTGACCTTGTTCACAAAAAAGTAAGTGGGAGTGAGAGGAAGTAAGAGCAGAGACCAAATTGAGGTGGTAGCTAAATGAACTAACAACTTCAGACAAAAACGCTTGAGGGGTAATATTTTACGTAAATAGCTCTCACTATACGTTTTACCAAAGACATAGAATTTTCAGTTAATTAAAAAAGTTGTCCATGTGATTATTTACATACTTTAACTTTTAGATACTATTTAGAAAAGGGTACACCCTTTTATAAATATCGTAACCATGCAAGTGAAAGGAAAACACAAAAAAAAACCAATTGAGACTTGTTGTGTCTGCATGAGTTATGTCCCTTCCTTTTTAATTATTTTGTAACTCAAACGATAAAACATGGCTATATGACTAGAAACAAACACCACAATAATCAAACTAGCTACTTCGTCAAGCAACCACATTAAATTTGGTAATGTCAATATAAGAGGCCATATAGTTTAGGTATTATGTCTAATACAAATTAATATATCTACAAAACTATATAGTAGGATCGAATTTATGATCGTTGAAGCTTTGTCATTAATGATCTTACATGTTGCGAACCATATTTGACGATGAAATTCGGAACACAATTTTGCATAATCTATTGTCATACTATTTACCATTCATTAGTAATTGGTTTAAAACCTCGTAATTAAGATTTTTTTTTCTTTTTTTAACACTTAATTTTGCTTACGCATAAATTCATACTTATCATGAAACAATTTTACATAATCTATTGTCATATCTCCATCTTAAAATACACTTGAAAACTAAATATACTAATTTAATAAATTACCACAACATCCACCACCACTAATAAGTAAAGTGTGTCTAACAAAAACAAAACCCCTTCTTTCGTAAGCGATAAGAAAAAATCCAACCACAATCATTATCTTCTTTAATAAAAACAAAACCAGAAAAAAGATATTCTTAGAGCATCCATTATGGTGGTTTATAAAAAGGTCTAAGAAAATTTGAAGAGGTCTATCATTTTTTAAACCATGGTGGAAACGTATTTCATGCTTATGTGAAATAAAAAATGTCTAGCATTTTGGACCTCTTCTAAATTTAATGCATTGGTGTTTAGTGAGATTTTTATAAAGCTTGAAAAAGTTTATACATAATAAAGAAAGGTTTATAACAAGAAAAAGGTTTATGAATTAATGATGTAGGATGACTTGACACTATTATAAACCTTTAAAAAAGTTCATAAATGCCCTTAAACAAATATGTTATCCATTGCACATCATTAAAGAGACAAAATAAATAGGGTTTAACAAATTACACCTAAAACGAAAACATGAACCCATATCTATTTCGAATGCGGTGGCCGCTAGATTCGTATGTGTTAGATCTGTTATGAAGATGGTGGTTGCAGGTGGGTTTCGAAAACATCTCCATCATTGTCTAACCCGAACCCACTTCGTGAAGATGGTGGTTGAATGTGGGTTTCGACCCGGCCCATATGAGCTTGAATTTTATCTAACCCGAACCTACTTTGATATGAATTTATGTCTAAATATTCTTTAAGATGAAGATATGTGTTGGGTTTATTGATTTGATGATACAAAACAATAAAGAATGGAACATCAAGGGCTTAAAGTGACATAACGAGCTTGAAGGCTATTTTTCTGATGATTATGCCGCCTAGGTCTATTACTTACCTGGGCAATTTGAGGAATTTAACAATCAGTTTGATTTCAAGTTTCAAGGCCGTTCGAGGAAGTAATCTTTTATTTGGATTTGTTTTTGTTTTGCATGTCTTTTTAGTTTTTAGTGGTTATTCTAGTTATTGATAGCTAGTTGTTCATTTATGGTATGTCATAAATGATCTATTGGTTGTTCAAGCGGTTGCTTAAGGTTAATGTGGCATTTCAGCCACATTCCATTGTACTTTAAACGGTTTTTTAGTTAATATATTTTCCCATGGTGGAAGTTCCCTTTTACCAAAAAAAAAAAAACAACCTTATTTCTTAATGAACGATCATGAACACAAAATTTCGTCCGATTTAATGTGAATGTTCGTATATTTGTTCGGTTACTTAAATGAACGAACACAAACAAGCTTTCATGAGTGTTCGTCCAAACATGAAAATTTGAGTTTGAGTTAAACTTTGATATAAATGTTAAGTTTGAGTTTAATGTGAGATGTAGCAAGCTTAACAACAAAACAAGAAAATTTACACATCTTTGTAAATTAATCAAAAATAATAATAATAAATTATAAGCACCCTGAATGCAAGCTTTTCTTGTGATAGATGTCATCAGAAAGTTGATATTTCACCTTCATCCGTAAGATAACCAGATCCAAATGAAACCGAGTGCTTGGGGTTTAAGAAAAAATGTGTGTAATATTTATGTATTGGTTAGTGAAGAATTCTTAAGTTTTGAACAAACACAAGAAGAAATATACTCTAAAACACAACAACATAATAGTCTAAAACAATACAGAAGTTTATCTAAATTACCAAAAAATGTGAAAGAATAAGAAGAACTAGAGATAATTCTCCACGACTTGATGGTTGTGAAAAGATTTCTATAGGATATTTACATATCTTCTTTTTTTATGTTTGATTTCCTATGTTTAATAGTATCAATTTTCTCCTTATTTAAAGGAATGATGTATGGTAAGGTCAATGGTTGTATCAGTATTTATTATTGGTTTTACCATTGATTCAATAACAGAAATAAAGAAAACATTAACCACCCTTAAATCAGAAAACAATATATGCGTGGCATGTTTTATTCTATAAAAAGAATAATAAAAATACACCAGCAACACTTTTAATTCTCTAGAGTGGTCCAAAATTATTAATCTGATGAACATGTTTTTCTTTTTCTTTTTTTTTTTTTTTTTTTATCAGCCAAAAACCGATATGTTCATAGACTATGAAGCAACAGAGATGAAACACGATAAAAAGTAGGGGGCGTCTTCAAGATGAATGAACGAAGTGATGAACCCCTAAGGATCCACCTTTTTAGAGCCCAAAATTTGTATTTAATGAATACAAATACAACTACTAGCTAAATAGGTAAATGAAGTAACAACTTCAGACAAAAACGCTTGAGGAGTAAGATTTTACGTAAATAGCTCTCACTGTATGTTTTACCAAAGACATAGAATTTTGAGTTAATTAAAAAAAGTTGTCCATGTGATCATTTACATACAATTGCACCTTTCATTTTTTGAACTTTAACGATTACACCGTATGTCCATATGGTTGTCTATTTATAATGGATCAACTTTTGATCGGGCTACCACTAGTGAGCTTCCGTTATATATCGTCCAAATTTGAAATATCTTAAACTTTTTGGGTCTCTTTGTCTCTTACCATACTTCTACTTAGAATTTTGTTTTTTTTCACTAAAACAAAAATCAAGATCACTAAATACTATTTTAGAAACTTTCTTTCAATCTCAAATACAACAACAAATTCAAAAATCAAACCCATACCTAATTTTTGTCAAACATTATATATATCTGCAACTTAGGTTAATTGTGGTTGTGACTAAGGTTAATTGGATTGTAAGGATCTAGAATTTAATTGTTCATGTATGCTGCTGTTGGGTTTTTATCACAAAACAATTAAATGATATTGTGTTTTCGTATTTTTGAAGGGAGATGATATGTACACGGAGGCTTTTTATTTGTACACAGAAATATGACATTAAATGACATTTATGCCCCCGTCTATTGACTATCTTCATTGTCTGTTTATGTTCTACGTAATAAACCATACCACCAAAAACCATTACCGACCACTTCTTTCTATTGCCTAGGTATCAGTGGAGCTTATGGTCCATAAGTGAGGACTTCCCGGTAGGTCACCCACCCGGTACTACTCTCACTTGTGGCTCACTTAACTGCTTAAGTGAGGACTTCCCGGTAGGTCACCCATACCTAATTTTTGTCAAACATTATATATATCTGGAACTTAGGCTAATTGTGCTTGTGACTAAGGTTAATTGGATTGTAAGGATCTAGAATTTTATTGTTCATGTATGTTGCTGTTGGGTTTTTATCACAAAATAATTAAATGATATTGTGTTTTCGGATTTTTGAAATGTTTTTTTTTTGGAGTTATCTAACTTTATTGTTTTATATTGAAAAGATTAAAAAAAAAAAGGTAACAGTGGATGAAGATGAGTTAAATGGTGTGTTAGGATTCGAAAATGATTTGAATTAAAGAATTTATCTTTCATTTTTGTGTTTATGAATAAGGGTTTATTTGCTCTTGTGTTGCGACGAGAATAAGTCGATATTATGTGCAAAATTATAACTTTATAAGTCAAAGTGTTAAAGTGTAATTCGATTAAAAGTAAGGGTTAACTTAAAGTATAAAATTAGTTAGGTTATACAAATTCTAGCACAAAATATAATTTGATCTCGTTGAACAACTCTTAGCATGCAAGTTAGAACAAAAGTATGTCGTTACTTAATATAACAATTTATTTGTATTAATACAAACTTAGGATGATGAAAAGCAAACCAATCCTTAAGACAATGATAACTTATATATGTTGTTGTTTTTGTCCGGTATTTCATCCAATGACATGTTCAATCACTACTACTTCTAAGAAAATACGACGTGTTTAGAGTTTATACAGCGTGCGAGTGTTGCAATCTCATGGAAGAATGTTGATGTTACCATATGAGTGGACTCAAATGGTGCAAATATATCGTTTTTAGTATAGTTAGATATCTAAAGAATGGCAAGTGGCTTACTAAAATGGAGGGCGAGGGGGTGTTGGTACTAGCTATATATACTTACGATAATAGAAAAAAATATGACCTCAATACGTCGCATCATCTTGCTGACAAGGAATATCTGAGTGTGATTGGGGGGACTCTTATAGGATTTGAGAAGTATATCCTCAAACAATTTCTAGAACTATTATCTAGTGTGTATTATGTAATGGTAGATTCTAAGAACACTATATTTAAAGATTATTTTACCGAATCACCATATTAGAAGAGAGAGATGTTTTAGGAGTGTGATTTCTAGTATTATTATTTTCTTCTTTAAGTTCCTTATTAATAAAGACATAATTACATTTTTGTTCGTCTACTGTGTGTGATAACCTCAACTTTATGCTCTCATATATTATGCCCTTATATTATGATCGATAGACTCATAAAATGGACGGCCATACAAAGCAATCCAAATGGTAAGAAATGGTAAGAGGTTATACAATAATGAAAACATATAGATATCATATTAATACTACGAACCAAAAAAAAACAAATTATTTTTAATATGATTATGGATATAATGAATATAGAGAGAAAAAAATAAAGAACCTTTATGCGAGTACTTTACCAAAGTGAACTACGCATATGTATTTTACGAAAAAAGAATTTTCACCTATGATCCGCTAGATACACTACACGTGGCTAATCTAACCGTTTAGACAATGGGAGCTCATAAATTAAATAATTGAGTGCGTTTGGTCAAACAAAAAATTCGAATAAGACAAAGTTAGGTGCACCTAAAATCTTCAAGTGCGCTAGTGTCTAGGCGCACCCTGAAGCCAAAAATCGTAAAATTAGACAATGTCATAAATTGACAAAACACAAAATTCGAATAAGACAAAGGTAGGCGCACCCAAACACTTCGCGTGCGCTTGTTTCTAGGTGCATCAGGAATATTACAAAAATCCAAAAATTAAACACAACCAAACACAAAATTTGAATAAGACAATGCAAGGAGCACCCAAAAACTTCAAGTGCGCTTGTGTCTAGATGCATCAAGAAATTAGACACAAGTAAACAAAAAATATTATAATAATTTGGTGGAGTTTAGTAGAAAGGTATTGTTTTCATTGGAAAATGATGGTTGTAAATTTGTGTTTGTGAAAGATGGCGGGAAGTTCTTTATGTGGATGGTGGGAAGTTTTAAGGTGGTATACGAGACAAAAAAAATATAAAACAAACGGGAAAAGATGAAGTTGCCTTTCCAGCTAAAAAGAAATGCTAACGAACGTTATGAAAAAAAGAACCATGCGTGCAATAAACATTAAATGTCAAGACTAAAAGTGTAATTTTGAGAATAAAGGACCAAATTTGTAAATTTTGGCGCGGTTTGGTGATCAATGGTGTAATTTACTCAAGAAAAAAAAATTAGCAAAGTTTATTAACTTTTTTTATCCTTTTCTTGTGGAAAATAATTTCAGATTTTTTAGAAACGGTTTTTAGGGTTTGTTAATTAGTACGTCATGTTCTCTTTACTATATAGTTTTGTAGATATATTAATATCATAACCATGCAAGTGAAAGGAAAACACAAAAAAAACACCAAGTGAGACTTGCTATGTCTGCATGAGTTATGTCCCTTCCTTTTTAATTATTTTGTAACTCAAACGATAAAACATGGCTATATGACTAGAAACAAACACCACAATGATCAAACTAGCTACTTCGTCAAGCAACCACATTAAATTTGGTAATGTCAATATAAGAGGCCATATAGATTAGGTATTATGTCTAATACAAATTAATATATCTACAAAACTATATAGTAGGATCGTATATATGATCATTGAAGCTTTGTCATTAATGATCTTACAAGTTGCGAACCATATTTGACGATGAAACTTGAACACAATTTTGCATAATCTATTATCATACTATTTACCCTTCATTAGTAATTGGTTTAAAACCTCGTGATTAAGAATTTTTTTTTCTTTTTTTAACGCTTAATTTTGCTTACCCACAAATTCATACTAATCATGAAACAATTTTGCATAATCTATTGCCATATCTCCATCTTAAAAAAAACACTTGAAAACAAAATATACTAATTTAATAAATTACCCAGACAACATCCACCACCACTAATAAGTAAAGTGTGTCTAACGAAAACAAAACCCCTTCTTTCGTAAGCGATAAGAAAAAAATCCAACCACATTCATTATCTTCTTTAATAAAAACAAAACCAGAAAAAAGATATTCTTAGAGCATCCATTATGGTGGTTTATAAATAGGTCTAAGAAAATTTGAAGAGGTCTATCATTTTCTTAACCATGGTGGAAACGTATTTCATGCTTATGTGAAATGAAAATGTCAAGCATTTTGGACCTCTTCTAAATTTAATGCATTGGTGTTTAGTGAGATTTTTATAAAGCTATAAAATGTTTATACATAGTAGAGAAAGGTTTATAACAAGAAAAAGGTTTATGAATTAATGATGTAGGATGACTTGACACTATTAAAAACATTTAAAAAAGTTCATCATAGTAAATTCCCTAGATCGTATGTGGTGGCCGCTAGATCGTATGTGTTAGATATGTTGTGAAGATGGTGGTTGCAGGTGGGTTTTGAAAACATCTGCATCATTGTCTAACCCAAACCCACTTCGTGAAGATGGTGGTTGAATGTGGGTTTTGACCCGACCCGTATGAGATTGAGATTTATCTTACCCGAACCCACTTTGATACGAATTTTTGTTTAAATGTTTTTTAAGATGGAGATGTGTAAGAGAGTGTTATGAAATGAAGATAAAAAAGATAAGTTAAAAGGAGGAAGACGATGTCAATGGTAAAATGACCAAAATCCCTTCACGTGTGGGCATTTAACGAGCGTTATTGGCGTCTTTTAGAGGAAGGGACAAATGGCAAAAAAAAAGTTTGGCACTTAAGGTTGGATGATGCATTTTTTCGGTAAAGGACTATAGGTTGCGGTCAACGCAAACCATAAAGACGAACGGTGTAATTTAATCTAATTTTATTTGAAAAGGACGCTTGTGTATTCCTTTGCTATACAAAAGATATATATAGTTTTAGTGATAACCTGATAAATGTGAGAAATAATAAACATAATAAACTGTGTGAATTTTAATTCTTGACAATAATTTTAAGACAAAGATAATACCATATTACAACAATACAAAGGTTCTTGCATAGATGCCAATTCCATCCATATCTTTAAAAAAAACTTCGTAATTATGTCATTATACTATTAATTTTATTATTACGTCAATATCTTTTGAAATCATAATAGATTCAAAAGTATTATCTAAATACTAATTAACAAGTTATATTACTTTCTTTCCCTCCCCCAAAAATCAAACAGATTAATTCATGGTATATATTTAAACCATTTTCATGCTTCTTTCTTGATACATGTTGTCTCGAGTTGAGGAATCCTCCCACAACTAAAGGTTCTTATGGTTTACTCTCATGGATCACAATTGGTACGAGTTTCGGTATAAATTGAAATAAGAATAGACATAAGTTAAGTAATTAAATCCATTATCATTGTTTGGTTTGTTTATCATATTTGATTATCTTGTTAATAATTTGAGGAAGAATGTGAGCCCGAGAATAAAACTATCATATCCTACCCATTTCGTAACTATAAAGTATGAAATATATCTATTTATTATTTAAAGTTTGAATGTCACAAGTTTTAAACAAACATCATTATTGGAATAAAAATCCATTCCTTCAATGTCATTTCTGCACACCAAAAGCACCCAAAATTAGCCCGTTTGGTATAGGGATTTTCATCCGTTATTTTACATTTTCGTCTGTTTTTATACGTTTTAGTCTGGTTTCTTATGTTTTTATACGAACAAAAACGGATGAAAACCGATAAAAACGTAAGAAAACAGACAAAAACGGATGATAACGTATAAAAACGAACGAAAACGTATAAAGACAAATGAAAACGTATAAAAAACATATAAAAACGTAAGAAACCAGACTAAAACGTATAAAACCGGACGAAAAGGTAAAATAACGGATGAAAACGGATAGAAATTTAAGAGAACGGGTGAAAAAGTATAAAAATGAACTAAATCTGAAAGTCAATAACCATAAGGACCATTACTGTAACTTTTTTAACTGAAAAAAAAGTTAAGGGATGACCGGTGAAAGTCAACGCAAGCCACACGGACCACTTCTGTCAATTTCAAACTTTGTAACCTGGTCATCTACTAGTTCCCGGTCATATTACGTAGATCATTTAAAATTTGAAAATATATTGTGTACAATGATAATTTTCAAATTTCATTGCGTAGATCGTCAGTTTTGAAAAACTATGTTGCTTATTTTTAGCTTTCACTATTTTGGTTTTCATGTAAATTGTACTATTTATACTTGAAATATGTTGTGTGTGTAACATCTATTTAGGACATGAATAGCCTATTTGCCTTTTATAATTTTAATGTGTTATTAAGCTAATTAGAAGAGAAAATAAATGGACGCATCTAAACACCTTTGCATTATTTGGGATTGCATATATTAATTAGACAAATCTTATTGCAAAACTTTAATATTAATTAGACATGAGTAGATATATTGCAATCACTAAACATGACTAAAACTAATCGGCTTAAACGTATTTGGCCAAGTCTTCTTGTGTAATTGAATATTTTCATGTCTCAACGGTATCTCGAGTCTTGTCATGTTGTCCCTTAATTAAGGGCATTTACTATTATCTACTGTGTATTTAAGGGCATTTACTATTATCTACTGTGTATTATGTAGTGGTAAATTCTAAGAACACTATATTTAAATATTGCTTTACCGAATCATCATATTAGAAGAGAGAGATGTTTTAGGAGTGTGATTTCTAGTATTATTATTTTTTTCTTTAAGTTCCTTATAATAAAGATATAATTACATTTTTGTTCGTCTACTGTGTGTGATAACCTCTACTTTATGCTCTCATATATTATGCTCTTATATTAAGATCGATAGACTCATCAAATGGACGGCCATACAAAGCAATCCAAATGGTAAGAAATGGTAAGAGGTTATACAATAATGAAAACATATAAATATCATATTAATACTACGAACCAAAAAAACAAATTATTTTTAATATGATTATGGATATAATGAATATAGAGAGAAAAAAAATAAAGAACCTTTATGCGAGTACTTTACCAAAGTGAACTACGCATATGTATTTTACGAAAATAGAATTTTCACTTATGATCCGCTAGATACACTACACGTGGCTAATCTAACCGTTTAGACAATGGGCGCTCATAAATTAAATAATTGAGTGCGTTTGGTCAAACAAAAAAATCGAATAAGAAAAAGTTAGGTGCACCTAAAATCTTCAAGTGCGCTAGTGTCTAGGCGCACCCCGAAGCAAAAAATCCTAAAATTAGACAACTTCATAAATTGACAAAACACAAAATTCGAATAACACAAAGGTAGGCGCACCCAAACACTTTGCGTGCGCTTGTGTCTAGGTGCATCATGAATAATACAAAAATCCAAAAATTAATCACAACCAAACACAAAATTTGAATAAGACAATGCTAGGAGCACCCAAAAACTTCAAGTGCGCTTGTGTCTAGCTGCATCCGGAAATTAGACACAACTAAACAAAAATATTATAATAATTTGGTAGAGTTTAGTAGAAAGGTATTGTTTTCATTGGAAAATGATGGTTGTGAATTTGTGTTTGTGAAAGATGGCGGGAAGTTCTTTATGTGGATGGAAGGAAGTTTCAAGGTGGTATACGAGACAAAAAAATAATATAAAACAAACGGGAAAAGATGAAGTTGTCTTTCCAGCTAAAGAGAAATGCTAACGAACGTTATTAAAAAAAGAACCATGCATGCAATAAACATTAAATGTCAGGACTAAAAGTGTAATTTTGAGAATAAAGGACCAAATTTATAAATTTGGCACGGTTTGGTGATCAATGGTGTAATTTACTCAAGAAAAAAAATATTTTAGCAAAGTTTATTAATTCTTTTTATCCTTTTCTGGTGAAAAATAATTTCAGATTTTTTAGAAACCGGTTTTTAGGGTTTGTTAATCAGTATGTCGTGTTCTCTTTACTTTAACTTTTAGATATTTTTTAGAAAGGATACACCCTTTTATAAATATCGTAACCATGCATGTGAAAGGAAAACAAAAAAAACACCAATTGAGACTTGCTATGTCTGCATGAGTTATGTCCCTTCCTTTTTAATTCTTTTGTAACTCAAACGATAAAACATGGCTATATGACTAGAAACAAACACCACAATAATCAAACTAGCTACTTCGTCACGCAACCCCATTAAATTTGGTAATGTCAATATAAGAGGCCATGTTGATTAGGTATTATGTCTAATACAAATTAATATATCTACAAAACTATATAGTAGGATCGTATATATGATCATTGAAGATTTGTCATTAATGATCTTACAAGTTGTGAAGCATATTTGACGATGAAACTTGAACACAATTTTGCATAATCTATTATCAGACTATTTACCCTTCATTAGTAATTGGTTTAAAACTTCGTGATTAAGATTTTTTTTCTTTTTTTAACGCTTAATTTTGTTTACCCACAAATTCATACTTATCATGAAACAATTTAGCATAATCTATTGTCATATCTCCATCTTAAAAAACACTTGAAAACAAAATATACTAATTTAATAAATTACCCAGACAACACCTACCACCACTAATAAGTAAAGTGTGTCTAACAAAAACAAGACCCCTTCTTTCGTAAGTGATAAGAAAAAATCCAAGCACATTCATTATCTTCTTTAATAAAAACAAAACCATAAAAAAGATATTCTTAGAGCATCCATTATGGTGGTTTACAAAAAGGTGTACGAAAATTTGAAGAGGTCTATCATTTTCTTAACCATGGTGGAAACGTATTTCATGCTTATGTGAAATGAAAATGTCTAGCATTTTGGACCTATTCTAAATTTAATGCATTGGTGTTTAGTGAGATTTTTATAAAGCTTTAAAAAGTTTATACATAGTATAGAAAGGTTTATAACAAGAAAACGGTTTATGATTTAATGATGTAGGATGATTTGACACTATTATAAACATTTAAAAAAGTTCATCATAGTAAATGCCCTTAAACAAATATGTTATCCATTGCACATCATTAAAGAGACAAAATAAATAACTTTTAACAAATTACACCTAAAACGAAAACATGAAACCATATCAATTGCGAATGTAGTGGCCGCTAGATCGTATGTGTTAGATATGTTGTGAAGTTGGTGGTTGCAGGTGGGTTTCGAAAACATCTGCATCATTGTCTAACCCAAACCCACTTCGTGAAGATGGTGGTTGAATGTGGGTTTTGACCCGACCCATATGAGATTGAGATTTATCTAACCCGAACCCACTTTGATACGAATTTTTGTTTAAATGTTTTTTAAGATGGAGATGTGTAAGAGAGTGTTATGAAATGAAGATGAAAAATATAAGGTAAAAGGAGGAAGACGATGTCAATGGTAAAATGACCAAAATCCCTTCACGTGTGGGCATTTAACGAGCGTTATTGGCGTCTGTTAGAGGAAGAGACAAATGGCAAAAAAAACGTTTGGCACTTAAGGTTGGATGATGCATTTTTTCGGCAAAGGACTATAGGTTGCGGTCAACTCAAACCACAAAGACGAACGGTGTAATTTAATCTAATTTTATTTGAAAAGGACGCTTGTGTATTCCTTTGCTATACAAAAGATATATATAGTTTTAGTGATAACCTGATAAATGTGAGAAATAATAAACATAATAAACTGTGTGAATTTTAATTCTTGACAATAATTTTAAGACAAAGATAATACCATATTACAACAATACAAAGGTTCTTGCATAGATGCCAATTCCATCCATATCTTTAAAAAAAACTTCGTAATTATGTCATTATACTATTAATTTTATTATTACGTCAATATCTTTTGAAATCATAATAGATTCAAAAGTATTATCTAAATACTAATTAACAAGTTATATTACTTTCTTTCCCTCCCCCCAAAATCAAACAGATTAATTCATGGTATATATTTAAACCATTTTCATGCTTCTTTCTTGATACATGTTGTCTCGAGTTGAGGAATCCTCCCACAACTAAAGGTTCTTTTGGTTTACTCTCATGGATCACAATTGGTATGAGTTTCGGTATAAATTGAAATAAGAATAGACATAAGTTAAGTAATTAAATCTATTATCATTGTTTGGTTTGTTTATCATATTTGATTATCTTGTTAATAATTTGAGGAAGAATGTGGGCCCGAGAATAAAACTATCATATCCTACCCATTTCGTAACTATAAAGTATGAAACATATCTATATATTATTTAAAGTTTGAATGTCACAAGTTTTAAACAAACATCATTATTGGAATGAAAATCCATTCCTTCAATGTCATTTCTGCATACCAAACGCACCCAAACTTAGCCCGTTTGGTATAGGGGTTTTCATCCGTTATTTTACGTTTTCGTCTGTTTTTATACGTTTTAGTCTGGTTTCTTATGTTTTTATACAAACAAAAATAGATGAAAACCGATAAAAACGTAAGAAAAACGGACAAACACGGATGATAACGTATAAAAACGGATGAAAACGTATAAAAATATATGAAAACGTATAAAAAACATATAAAAACGTAAGAAACCAGACTAAAACGTATAAAACCGGATGAAAACATAAAATAACGGATGAAAACGGGTAGAAATTTAATAGAACGGGTGAAAAAGTATAAAAACGAACTAAATCTGAAAGTCAATAACCATAAGGACCATTACTGTAACTTTTTTAAGTGAAAAAAAAGTTAAGAGATGACTGGTGAAAGTCAACGCAAGCCACACGGACCACTTCTGTCAATTTCAAACTTTGTAACCTGGTCATCTACTAGTTCCCGGTCATATTACGTAGATCGTTTAAAATTTGAAAATATATTGTGTACAATGATATTTTTCAAATTTCATTGCGTAGATCGTCAGTTTTGAAAAACGGATGAAAACCGATAAAAACGTAAGAAGAACGGAAAAAAACATATGATAACGTATAAAAACGAACGAAAACGTATAAAAACAAATGAAAACGTATAAAAAACATATAAAAACGTAAGAAACCAGACTAAAACGTATAAAACCGGACGAAAATGTAATATAACGGATGAAAACGGATAGAAATTTAAGAGAACGGGTGAAAAAGTAGAAAAACGAACTAAATCTGAAAGTCAATAACCATAAGGATCATTACTGTAACTTTTTTAACTGAAAAAAAAGTTAAGGGATGACCGGTGAAAGTCAACGCAAGCCACACGGACCACTTCTGTCAATTTGAAACTTTGTAACCTGGTCATCTACTTGTTCCCGGTCTTATTACGTAGATCGTTTAAAATTTAAAAATATATTGTGTACAATGATAATTTTCAAATTTCATTGCGTAGATCGTTAGTTTTGAAAAACTATGTTGCTTATTTTTAGCTTTCACTATTTTGGTTTTCATGTAAATTGTACTATTTATACTTGAAATATGTTGTGTGTGTAACATCTATTTAGGACATGAATAGCCTATTAGCCTTTTATAATTTTAATGTGTTATTAAGCTAATTAGAAGAGAAAATAAATGGACGCATCTAAACACCTTTGCATTATTTGGGATTGCATATATTAATTAGACAAATCTTATTGCAAAACTTTAATATTAATTAGACATGAGTAGATATATTGCAATCACTAAACATGACTCAAACTAATCGGCTTAAACGTATTTGGCCAAGTCTTCTTGTGTAATTGAATATTTTCATGTCTCAACGGTATCTCGAGTCTTGTCATGTTGTCCCTTGATTAAGGGCATTTACTATTATCTACTGTGTATTTAAGGGCATTTACTATTATCTACGGTGTATTATGTAGTGGTAGATTCTAAGAACACTAAATTTAAGGGTTAATATACAAAAATGTTACTAAACTTTCAAAAAAATTTGTCCTAAGTCACTAATGTTTGTATTCTGTCATCTAGGTCACTATACTTCACGGGTTTTTCACATATGTTACTAAACCTTTTTATAAGTGTCACCCTAGTCACTCGAAGGATTGGTAACCGGTTGTGGCCAATACATAACTAAACCTATACAAACAAGTCACTAAACTTTGCGAAAAATTTGTCTTAAGTCACTAATGTTTTATTCCTGTCATCTAAGGTACTAAACTTTGCTAAAAATTTGTCCTAAGTCACTAATGAAAATTTTTTCCTAAGTCACGAGTTGTGGCACATGTTACTGAACCTTTAAAATTTTACGTTTTATACGATTTTATACACATTTTATACGTTTTTATTCATTTTTATTCATTTTTATACGTTTTTGTTCGTTTTTTACGCTTTTGTCCGTTTTTATACGTTTTCGTCCGTTTTTGTCCCATTTTTTACGTCCGTTTTTATACATTTTTATGTTTTCATCCGTTTTTATACGTTTTTGTCCGTTTTTATATGGTTTTGTACATTTTTTATACGTTTTTATTCGTTTTCATCCGTTTTTATACGTTTTCGTCTGTTTTTTACGTTTTCGTCCATTTTTCTTATGTTTTTGCCCGTTTTTCTATGTTTCATTCGTTTTCGTCCCTTTTTTATGTTTGAAAACATAAGAAAATAGGCGAAAACGTAAGAAAAACGGACGAAAACGTATAAAAAAGGATTAAAACGAATAAAAACGGATGAAAACGAATAAAAACGGATGAAAACGAAAAAAACGTATAAATAATGTATAAAACCATATAAAAACGGACAAAAACGTATAAAAACGGATGAAAACATAAAAACGTATAAAAACGGACGTAAAAAATGGGACAAAACTCGTGACTTAGGACAAAATTTTCATTAGTGACTTAAGACAAATTTTTCGCAAAGTTTAGTACCTTAGATGACAGGAATGAAACATTAGTGACTTAGGACAAATTTTTCGCAAAGTTTAGTACCTTAGATAACATGTGCCAAAACTATCGAGTATACCTTAACCGGTAACAACCGGTTGTTTCCCTATCGGTATCCACGATAACCGGTTACGTAAAGTATAGTGACCTAGATGACAGAATACAAACATTAGTGACTTAGGACAAATATTTCTGAAAGTTTAGTGACATCTTTGTCTATTAACCCCTAAATTTAAAGATTGTTTTACCGAATCATCATATTAGAAGAGAGATGTTTTAGGAGTGTGATTTCTAGTATTATTATTTTCTTCTTTAAGTTCCTAATAATAAAGATATAATTACATTTTTGTTCGTCTACTGTGTGTGATAACCTCTACTTTATGCTCTCATATATTATGCTTTTATATTAAGATCGATATACTCATAAAATGGACAGCCATACAAAGCAATCCAATTGGTAAGAAATGGTAAGAGGTTATACAATAATGAAAACATATAGATATCATATTAATACTAAGAACTAAAAAAACAAATTATTTTTAATATGATTATGGATATAATGAATATAGAGAGAAAAAAAATAAAGAACCTTTATGCGAGTATTTAACCAAAGTGAACTACGCATATGTATTTTACGAAAATAGACTTTTCACCTATGATCCGCTAGATACACTACACGTGGCTAATCTAACCGTTTAGACAATGGGCACTCATAAATTAAATAATTGAGTGCGTTTGGCCAAACAAAAAATTCGAATAAGACAAAG
Source organism: Chrysanthemum seticuspe (assembly GCA_019973895.1). Lineage (NCBI taxonomy): Eukaryota > Viridiplantae > Streptophyta > Magnoliopsida > Asterales > Asteraceae > Chrysanthemum > Chrysanthemum seticuspe. The sequence continues at coordinate 256,673,287 of BPTQ01000003.1, read as the reverse complement.
TTAGGTGCACCTAAAATCTTCAAGTGCGCTAGTGTCTAGGCGCACCCCGAAGCAAAAAATCCTAAAATTAGACAACTTCATAAATTGACAAAACACAAAATTCGAATAACACAAAGGTAGGCGCACCCAAACACTTCGCGTGCGCTTGTGTCTAGGTGCATCAGGAATAATACAAAAATCCAAAACTTAAATACAACCAAACACAAAATTTGAATAAGACAATGCTAGGAGCACGCAAAAACTTCAAGTGCGCTTGTAAAAAGGTCTAAGAAAATGCTAGGAGCACGCAACAACATTCATTATCTTCTTTAATAAAAAGAAAACCAGAAAAAATATATTCTTAGAGCATCCATTATGGTGGTTTATAAAAAGGTCTAAGAAAATTTGAAGAGGCCTATCATTTTCTTAACCACGGTGGAAACGTATTTAATGCTTATGTGAAATGAAAATGTCTTGCATTTTGGACCTCTTCTAAATTTAATGCATTGGTGTTTAGTGAGATTTTTATAAAGCTTTAAAAAGTTTATACATAGTAGAGAAAGGTTTATAACGAGAAAAAGGTTTATGAATTAATGATGTAGGATGACTTGACACTATTATTAAACCTTTAAAAAAGTTCATCATAGTAAATGCCCTTAAAGAAATATGTTATCCATTGCACATCATTAAAGAGACAAAATAAATAACTTTTAACAAATTACACCTAAAACGAAAACATGAAACCATATCTATTGCGAATGTGGTGGCCGCTAGATCGTATGTCTTAGATATGTCGTGAAGATGGCGGTTGCAGGTGGGTTTCGAAAACATCCACATCATTGTCTAACCCAAACCCACTTCGTGAAGATGGTGGTTGAATGTGGGTTTTGAACCTACCCATATGAGCTAGAATTTTATCTAACCCGAACCCACTTTGATACAAATTTTTATTTAAATGTTTTTTTAAGATGGAGATGTGTAAGAGAGTGTTATGAAATGAAGATAAAAAAGATAACTTAAAAGGAGGAAGACGATGTCAAGGGTAAAGTGACCAAAATCCCTTCACGTCTGGGCATTTAACGAGCGTTATTGGCGTCTGTTAGAGGAAGGGACAAATGGCAAAAAAAAAACGTTTGGCACTTAAGGTTGGATGATGCATTTTTTCGGTAAAGGACTATAGGTTGCGATCAACGCAAACCACAAAGACGAACGGTGTAACTTACTCTAATTTTATTTGAAAAGGATATTTGTGTATTCCTTTGCTATACAAAAGATATATATAGTTTTAGTGATAACCTGATAAATGTGTGAAAAAATAAACATAATAAACCGTGTGATTTTTAATCCTTGACAATAATTTTAAGACAAAGATAATACCATATTACAACAATACAAAGGTTCTTGCATAGATGCCAATTCCATCCATATCTTTAAAAAAACTTCGTAATTATGTCATTATACTATTAATTTTATTATTACATCAATATCTTTTGAAATCATAATAGATATAAAAGTATTATCTAAATACTAATTAACAAGTTATATTACTTTCTTTCCATCCCCCCAAAGTCAAACAGATTCATGGTATATATTTAAACCATTTTCATGCTTCTTTCTTGATACATGTTGTCTCGAGTTGAGGAATCCTCCCACAACTAAAGGTCCTTTTGGTTTACTCTCATGGATCACAATTAGTATGAGTTTCGGTATAAATTGAAATAAGAATAGACAAAAGTTAAGTAATTAAATCCAATGTCATTATTTTTAGGTTTTTTTTATCATATTTGATTATCTTGTTAATAATTTGAGGAAGAATGTGGGCCCGAGAATAAAACTATCATATCCTACCCATTTGGTAACTATAAAGTATGAAACATATCTGTATATTATTTAAAGTTTGAATGTCACAAGTTTTAAACAAACATCATTATTGGAATGAAAATCCATTCCTTCAATGTCATTTCTGCATACCAAACGCACCCAAACCTAGCCCGTTTGGTATAGGGGTTTTCATCCGTTATTTTATGTTTTTGTCCGTTATTATACGTTTTAGTCTTGTTTCTTATGTTTTTACGAACAAAAATGGATGAAAACAGATAAAAACGTAAGAAAAACGGACAAAAACGGATGATAACGTATAAAAACGAATGAAAACGTATAAAAAACATATAAAAACGTAAGAAACCAAACTAAAACGTATAAAACAGGACGAAAACGTAAAATAACAAATGAAAACGGATAGAAATGTAAGAGAACGGGTGAAAAAGTATACAAACGAACTAAATCTGAAAGTCAATAACCATAAGGACCATTTCTGTAACTTTTTTAACTGAAAAAAAAAAGTTAAGGGATGACCGGTGAAAGTCAACGCAAGCCACACGGACCACTTCTGTCAATTTCAAACTTTGTAATCTGGTCATCTACTAGTTCCCGGTCATATTACGTAGATCGTTCCAAATTTGAAAGTATTTTGCGTACAATGATAATTTTCAAATTTCATTGCGTAGATCGTCAGTTTTGAAAAACTATGTTGCTTATTTTTAGCTTTCACTATTTTGGTTTTCATGTAAATTGTATTGTTTATACTTGAAATATGTTGTGTGTGTAAAATCTTCTTAGGACATGAATAGCCTATTAGCCTTTTATAATTTTAATGCATTAATGAAGCTAATTAGAAGAGAAAATAAACGGATGCATCTAAACACCTTTGCACTATTTGGGATTGCATATATTAATTAGACAAATCTTATTACAAAACTTTAATATTAATTAGACATGAATAGATATATTGCAATCACTAAACATGACTCAAACTAATCGGCTTAAACGTATTTGGCCAAGTCTTCTTGTTTAATTGAATATTTTCATGTCTCAACGGTATTTCGGGTCTTGTCATGTTGTCCCTTGATTAAATTTTTTCAACTGCCAGCTTTTAATTTCATCTTCGTATACTTCAGTACTATAAGATTCATAATAGCAAAAGATGACACTTATTACATTTAATATACCTTTTAACAACTAACTGAAAGGTTTAATGGATAATTTTAATATACGTATGACCTGATTCGATTTAATAAGTTGTCTTTCCTTTTATAAGTACGGATTGCATATATTAGACAAATCTTATTGCAAAACTTTAATATTAATTAGACATGAATAGATATATTGCAATCACTAAACATGACTCAAACCAATCGGCTTAAACGTATTTGGCCAAGTCTTCTTGTGTAATTGAATATTTTCATGTCTCAACGGTATCTCGGGTCTTGTCATGTTGTCCCTTGATTAAATTTTTTCAACTGCCAGCTTTTAATTTCATCTTCGTATACTTCAGTACTATAAGATTCATAATAGCAAAAGATGACACTTATTACATTTAATATACCTTTTAACAACTAACTGAAAGGTTTAATGGATAATTTTAATATACGTATGACCGGATACGATTTAATAAGTTGTGTTTCCTTTTATAAGTACGGGTACCTTAGTTAATAGAGTTAATAAAATTTAAAGTCTTTTAAGTTTGTAAAAAATGAATTTTTTGTTTCCTTTATAAGTAGTATAATTAAGATTTTCATTTGACAAATAAAAACTATAAAAATGTATTTATCTAATCCAATAATCCACTTATAGCCATAACACAAAAAGTATATTATTTGATAAAATTCAATTGTTTAAGATTTGGTCTGATTTAGTATGCTACGGTCTTGTTCAAAAAAAGTATGTCACGGTCTATCTATAAATAGTAACAACTCTCCATCAAGCTAAGAGCAAATCTAGTATATTAAACCACATATATTCAAACTTCTGAAAATCATGTCTCTTACAGAAGAAAAACCTATTCGCCCAATTGCCAACTTTTCTCCAAGCATTTGGGGAGATCAGTTTCTTATCTATGCCAAGGTATACTTAATTTAAACCTTTTAGATTGATCACAGAAGATGATTAACATATATTTTGTTTGAATGTTACTTACACCTATTTTTCTTTTATTATGTTCTATGAGTGAATGCAGCAAGTAGAGCAAGGGGTGGAACAGAGAGTGGAAGATTTAAAAAAAGAGGTGCGGCAGCTACTTAAAGAAGCTTTGGATATTCCTATGAAACATGCCAATTTGCTAAAGCTGATTGATGAAATACAACGCCTTGGAATACCGTATCTCTTTGAACAGGAGATTGATCATGCATTGCAACATATTTATGAAACATATGGTGATAACTGGAGTGGTGACCGCCCTTCCTTATGGTTCCGTCTTATGCGAAAACAAGGATATTTTGTTACATGTGGTTAGTAATGCATACACTATACAATTAAGGTTTTTAATTATTTTCTTAAAAACTCAAATTTTAGACTAATGTGAAACAATGATATTACGTTGCATGCATGTGGTTAGTACGATTTTAAATATACCTACGACATGTCGTAGATATATAACTTATAACTAACTTATAGTTTTTCAAATACTGACGTTAATCAAACGCTAATCACCCAAAAAAATAAATGTTTTTTCGTCCCGACGACATGTCGTAGGGATTTAAAAGGCGGGAAAACATACCGCTCAAAAAATGGGTAAAAATTCAACGCTTTGGACTCTCGGTCAAGCAAATTTTTTGTCGTTTAGTGTATTGTACCTACGACATTATGTCGTAGGGATTAATTTCGTAGTTTGTTCTACTTTTTCTAGCAGTGATTTTGATTATATTCTTAAATTTTTTTAATATATATATGGTTAGGATCGGGTGGGGATGAGAATTTTTGTTTATATTATAACATCAATCATGAAAAAGATTCTAATCGTTTTTCTGTATGCATTAACACAGATGTTTTCAATAACCATAAAGATGAAAATGGAGCGTTCAAGCAATCGTTAGCTAATGATGTTGAAGGTTTGTTAGAGTTTTACGAAGCAGCGTCTATGAGGTTACCAGGGGAGATTATATTAGATGATGCTCTTGTTTTCACACGATCTCATCTTAGCATTATAGCAAAAGATACTCTTTCGACCAACCCTCCTCTTTCTACCGAAATACAACGGGCACTAAAGCAATCCCTTTGGAAAAGGTTGCCAAGAATAGAGGCTGTGCAATACATTCCTTTCTATCAACAACAAGATTCTCATAACAAGACTTTACTTAAACTTGCTAAGTTAGAGTTCAATTTGCTTCAGTCATTGCACAAGGAAGAGCTCAGCCAACTGTCCAAGTATATTAATATAGCCTCCACCGTTACTCTTAGTTTTTATTTTTCAAATGATCTTTTGGTTTTTCTTATACTCGTTACTTCGTTAGTACCTGTAATTAACAAATAAAAAAAGCTAACAGTAAAACATAATGTATGATCTTTCAACAGATGGTGGAAAGCTTTCGATGTCAAGAATAACGCACCTTATTCAAGAGATAGAATTGTTGAATGCTACTTTTGGGGACTAGCTTCACGCTTTGAGCCACAATATTCTCGGACTAGAATTTTCTTGGCAAAAGTTATTGCACTTGTCACTCTTATAGATGACACTTATGATGCGTATGGTACTTATGAAGAACTTAAAATCTTTACCGAAGCAATTCAAAGGTATCTGTCGATCGATCTACACATACATGAACTTCTAACTTCATTCTATTGAAAACCAAGTATTGATTAAACTAATAACGCAAGTCATCAATTATCAACAGGTGGTCAATTGCATGCTTAGACACGATTCCACAATACATGAAACCGATATACAAATTATTGATGGATACGTACACCGAAATGGAAGAAATTCTTGCAAAGGAGGGAAAAACTGATATATTTAACTGTGGCAAAGAATTTGTAAGTATCAACACCTTTCTTTGATTAAAAAAAACCCATGATGATGATAAAGTAGAAGCACGTGACTATATGCACAGGTGAAAGATTTTGTTAGAGTCCTGATGGTTGAAGCACAATGGTTAAATGAAGGACACATACCAACCACTGAAGAGCTTGATTCAATTGCAGTCAATCTTGGCGGTGCTAACCTGCTTACAACAACTTGTTATCTTGGCATGAGTGATATAGTCACAAAAGAGGCTCTCGAATGGGCTGTCTCTGAACCTCCTCTTTTAAGATACGCAGGTATACTTGGTCGACGCCTAAATGATCTCGCCGGTCACAAGGTACACCTTTTTCTAGTAGTCCCCGCACATATATCTTAACTATTCTGGTTTCTAAACTCCTAGTTTATGCCTGGGCCTAACTAACCAGTTTTCTTAATATAAATACAGGAGGAGCAAGAAAGAAAGCATGTTTCATCGAGCGTTGAAAGTTACATGAAGGAATATAATGTCAATGAGGAGTATGCCCAAAACTGGTTGCACAAGCAAGTAGAAGATCTGTGGAAAGATATAAACCGAGAGTACCTCATAACTAAAACCATTCCAAGGCCACTGTTGGTGGCTGTGATCAATTTGGCGCATTTTTTGGATGTTCTATATGCTGAAAAGGATAACTTCACACGTATGGGAGATGAATACAAACATCTCGTAAAGTCTCTACTCATTTATCCTATGAGTATATGACTCCCGATCCTTTTGCATGGAGGGTTAACTATGCACGTCTCTACGGAGAGAAATTTCAAGCTAGTTGTGTTTCTTATTGGCGATAATAAATCGGGCGAATAAACCTTTATTGAACTATATGCCAAAATCTATTTATGTTACGGAGTATTATACAAATAAAATATTCAATGATAGTATTATACTTTTATTTTGTGCAATAATAATGGTATTATTTTAAAATATTTGGTACTTTTTCCTGATAAATTTACCAAACTTATATATGTATATATATATTATATATTTGCATTCATGTAATGATCAAACTTAAAATAAAAACTATAAGAACCAATAGAAAATAGACATGTGTAATTTGAGCATTAAATTTAAATTCAATAAATAATAGTACGGTTGTCGGACCGTACTAAATAATAGCGTACCAAAAAATAAAAAGTTATTTGATACGGTTCTAAAACCGTAGCAAAAAATGATTTATTAGTACGCTTTTTAAAATAACCGTACCAAATCTCTCTAGTCAAAATAATATATATATTTTTGTTTTTTGGTACGGTTGTTGTATAAACCATATCAAATGCTTGTTTTTTGAAAAAAAAAATTGTTTTAAGTTTTCCAAAACTTACATCCAAACACCCCAAACATAGAACCTGTAATTTTCTTTTACACAATATACAGCAAGATCCAAAACAATAAGATATACAACAATTAACAGACCACGCTATGGAGTAATAACAAACTTCATGTTTTATATAAACATCATCAACAAACACATCGATATAAGGGAAAATGGCATCTTTGGTTAAAAAAAGTTATACACTATAACTAACATCGTTAGATAAAAATAAAAACTTCTATCATCAACAGCCCGATGTATATAGGAGGAGCAACCACGATAATAAGAAACTCCTTAGCCATTTCTTGTCGGTTTAGATGCCATGTATATTTAAAAAAACACATATATCATTGACTTAAAATATATATAACTTTTGCAAAAAATCAACAAAAGAAATTACAACATTTTACATATAGTCAAATACTTACATTGTTCGAAAGAGGTCTTATTTGCTTACAATAATGTCGTACATAAACTTCATCCAATAATACTTGCATTCCCAAGTAGCCTCTTGTTGGTGACTGTAAATTCAAATAAACAAACAACATAAATTCAAAATATGGTCAATGACATTCTTGAAACAAATATGCTCAAAATCAACGGCAAAAGCCTACTTTGTATCATTGTTTTCAATTGTGTATGTCATTCACCGAAAGCCGAAGCTCACATACCAGAAGTTCGCGAGTCAAAACATGACAAGAACTAAGTAAACCCAAGTCGATCTAGGCCTAGTAATGCTTCTGAGGCTGCATAGTACATGCATATGAGACAATTGTCCTCAACTGTCACTAACGGTTAAGAGGTACGACTATGACATAGCATAGTGGGGAACACACGACCAACAAAATAGGAGACAAAGCAATCTCCTATACGAGCCACGGAGCGCACACCACATGTTCCCCTTGCCTGCTCTCTAGATGATTTACACGTGGCTCTCTCGTAGCCGTTGATCATCTCTCAAGGGTTTATCTCTAAACCCTAATCGTCTCTCTTTAAATAGCAGGCAACACACACAATCTCATAATTTTTCACACTTTGACAAATACTACCTCACAACAGTAAAATATGGTATTTGTTTAAGTGTTACCGAACTTCTTGATCTTCATCAATCTCATCGGGTCCTTACCCTTCAACAAGGGAAACCAAACAACAAAATCATTCCCATCCAATATTAATACGATTTACATACCATACATCAAAAAAATCTTCATATCGTTTGTCTATTATCCAACAATCATCATAATACCATCAAAATTAACATGTCCTCTAATACCTTATACAAACTTTTCATACTCAATTCAACCTTATAGTCCTACTGCAATGCAACCCTTTAGGATTACTTACTTGTTATTCATAATAACACTATATTTTTATTTCCTTGTTACACTCACTTCACTTCGTGACTCGTTTCTCATTTTCGCTTGCATGTTCTATTAGTGTGCACCGAGTGTAACCCTTCGGCAATTCTGTGAAGACAAGTGGGATAATCATTTCAGATTCCCACTTGTGCAAACACCACAATATAGGGATCACTTTCACTGCACTCAACGGTCTCGAGCATGACAATGAAGCACCTCGTTCACAAAAACTGATTCAATACCCTCGTAGTGATTTCCTCTGACATAAGTTATAAAAACCTTAGATCGACTTAAGCTCAAAAAAGCTAAGTCTATGCATGGTAATCAATTCTTGCTTATTTGCTTATGTTTTATATCATTAATCGACAATATTTTTTCAGGACGCATATGGTGAGTTGTGTTGTGGTATCATGGATATAGTACAATCACGATAACAAGAAATTATGAAAGTAATGATAGGTTAACATATCCATGCTTAGTACAATCATGATAACAAGAAATGATGAAATAGTTGAACGAATGGTAATCTTTTACAAGCTTAAACCCTCATTGAATTACGGATGTCAGTTACTTCAACAAGAGTATCAGTATTAAGAACAACTCAACATTACAAAAGTCGACTACTCGACTTTATGGCGGGACCTTAAAGGGCTTTGGCTAATTATAAACTAGGAGAGAGTTGAAATTCCTTTAAGAGATATCAATTATGCTCATTATAAGTTTAAGATTAACATAGCCAATTAAATTCTTGAATGTCTTTTGCTATGTCTTTCCTTCATATGACTCATTTTTGTTTGGGCCTTAGAAGTTAGAACACAACGGGTTTGGTTGTACTCGAAGAAAAACTCGATATCCAGATTAGTATCGATAAACTTTTAAACGACGTTGTAAGGTTTTCTCCGCCGAGAAGAGAGCTTGTTGAAGTAGTGAAAAGACTCTCGAGTAGGAAATTCGGGGAGTGGAGTAGGGCGAAGTGAAGTTTCGTGCCGAACCACTATAAATCATCGTGTCTGGTTTGATCTCTCATTTACTTATTCTCTTGAATTGCGTTGATAAATTTTATTTCAACATCCCTATTATTATTGTATTAAAATTATTATTGTCACTTATGATATTGCATATACTTTATTGGTTATTTGATAAAAAAATTTAATTTTTTTAAAAGTAACGTATTCACCCTTTCTATGCTTTCACATATCTTATTCATGTCGTGCTTAAATGTGTGGCCTAGTAGTGTCTTAATTCTTTGTATGTAGTTCGATAACGTATCAACCATGGTTCTAAAAGGCACGCAATGACATCGCAAAGGCGCCGCAAAGGCGCGAGGCGTGACCTCCACGCTACGCAATAGACCAAGGCATCGGCTTAAGGCGTGACGCGAGATGAGGCATGAAAATATGCGACAAGGCACGCTAATGCTCACGACACCTTTTTTGAATTCAACTACAATGAAAAAGGTTTTTATTTTAAGAAATTAATAAAATTACATGTAAGAATAGTTTAATAACCTAATTCTTTATTTATAACACTTTTTGTAAACTCGATATATATGAAATACGATACATAATATATGAATTTATAAATATTTTTATATTTTTTGCCGCTTTAACTCACGCTTTAAAAACGCTGAGGCTTTGCAATAGCTTCTAAGGCGTGAGGCTTGACCATGCCGTCACGCCACGTCTCACACTATCTAGAACCTTGGTATCAACGATATAAAAGTTGTTGGTAAGTTTCATTATTATTTTATTTACTACTGAAAATGGGATGTTGACAAATCTTTTCCAACGAATATTGAAAAATTGTTGATAAATAGAGCGTTCATTTTCCCTCCAATATAAAACGGTGTAAAAAAGGACTTAATTGGTATGGTTTGTAAATAAACCGTTCTAACTAACTTTCATTTGGTACGGTTTTATAAACAACCGTACCAAAAAAACAAAAAACACAGCCCAACCGTACTAAATAAGTAAACAAATATAATAAGTCATCAAGAGTTCAAAAATGTAGTAATAAATTGGCACTTTTATGTTATCATGACAGTTCACTAGTTTTAATTTTAGACTTCGTTTTTCAAATGACTTTAATGTCTTTTATATAGGATACCACATTTTTTTCGAAAATTTTTGCCCCCCCCCCCCCAAACAAGACATCCAAGCTCCGCCACTGATCTTGATGTCTAGTAACTTTTTCGATGATGTTTTGCTGAACGACACATACAACCACCACTTATATCATATCCTCCACGTGTTTCAGATCTGAAACACACCATATAGCCTCCATCTCATTAGATTTCATTTTCAATACTTGTCCGAACAGAAACCTAACCGTTGTACAGTGTCGGAATCTATGTTTCAAATTTGTTCGTGTACGTTGTTACCACTGATCGAGTCGGTCATAACCTTCCTCGTGACAGAATTCGGTTTTTGTATTTCTAAAAATGATCTGACCACATGTTGTTTAACATGGTTGCGTGTCAACTTACAAGGTAATACATGTTTAACACGGTTGAGTATCAACATTGTTAATATATTATATACTCATAGGCTTTGGGTTCAACACACGGTTCTAATTCATTTTTCATTTTTAAATGAGTTGGTAATGAATGAGGTATGTCACTGGTTCTGTATCAACATTGTTAGTTTGTTACCATATACTCTTATATTTTGGGTATTAGTTTTCGACAACGGTGAGCAGTTTTCGACAACTAATCACGGTGACTAAGTTGTCTTGCCGCCTCGTCAATACTGTAACCGATGCCGAAATCTGGTTCGAGGTGACACACACTCTTTAAATTTCGATGATCGATGCTTCGAGTTGAACACAGTTTACTTGAAGTTCCAAATGAAGGTGATACACGTTCGTTATTACACGTAACCAACACCTGGATTTTTATGATGTACTATTCATTTTGTTAAAAGACTTCAATTTTTCATAAATGCAATCGGTTTTTGTTTGTAGTTTTAATTAGTTTATCCTAAATGCATTTGATTATTTTGTGTTCTGATTTCGTCATTACGAGTACACATTAGGCACAAACCATTCACTAGTACAATCGGGGCTTTCCCCTACGACTTTATTAAAACCTTCCCGACGACAAAGTGGGCCCACATACTTTTTCAGTCAAAGATTTTGATGTTAGACAAATTTGGTCCATACGACATGTCGTAGGCATCAAACGCTAATAACATTTGATTAATTAAGGTTAATTACGATTTTAAATAATACCTACGACAGACATGTTGTAGGTATATAACTTATAACTAACTTATAATTTTTTCAAATACTGATGTTAATCAAACGCTAATAACCCAAAAAATGCATGTTTTTTTCGTCCCGGCGACATGTCGTAGGGATTTAAAAGGCGGGAAAACATACCGTCCAACAAGTGGGTGAAATGTTGATAGTCAAATTTGACTAATAAAATGCCTACGACATGTCGTAGGTATTTTGTTTTGCTAAAAATTCAACGCTTTGGACTCTCGGTCAAGCAAAAATTTTGTCGTTGAGTGTATTGTACCTACGACATTATGTCGTTGAGTGTTCTACTTTTTCTAGTAGTGATTTTGATTATATTCTTAAATTTAATAACATCAATCATGAAAAAGATTCTAATCGTTTTTCTATATGCATTAACACAGATGTTTTCAATAACCATAAAGATGAAAATGGAGCGTTCAAGCAATCGTTAGCTAATGATGTTGAAGGTTTGTTAGAGTTTTACGAAGCAGCGTCTATGAGGTTACCAAGGGAGATTATATTAGATGATGCTCTTGTTTTTACACGATCTCGTCTTAGCATTATAGCAAAAGATACTCTTTCGACCAACCCTCCTCTTTCTACCGAAATACAACGGGCACTAAAGCAACCGCTTTGGAAAAGGTTGCCAAGAATAGAGGCTGTGCAATACATTCCTTTCTGTCAACAACAAGATTCTCATAACAAGACTTTACTTAAACTTGCTAAGTTAGAGTTCAATTTGCTTCAGTCATTGCACAAGGAAGAGCTCAGCCAACTGTCCAAGTATATTAATATAGCCTCCACCGTTACTCTTAGTTTTTATTTTTTCAAATGATCAATATTTTATTTTCTATGCTCTTTTGGTTTTTATTATACTCGTTACTTCGTTAGTATCTGTAATTAGCAAAGAAAAAAAGCTAACAGTAAAACATAATGTATGATCTTTCTGCAGATGGTGGAAAGCTTTCGATGTCAAGAATAACGCACCTTATTCAAGAGATAGAATTGTTGAATGCTACTTTTGGGGACTCGCTTCACGCTTTGAGCCACAATATTCTCGGACTAGAATTTTCTTGGCAAAAGTTATTGCACTTGTCACTCTTATAGATGACACTTATGATGCGTATGGTACTTATGAAGAACTTAAAATCTTTACAGAAGCAATTCAAAGGTATCTGTCGATCGATCTACACATACATGAACTTCTAACATCATTCTATTGAAAACCATGTATTGATTAAACTAATAACGCAAGTCATCAATTATCAACAGGTGGTCAATTGCATGCTTAGACACGATTCCACAATACATGAAACCGAAATGGAAGAAATTCTTGCAAAGGAGGGAAAAACAGATATATTTAACTGTGCCAAAGAATTTGTAAGTATCAGCACCTTTCTTTGATTAAAAAAAATCCATGATGATGATAATGTAGAAGCACGTGACTATATGCATTGTCATGCACAGGTGAAAGATTTTGTTAGAGTCCTGATGGTTGAAGCACAATGGTTAAATGAGGGACACATACCAACCATTGAAGAGCTTGATTCAATTGCAGTCAATCTTGGCGGTGCTAACCTGCTTACAACAACTTGTTATCTTGGCATGAGTGATATAGTCACAAAAAAGGCTCTCGAATGGGCTGTCTCTGAACCTCCTCTTTTAAGATACGCAGGTATACTTGGTCGACGCCTAAATGATCTCGCCGGTCACAAGGTACACCCTTTTCTAGTAGTCCCCACACATATATCTTAACTACTCTGGTTTCTAAACTCCTAGTTTATGCCTGGGCTTAACTAACTAATTTTCTTAATATAAATACAGGAGGAGCAAGAAAGAAAGCATGTTTCATCGAGCGTTGAAAGTTACATGAAGGAATATAATGTCAATGAGGAGTATGCCCAAAACTTGTTGCACAAGCAAGTAGAAGATCTGTGGAAAGATATAAACCGAGAGTACCTCATAACTAAAACCATTCCAAGGCCACTGTTGGTGGCTGTGATCAATTTGGCGCATTTTTTTGGATGTTCTATATGCTGAAAAGGATAACTTCACACGTATGGGAGATGAATACAAACATCTCGTAAAGTCTCTACTCGTTTATCCTATGAGTATATGACTCCCGACCCTTCGTGCATGGAGGGTTAACTATGCACGTCTCTACGGAGAGAAATTTCAAGCTAGTTGTGTTTCTTATTGGCGATAATAAATCGGGCGCATAAACCTTTATTGAACTATATGCCAAAATCTATTTATGTTACGGAGTATTATACAAAAATAATATTCAATGATAGTATTATACTTTTATTTTGTGCAATAATAATGGTATTATTTTAAAAAATTTGGTACTTTTTCCTGATAAATTTACCAAACTTTTATATATATATTATATATTTGTGTTCATGTAATGATCAAACTTAAAATAAACACTATAAGAACCAATAGAAAATAGACATGTGTAATTTGAGCATTAAATTTAAATTCAATAAATAATAAGATCATAAAGGCAATATACACTACTACACAAAAATATCTTTTAGTACGGTTTAAAAGGCCTTTTAGTAAGCGTACCAAAAAATAAAAAGTTATTTGATACGGTTCTAAAACCATAGCAAAAGTTATACATTATAACTAACATCGTTAGATAAAAATAAAAACTTCTATCATCAACAGCCCGATGTATATAAGAGGAGCAACCACGATAATAAGAAACTCCTTAGCCATTTCTTGTCGGTTTAGATGCCATGTATATTAAAAAAAACACATATATCATTGACTGAAAATATATATAACTTTTGCAAAAAACCAACAAAAGAAATTACAACATTTTACATTTTGTTTTTTGGTACGGTTGTTGTATAAACCATATCAAATGCTTGTTTTTTGAAAAAAAAATTGTTTTAAATTTTCCAAAACTTACATCCAAACACCCCAAACATAGAACCTGTAATTTTCTTTTACACAATATACAGCAAGATCCAAAACAATAAGATATACAACAATTAACAGACCACACTATGGAGTAATAACAACTTCATGTTTTATATAACTCATCACAAACACATCGATAATTTTCCTAAAAAAAAATTGTTTTAAATTTTCCAAAACTTACATCCAAACACCCCAAACATAGAACCTGTAATTTTCTTTTACACAATATACAGCAAGATCCAAAACAATAAGATATACAACAATTAACAGACCACACTATGGAGTAATAACAAACTTCATGTTTTATATAAACATCATCAACAAACACATCGATACAAGGGAAAATGGCATCTTTGGTTAAAAAAGTTATACATTATAACTAACATCGTTAGATAAAAATAAAAACTTCTATCATCAACAGCCCGATGTATATAAGAGGAGCAACCACGATAATAAGAAACTCCTTAGCCATTTCTTGTCGGTTTAGATGCCATGTATATTAAAAAAAACACATATATCATTGACTGAAAATATATATAACTTTTGCAAAAAACCAACAAAAGAAATTACAACATTTTACATATAGTCATATACTTACATTGTTCGAAAGCGGTCTTGTTTGCTTACAATAATGTCGTACATAAACTTCATCCAATAATACTTGCATTCCCAAGTAGCCTTTTGTTGGTGACTGTAAATTCAAATAAAGAAACAACATAAATTCAAGTATATGACATATTATACAGTAACTTATAGTTAATAGCTTAACAAAATTGACGAAGTTAAATCAGTGGTGATAATGTAAGCTCAGATAGTCAAATGATGAACTTTGACAGGCTCACCATTAGTGTATTTTAATCCATATAAACTTGGCTCACCATGAGTGTATTTTATTGATGCACAGCAAAATACCACGTTATGCCATATAAAAGCATCAAACCACTAAACATATACAGTATAAGAGCACCTTACGAAACCCCCATACTACAAGTACTTGAGCACCAATAACAGACATAAATAACAAACAAGAAACAATCATCTTATCGGAACCTTTTCTTTGAGTAAAAGCGAAATGAATAACAAGTTTTATGGAAGGAAACTTACACAAATATTTATAAAATCGACGCTAATAACAGTTTATAAAACAATTAGGAATAAATAAAGAAACAAAACCAATAGATTGAGAGCAAAATTAAGGTTCAAAAACAACAGAAAGATATTTGTGGGAGTCGGAGAAGCATGTGGCCGAGATGGGCATGGACGGACCATTGTTGGAATATATTGTGGAAAACCCATGAGAAAATGATAGAGTGAGATGTGAGATTTGAGGGTGTAGATTTGATGGAGGCGGAAACAAAGCATTTGAGAGGCGGGATTAGGTTATTGAAAATTTAAGTGAAAATATAGGAGGGAAATTGGCAATGTTTTGGGGGGAATTGGGGAAATTGGCTTTGGCATCTAAAAATATTTAAAAACATTCACGAATACTAAGAAGTATATAAATAAAAAGAAAATGTATGAAAGTTAGTACATAAAAAATGAATAAAAACTTTGATATGTTGGAGATAATGAAATAAAAATACGTGGGTCACTTTTTATAAAATTCATTCCAAATTTATAAGTATATGGTAGGACTGAGCATGGGCGATCCACAATCAAACCGGATCGACAAAACCGACCGTACCGTTAAAAACCGAGCTGACCCGACAGCCCTTCGGTTCGATCTCGGTTTCATGTTTTTCTTATTTTCAGGTCAGTTTGGATCGGTTCGACCCAAAATCGACAAAAACACACCTAAACTAAACCCACCATATTCGGTTTGGTTTCTATTCATGTTTTTCACGAATTCGGTTCCCGAGTCATTTCGGGTTTGGACCTTTGGTCAGCCCTAGTATATAGGTTAAAGTTTTGATAAGTTTCTTCATACATAATTACTTAATCGTTTGTGTGATGACACCAAACGAAAGCGATTTGAGAAGTAATAGTCCAATGGCAACCGTATCCAAATATACGAGCATGAAACTTTGATAACTCACTTGTATATTCAAAATATGGTCAATGACATTCTTGAAACAAAATATGCTCAAAATCAGCGGCAAAAGCCTACTTTGTATCATTGTTTTCAATTGTGTATGTCGTTCACCCCAAAGCCCAAGCTCACATACCAGAAGTTCGCGAGTCAAAACATGACAAGAACTAAGTAAACCCAAGCCGATCTAGGCGTAGTAATGCTTCTGAGGCTGCATAGTACATGCATATGAGACAATTGTCCTCAACTGTCACTAACGGTTAAGAGGTACGAGTATGACATAGCATAGTGGGGAACACACGACCAAAAAAATAGGAGACAAAGCAATCTCCTGTACGAGCCACGGAGCGCACACCACATGTCCCCCTTGCCTGCTCTCTAGATGATTTACACGAGGCTCTCTCGCAGCCGTTGATCATCTCTCAAGGGTTTATCTCTAAACCCTAATCGTCTCTCTTTAAATAGCAGGCAACACACACAATCTCATAATTTTTCACACTTTGACAAATACTACCTCACAACAGTAAAATATGGTATTTGTTTAAGTGTTACCGAACTTCTTGATCTTCATCAATCTCATCGGGTCCTTACCCTTCAACACGGGAAACCAAACAACAAAATCATTCCCATCCAATCTTAATACGATTTACATACCATACATAAAAAAAATCTTCATATCGTTTGTCTATTATCCAGAAATCATCATAATACCATCAAAATTAACATTTCCTCTAATACCTTATACAAACTTTTCATACTCAATTCAACCTTATAGTCCTACTGCAATGCAACCCTTTAGGATTACTTACTTGTTATTCATAATAACACTATATTTTTATTTTCTTGTTACACTCACTTCACTTCGTAACTCGTTTCTCATTTTCGCTTGCATGTTCTATTAGTGTGCACCTAGTGTAACCCTTCGGCAATTCTGTGATGACAAGTGGGATAATCATTTCAGATTCCCACTTGTGCAAACACAACAATATAGGGATCACTTTCACTGCACTCAACGGTCTCGAGCATGACAATGAAGCACCTCGTTCACAAAAACTGATTAAATACCCTCGTAGTGATTTCCTCCGACATAAGCTATAAAAACCTTAGATCGACTTAAGCTCAAAAAAGCTAAGTCGATGCATGGTAATCAATTCTTGCTTATTTGCTTATGTTTTATATCATTAATCGACAACATTTTTTCGGGACGCATATGGTGAGTTGTGTTGTGGTATCATGGATACAGTACAATCACGATAACAAGAATTTATGAAAGTAATGATAGGTTAACATATCCATGCTTAGTACAATCATGATAACAAGAAATGATGAAATAGTTGAACTAATGGTAATCTTTTACAATCTTAAACCCTCATTGAATTACGGATGTCAGTTACTTCAACAAGAGTATCAATATTAAGAACAACTCAACATTACAAAAGTCGACTACTCGACTTTAAGGCGATACCTTAAAGGGCTTTGGCTAATTATAAACTAGGAGAGAGTTGAAATTCCTTTAAGAGATATCAGTTATGCTCATTATAAGTTTAAGATTAACATAGCCAATTAAATTTTTGAATGTCTTTTGCTATGTGTCTTTCCTTCATATGACTCATTTTTGTTTGGGCCTTAGAAGTTAGAACACAACGGGTTTGGTTGTACTCGAAGAAAAACTCGATATCCACATTATTATTGATAAACTTTTAAACGACGTTGTAAGGTTTTCTCCGCCGAGAAGAGAGCTTGTTGAAGTAGTGAAAAGACTCTCGAGTAGGAAATTCGGGGAGTGGAGTAGGGCGAAGTGAAGTTTCGTGCCAAACCACTATAAATCATCGTGTCTGGTTGGAATTGCGTTGATAAATTTTATTTCAACATCCCTATTATTATTGTATTAAAATTATTATTGTCACTTATGATATTGCATATACTTAATTGGTTATTTGATAAAAGAAATTAATTTGTTTAAAAGTAACATATTCACCCTTTCTATGCTTTTACATGTCTTATTCATGTCGTGCTTAAATGTGTGGCCTAGTAGTGTCTTAATTCTTTGTATGTAGTTCGATAACGTATTAACCATGGTTCTAAAAGGCGCGCAATGACAGCGCAAAGGCACGAGGCGTGACCTCCACGCTACGCAATAGACCAAGGCATCGGCTTAAGACGTGACGCGAGATAAGGCATGAAAATATGCGACAAGGCACACTAATGTGTGAGCCGTGACACCTTTTTTGAAATCAACTACAATGAAAAAGGTTTTTATTTAAAGAAATTAATAAAATTACATGTAAGGATAGTTTAATAACCTAATTCTTTATTTATAACACTTTTTTGTAAAATCGATGTATATAAAATACGGTATATAATATATGAATTTATAAATATTTTCATATTTTTTGCCGCTTTAACTCACGCTTTAAAAACGTTGAGGCTTTGCTATAACTCCTAAGGCGTGAGGCTTGACCATGCTGTCACGCCACGTCTCACGCTATCTAGAACCTTGGTATCAACGATATAAAAGCTGTTGGTAAGTTTCATTATTATTTTATTTACTAGTGAAAATGGGATGTTGACAATTTTTTTCCAACGAATATTGAAAAATTGTTGATAAATAGAGCGTTCATTTTCCCTCCAATATAAAACTGTGTAAAAAAGGACTTATTTGGTACGGTTTGTAAATAAACCGTTCTAAATAACTTTCATTTGGTACGGTTTTATAAACAACCGTACCAAAAAAAAAACAAAAAACACACCCCAACCGTACTAAATAAGTTGTTTTGGTATGGTATTTTTAGAAACCGGGTCAAATAACTTCTTTTTTGGATTTTGGTAAGGTTTTTTCCATAACCGTATTAAAATAGCGTACCAGAAAATGTATTATGTAGTAGTGATATAGGTATTATAAATATCCCAATTCTTAAGCAAACCTAATAAATGTATATCTCTCATCACATACAGAACTACTTTTGTGGCCATTACTGCCACCAAAACAATAATTGTTGTTGATTTGTGTAGTTCCGCCACTAAATCATTTGCGCTGCCTTTTCTATCATATACGTTGATTGCTAATGTCGTTATTAGGTCCTTCTTAGTCACGGATCATTATCATTCACTACCATCTTCGGATATAATTCGACCACAAAAGTTGTTTATTTTGTTTATCATTTTGTTGAAGAAAATAAAACCCATAGAACCCGCCTTTTTTCGACAATATGGCTACAGTTCATAATCGAGAAACCAAAGTGGCCGGGATTGTGGTTTATGTTTTGATTTTAGTGTAGTGATCTTGTTATGGTAAAAAAAAATTATATTTGAAATTGTTTTTCAATGGATTTGAAGATATTCCTTAGTCTTGTGATTCTATTTTGTAAATCAGATTTTGGTGTTCTGTATACCCCTCGACAATGATCCGACGGTTGGAGAAGAACCATCTGCAGCCAATCGACATGGATCTTGATAAGTGGTGAAGGTTATAAAGGGCAGGAAGGGGTCTTGGCCCCCCCTAAAATATAGGTGACAGTTAGTAATTTTGTTAGTTTTAGGAATTTAAGAATTTATTTTTCATTGTAGCTTCCTACAAGTTTGGTAACGTGGCTAGTGGGAAAGTCAAATTTACAAAGTTGATAATCTTTTCACATCATTGTAGTAGTTATTTATTGATTTTTTTTGAAAATGTAGTTATAAATTGGCACTTTATAACAATCTAAGTAAACAAATATAATAAGTCATCAAGAGTTCAAAAATGTAGTAATAAATTGGCACTTTTATGTTATCATGACAGTTCACTAGTTTTAATTTTAGACTTCGTTTTTCAAATGACTTTAATGTCTTTTATATAGGATACCACATTTTTTTCGAAAATTTTTGCCCCCCCCCCCAAACAAGACATCCAAGCTCCGCCACTGATCTTGATGTCTAGTAACTTTTTCGATGATGTTTTGCTGAACGACACATACAACCACCACTTATATCATATCCTCCACGTGTTTCAGATCTGAAACACACCATATAGCCTCCATCTCATTAGATTTCATTTTCAATACTTGTCCGAACAGAAACCTAACCGTTGTACAGTGTCGGAATCTATGTTTCAAATTTGTTCGTGTACGTTGTTACCACTGATCGAGTCGGTCATAACCTTCCTCGTGACAGAATTCGGTTTTTGTATTTCTAAAAATGATCTGACCACATGTTGTTTAACATGGTTGCGTGTCAACTTACAAGGTAATACATGTTTAACACGGTTGAGTATCAACATTGTTAATATATTATATACTCAGAGGCTTTGGGTTCAACACACGGTTCTAATTCATTTTTCATTTTTAAATGAGTTGGTAATGAATGAGGTATGTCACTGGTTCTTTATCAACATTGTTAGTTTGTTACCATATACTCATATTATTTGGGTATTAGTTTTCGACAACGGTGAGCAGTTTTCGACAACTAATCACGATGACTAAGTTGTCTTGCCGCCTCGTCAATACTGTAACTGACGCCGAAATCTGGTTCGAGGTGACACACACTCTTTAAATTTCGATGATCGATGCTTCGAGTTGAACACAGTTTACTTGAAGTTCCAAATGAAGGTGATACACGTTCGTTATTACACGTGGTACAGTTGTACCCCGGAACCCTCGATGCCGTTATGGGTTACGAGATTCAAGGTCATACATGTTCCAAGTGATATATGTCTAAGATGATACATGTTTTGGTTTTCAGACATGCTTCAGGCTCATAACGAGATATTACTATAATGGTGATGTATTTAAAGGATTGTACATGTATTTATATTCTGATTTCGTACTACTTTGGCCTCAAATGTGATGTTGGCTTGCTGCACGGCTGCACCTTATTTTATAGTTCTTCAAATATTGTTTGTTGGCCTATGTATGGCTTTAATTTGTGATGTATGGCTTGTTTAAGATTTTTAAATATTGTAACAATAAATCTTGATATGCAAAACCAATTACAACAAGTTTCGTGTATCAAGAAATTATTATTATTAAAATAAGAATAAACTTGCATGAATAGAAAAACTCGCCTAAAACGATTTGCGTATTAATATTTTTTGTCATATTTTAAACTGAAATAGGCATCTAGTGTTTTGATATCTTCATGTGTATCAAAAAGATCGAGACGTGTTTCGTCTGATTCATACTTTCCGTAAAATATCAATAAACTATTAATAATGTATCAATCTATTTTGCATTATAATAAGATATATGTTAATGACTGCTGGTTATTAATGAATTAATCGTGTGTCATATGATAAAATAATAATATAGTACTAAAAGATAAACTGTATAATGATAATGGTATTAATAATCAAGTAAAGCATGTATCTATAAATAGTAACAACTCTCCATCAAGCTAAGAGCAAATCTAGCTGGTATATTAAACCACATATATTAAAACTTGTGAAAATCATGTCTCTTACCGAAGAAAAACCTATTCGCCCAATTGCCAACTTTTCTCCAAGCATTTGGGAAGATCAGTTTCTTATCTATGCCAAGGTATACTTAATTTAAACCTTTAGATATCACAGAAAATGATTAAAATATATTTTGTTTGAATGTTACTTAAACCTATTTTTCTTTTATTATGTTCTATGAGTGAATGCAGCAAGTAGAGCAAGGGGTGGAACAGAGAGTGGAAGATTTAAAAAAAGAGGTGCGGCAGCTACTTAAAGAAGCCTTGGATATTCCTATGAAACATGCCAATTTGCTAAAGCTGATTGATGAAATACAACGCCTTGGAATACCGTATCTCTTTGAACAGGAGATTGATCATGCATTGCAACATATTTATGAAACATATGCTGATAACTGGAGTGCTGACCGCTCTTCCTTATGGTCCCGTCTTATGCGAAAACAAGGATATTTTGTTACATGTGGTTAGTAATGCATACACTATATATACAATTAAGGTTTTTAATTATTTTCTTAAAAACTCAAATTTTAGACTAATGTGAAACAATGATATTACGTTGCATGCATGTGGTTAGTACATGCACACAGTATACAACTAATCATTTTAATTATCTTCTTAAAAATTCAAATTAGAGTAAAATGAAACAAGGATACTACGTTGCATGTTGTTAGTGCATGCACTCGGCGACGGTAACCAACACCTGGATTTTTATGATGTACTATTCACTTTGTTAAAAGACTTCAATTTTTCATAAATGTAATCGATTTTTGTTTATCTTAAATGCATCTGATTATTTTGTGTTTAGATTTCGTCATTACGAGTACGCATTATGCATAAACCATTCACTAGTACAATCGGGGCTTTCCCCTACGACTTTTTTAAAACCTTCCCGACGACAAAGTGGGCCCACATGCTTTTTCAGTCAAAGATTTTGATGTTAGCCAAATTTGGTCCATACGAAATGTCGTAGGCATCAAATTGCTAATTAACCATTTGATTAATTAAGGTTAATTAGGATTTTAAATAATACCTACGACAGACATGTTGTAGGTATATAACTTAGAACTAACTTATAATTTTTTCAAATACTGATGTTAATCAAACGCTAATAACCCAAAAAAAATGCATGTTTTTTTCGTCCTAGCGACATGTCGTAGGGATTTAAAAGGCGGGAAAACATACCGTCCAACAAATGGGTGAAATGTTGATAGTCAAATTTGACTAATAAAATGCCTACGAGATGTCGTAGGTATTTTGTTTTGCTAAAAATTCAACTCTTTGGACTCTCGGTCAAGCAAATTTTTTGTCGTTGAGTGTATTGTACCTACGACATTATGTCGTAGGGATTAATTTCGTAGCCTGTTATACTTTTTCTAGTAGTGATTTTGATTATATTCTTAAATTTAATAACATCAATCATGAAAAAGATTCTAATCGTTTTTCTATATGCATTAACACAGATGTTTTCAATAACCATAAAGATGAAAATGGAGCGTTCAAGCAATCGTTAGCTAATGATGTTGAAGGTTTGTTAGAGTTTTACGAAGCAGCGTCTATGAGGTTACCAGGGGAGATTATATTAGATGATGCTCTTGTTTTTTTTTTTTTTTTGGGTAAAGGGGAGTAATCCTGCACCCTGGTAAATATATTAACCAAATAAATGTTTAAGTACAATGTATATGAGTGAGATCCCATATATCAGCCCGTTACATAGGCATAGAGCTTACATAACAAGATACTTCCAATTATCTAAACAAGAAACAAAACACTACTCAAATGATAACATATGACACAACGAAAGAAGATTATTTCCTAGGACCTTGAAACGTTGTGCCATACATGGCATTAAAGGCATCCAAATTCCCAGGAAGATCACGAACCTGTTTCGCATAGTCATCGAAATCATATTCATCATACTCATCTTCATACCCTTGGCCACCACCAAATAAATTAGCAGACTCATCAAATGGGTTAGCAACAACCTCATCTTCAGAATCAGACACCTCAATCTCTCCCACTTTAGAAAAAGGGTTAGCTCTCTTAGTAGAAGAGGTAGACGGAATAGGTTGACCATCATCATCCACAAGAGTAGCTTTCCCAGCAATAAGTAGTTTTTCAATCTTACCAATTTTCTCAACTATGGGAGTAGAACCAACATCCATTGTTCCCATTGAATCACTCACAAGCGGAACATGTGATGTAGAACCAGTCTTATTTAACACATCCTCATTAACCTCCATTGTACGACCCTTCTCCACATCTGCTTCCTTAGAACAACCAGTAGAGTCCCCACTCATCGCCTCCTCATTAACCTCCTCAGTAATAGAATCAACCACAGGACTTTGAATGCCCATGTCCTCATGCACCTCAAGTGTCCCAAAAGAGTTAGAAGTAGTAACAGGAGTACCTGTAGCATTAACAGTAGCAACGTCCGGCGTCTTCTTCTTTGGGATATAAACCTGCTTCCTAGGAGCAAATTTAGGCCCCTTACCCATATTAATACCGCTAGACAACTTCGGACCTTGGGGTTTGGCTTTCCGATTCTGCACCACCTTAAAACCATCATCATTCACATCCAAGTTCGAGGTGTGAGCATCAGCATGATGCTCCTTAGGAGACTTAGGACAACAATCATTATCATGCCCAAACACTTTACATTCCATGCAATGTGGAGGTTTCCATTCATATTCAACCTTGATACTAGCCGTCGTAAAACCACTATCATCCTTCTTAGGGATAGCCATAGTTACCGGAGTCCATTTAGTGAGAATGATAGGAGAATTACGAATTATCCAAGGTCTCGTTGAAGAACATTCTCAACACCCTCTTTAGAATCAAATTTAAAGAGAAATACACCATCATCATTCTTCATAAGTTTCTTTAAACCAAACTTACCCCATGTATTGGTGACATAATTCTTGACCAACTGAAATGCAATATTCTTGCCGACAAAGAAGCCAACAAGAGTATTATCATAGCGGTTAAACACACCCTCCATAGCAGCCTTAGGAAGAACTGTATCATGATTAACAATTCGATTCTCATTTACCAATGAACGGAAGTTAACTTTCGTAGATACACGTTCCGAGTTTAACATATTAG
>BPTQ01000003.1:256416911-256647978 GCA_019973895.1 Chrysanthemum seticuspe | reverse complement strand
TTCAACCTTGATACTAGCCGTCGTAAAACCACTATCATCCTTCTTAGGGATAGCCATAGTTACCACATGTTTAAGATCAGCTTCCGATGATAACTCAACAAGAGCACGAGCAAAACTAATACGACCCCATGAGTCAACGCACATGGAGCTAGTGAATGCATCTAACATGATCGGCTTACCCACCTGAGTAGCAATAAGGCTCAACTCGTCTTCCGAATATGCAAGTAATGGCACATTATGCAATTTAATCCACACAGGCACTTTGGTAACCTCACTTTTGGACAATAGCACGTCAGGAGTCCATTTAGTGAGAATGATAGGAGAATTACGAATTATCCAAGGTCCTCGTTGAAGAACATTCTCAACACCCTCTTTAGAATCAAATTTAAAGAGAAATACACCATCATCATTCTTCATAAGTTTCTTTAAACCAAACTTACCCCATGTATTGGTGACATAATTCTTGACCAACTGAAATGCAATATTCTTGCCGACAAAGAAGCCAACAAGAGTATTATCATAGCGGTTAAACACACCCTCCATAGCAGCCTTAGGAAGAACTGTATCATGATTAACAATTCGATTCTCATTCACCAATGAACGGAAGTTAACTTTCGTAGATACACGTTCCGAGTTTAACACATTAGCAAACGACCTCACTTCATTGTGTATACTATCACTCACATTAAGACCAGAAGTAGAAGCATTCTTACCATCCATCGAAGCATTAAGATCAGAAGTAACAGTATGATTAGTACCATACAATTGGGATTGCATAGCCACATCAAAACTCGACAGAGGAGTAGTTGCAGAATAAACTTTAGTACCATTAATACCACTCGAGTTGTTCGCATCAGAAGATGAAGCCATCTTAGCAATATCACTGTCAATTTTATTCATTGTTGCATCAAATTTCTGATGCGCATTAGCAATCAACTGCTCCACATTAGGCTGTTTTGAAACATTAGAGGCCGAATCAGAAGCAGGTATATCATGACTAGGGCTTGAATCAAGTGAAACCGGCTCCACTTGTCCATCAGTACCAACAAGAGGTGAACCTTTGTTGGCCGCAGCAAAACAATCAGAATCCATACCACCAACTTGATCGGCCAAGTTAGTGGCTGTTTTTGCAGCTTTCAACGACGAATCCTTGTTAAAGAATCCTTTCTCCATCTCTCTAAACCCCCAAAAACAATCCAAGAACACGACACAAAACCAGTAGCAGCTAATTCAACTTCGTACAGAAACAACCCAAACCCTAACTCAATCGTTAGGGTTTAAACAGAAACACATAGCGTCTAACCTGCTCCCATGGTTTAATCGCATAAAAACAATGAAAACCAAGACCAATGAAGGAGTAATAATCCAATTCGATACAAATCAGAGCACTCACACAATCTGAATTAGGTTAAACCCAAAAAACGATTTTGTAAACCCTAAATAAAACGAATCACCAAATTAGAACCAAAGTAAGAAGAAACGCAACACTAGTCCAACCAAGAATCAATTAACAAAGATGTTAATTAAGACCGAAATCAGGTAGATGCTAGGAATCCAAATCTATGGTCGAATTGGATGAAAGTCGGTTAGGGATGTAAGGGTTAGAAAATCGCCAGAGAGAATTCGCTAGGGGTTTTAAGAATACCTATTAGATTTTGTGATGCTCTTGTTTTTACACGATCTCATCTTAGCATTATAGCAAAAGATACTCTTTCGTCCAACCCTGCTCTTTCTACCGAAATACAACGGCACTAAAGCAATCCCTTTGGAAAAGGTTGCCAAGAATAGAGGCTGTGCAATACATTCCTTTCTGTCAACAACAAGATTCTCATAACAAAAGTTTACTTAAACTTGCTAAGTTAGAGTTCAATTTGCTTCAGTCATTGCACAAGGAAGAGATCAGCCAACTGTCCAAGTATATTAATATAGCCTCCACCGTTACTCTTAGTTTTTATTTTTCAAATGATCAATATTTTATTTTCTATGCTCTTTTGGTTTTTCTTATACTCGTTACTTCGTTAGTACCTGTAATTAACAAATAAAAAAAGCTAACAGTAAAACATAATGTATGATCTTTCAACAGATGGTGGAAAGCTTTCGATGTCAAGAATAACGCACCTTATTCAAGAGATAGAATTGTTGAATGCAACTTTTGGGGACTAGCTTCACGCTTTGAGGCACAATATTCTCGGACTAGAATTTTCTTGGCAAAAGTTATTGCACTTGTCACTCTTATAGATGACACTTATGATGCGTATGGTACTTATGAAGAACTTAAAATCTTTACCGAAGCAATTCAAAGGTATCTGTCGATCGATCTACACATACATGAACTTCTAACTTCATTCTATTGAAAACCAAGTATTGATTAAACTAATAACGCAAGTCATCAATTATCAACAGGTGGTCAATTGCATGCTTAGACACGATTCCACAATACATGAAACCGGTATACAAATTATTGATGGATACGTACACCGAAATGGAAGAAATTCTTACAAAGGAGGGAAAAACAGATATATTTAACTGTGGCAAAGAATTTGTAAGTATCAACACCTTTCTTTGATTAAAAAAAATCCATGATGATGATAATGTAGAAGCACGTGATATGTATTATCATGCACAGATTAAAGATTTTGTTAGAGTCCTGATGGTTGAAGCACAATGGTTAAATGAGGGACACATACCAACCACTGAAGAGCTTGATTCAATTGCAGTCAATCTTGGTGGTGCTAACCTGCTTACAACAACTTGTTATCTTGGCATGAGTGATATAGTCACAAAAAAGGCTCTCGAATGGGCTGTCTCTGAACCTCCTCTTTTAAGATACGTAGGTATACTTGGTCGACGCCTAAATGATCTCGCCGGTCACAAGGTACACCCTTTTCTAGTAGTCCCCACACATATATCTTAACTACTCTGGTTTCCAAACTCCTAGTTTATGCCTGGGCTTAACTAACCAATTTTCTTAATATAAATACAGGAGGAGCAACAAAGAAAGCATGTTTCATCGAGCGTTGAAAGTTACATGAAGGAATATAATGTCAATGAGGAGTATGCCCAAAACTTGTTGCACAAGCAAGTAGAAGATCTGTGGAAAGATATAAACCGAGAGTACCTCATAACTAAAACCATTCCAAGGCCACTGTTGGTGGCTGTGATCAATTTGGCGCATTTTTTGGATGTTCTATATGCTGAAAAGGATAACTTCACACGTATGGGAGATGAATACAAACATCTCGTAAAGTCTCAACTCGTTTATCCTATGAGTATATGACTCCCGATCCTTCGTGCATGGAGGGTTAACTATGCACGTCTCTACGGAGAGAATTTTCAAGCTAGTTGTGTTTCTTATCGGCGATAATAAATCGGGCGCATAAACTTTTATTGAACTATATGCCAAAATCTTTTTATGTTACGGAGTATTATACAACTAAAATATTCAATGATAGTATTATACTTTTATTTTGTGCAATAATAATGGTATTATTTTAAAAAATTTTGTACTTTTTCCTTATATATATATATATATATATATATATATATATATATATATATATATATATATATATATATATATATATATATAAAGATAAAATAAAAAGACAAATATCCGTAAAAAGATAAAAAGATTTTTTTTATAAAAATATTCTCGAATAATTCCTAAAAAAATCCACAAGATCGGGTATGATGGTGCATGAAAAAGTTGTGAAAAACTTTTTTCTAAAAGTGGATATTTTTTCCGAAAAACAATTATGAAAAAATACGTTTGCGCATTAAATCATTTTTTTGTGCATCAAAAATTGGTTTTTGCACCCAACTTCTTTTGACTTTTTTCATCAAAATAACAGTGTGCATCTAACTAAAACAAGTTAAAAATTTTGTGTATCAAAATCTTTTTGCGCATCAAAATTCGTTTTTTTGTGTATTAAAAAAAACGTATCAAAACTCAAAATTATAAAAAATGTTTTCACAAAGGTTTTATGCACCAACATACCAGATCTTGTGGATTTTTTAGGAATTTTTGGAGATTTAAAAAAAAAAAAAAAAATTTATTCTTTTTACAGATATTTGTCTTTTTATTTTAACTTTGCCCTATATATATATATATATATGTTAATGTGATGACTAAACTTAAAATAAAAGCTATAAGAACCAATAGGAAATGGACATGTGTAATTTGAGTATTAAATTTAAATTGAATAAGTAATTAGATCATAAGAGCAATATAAGTATTATACATATCTCAATTCTTAAGCAAACCTGATAAATGTATCTCTCTCATCACATACATAACTACTTTTGTGGCCATTACCGCCACCAAAACAATAATTGTTGTTGATTTGTGTAATTCCGCCGCTAAATCATTCGCGCTGCCTTTTCTATCATATACGTTGGTTGCTAGTGTCGTTATTAGGTCCTCCTTAGTCACGGATCATTATCAGTCACTTCCATCTTAGGATATAATCCGACTACAAAAGTTGTTTATTTTGTTTATCATTTTGTTGACGAGAATAAAACCCATAGAACACGCCTTTTTCCGACAATATGGCTACCTTCATAATCGAGAAACCAAAGTGGCTGGGATTGTGGTTTATGTTTTGATTTTAGTGTAGTGATCTTGTTATGGTAAATTTTTTTTATATTTGAAATTGTTTTTCAATGGATTTGAACTATCGTTTGAACCATAAAATGGATTTGAAGATATTCCTTAGTCTTGTGATTCTATTCTGTAAATCAGATTTAGGTGTTCTGTATACCCCTCGACAAAGATCCGACGGTTGGAGAAGAACCATCTGCAGCCAATCGATATGGATCTTGATGTCTAGTAAGTTTTTTGATGATGTTTTGCTGAACGAGACACACAACCACCACTTATATCATATCATCCACGTGTTTCAGATCAGAAACACACCATATAGCCCTCTCCGTCTAGTTAGATTTCGTTTTTAATACTTGTCCGAACAGAAACCTAACTGTTGTACAGTGCCAAAATCTATGTTTCAGATTTGTTCGTGTACGTGGTTCCTATTGATCGAGTCGGTCATAACCTTCTTCGTGACGAATTCGGTTTTTGTATTTCTAAAAATGACCTGACCACATGTTGTTTAACATGGTTGCGTGTCAACTTACAAGGTAATACATGTTTAACACGGTTGAGTATCAAAATTGGAATATATATATAGGGGTGAGTTATCCACACCCTCCCATAGGGAGGGTATCTAATCATTGGATGTATCATCGGCTTGTACGGTGTGCATCGCGAGTTGTATGGTTTGACCAAAACCTCTTGATGTGACAATATAGGGAGGGTTTGTATAACATAGCCCATATATATATACTCATAGGCTTTGGGTTCAACACGTACGGTTCTAATTCATTTTTCATTTTTAAATGAGTTGGTAATGAATGAGGTATATGTCACTGGTTCTGTATCAACATTGTTAGTTTGTTACCATATACTCATATAGTTTGGGTATTAGTTTTCGAAAACGGTGAGCAGTTTCCGACAACTAATCACGATGACTAAGTTGTCTTGCCGCCTCGCCAATATTGTAACCGACGCCGAAATCTGGTTCGAGGTGACACACGTTCTTTAAATTTCGATGATCGATGCTTCGAGTTGAAAACAGTTTACTTGAAGTTCCAAATGAAGAAGGTGATAAATGTTCGTTATTACATGTGGTACAGTTGCACCCCGGAACCCTCGATGCCGTTATGGGTTACGAGATTCAAGGTCATACATGTTTTGGTTTTCAGACACGTTTCAGGCTCATAACGAGATATTACTATAATGGTGATGTATCTAAAGGATTGTACATGTATTTATATTTTCATTTCGTACTACTTTGGCCTCAAATGTGATGTTGGTCTGCTGCATAGCTGCACCTTATTTTATAGTTCTTCAAATTTTGTTTATTGGCCTATATATGGCTTTGTGATGTATGGCTTGTTTAAGATTTTTAAATATTGTAACAATAAATCTTGATATGCAAAACCAATTACAACAAGTTTCGTGTATCAAGAAATTATCATTAGTAAAATAAGAATAAACTTGCGTGAATGGAAAAACTCGCCTAAAACGATTTGCGTATTAATATTTTTTTGTCATATTTTAAATTGAAATAGGCATCTAGTGTTTTGATATCTTCATGTGTATCAGAAAGATGGAGATGTATTTTGTCTGATTCATTAAAATATCAATAAACTATTAATAATGTACCAATCTATTTTGCATTATAATAAGATATATGTTAATGACTACTGGTTATTAATGAATTAATCGTGTGTCATATGATAAAAAAATAATAGTACTAAAAGATAAACAGTATAATGATAATGGTATTAATAATCATGTAAAGCATGTATCTATATATAGTAACAACTCTCCATCAAGCTAAAGAGCAAATCTAGTATATTAAACCACATATATTCAAACATCTGAAAATCATGTCTCTTACAGAAGAAAAACCTATTCGCCCAATTGCCAACTTTTCTCCAAGCATTTGGGAAGATCAGTTTCTTATCTATGCCAAGGTATACTTAATTTAAACCTTTAGATATCACAGAAAATGATTAACATATATTTTGTTTGAATGTTACTTACACCTATTTTTCTTTTATTATGTTCTATGAGTGAATGCAGCAAGTAGAGCAAGGGGTGGAACAGAGAGTGGAAGATTTAAAAAAAGAGGTGCGGCAGCTACTTAAAGAAGCTTTGGATATTCCTATGAAACATGCCAATTTGCTAAAGCTGATTGATGAAATACAACGCCTTGGAATACCGTATCTCTTTGAACAGGAGATTGATCATGCATTGCAACATATTTATGAAACATATGCTGATAACTGGAGTGGTGACCGATCTTCCTTATGGTTCCGTCTTATGCGAAAACAAGGATATTATGTTACATGTGGTTAGTAATGCATACACTATACAATTAAGGTTTTTAATTATTTTCTTAAAAACTCAAATTTTAGACTAATGTGAAACAATGATATTACGTTGCATGCATGCGGTTAGTACATGCACACAGTATACAACTAATCATTTTAATTATCTTCTTAAAAATTTAAATTAGAGTAAAATGAAACAAGGATACTACGTTGCATGTTGTTAGTGCATGCACTCGGCGACGGTAACCAACACCTGGATTTTTATGATGTACTATTCATTTTGTTAAAAGCCTTCCATTTTTCTTAAATGCAATCGGTTTTTGTTTGTAGTTTTAATTAGTTTATCTTAAATGCATCTGATTATTTTGTGTTCTGATTTCGTTATTACGAGTACACATTATGCATAAACCATTCACTAGTACAATCAGGGCTTTCCCTTACGACTTTTTTAAAACCTTCCGGACGACAAAGCCAGACGACAAAGTGGGACCCACATACTTTTTCAATCAAAGATTTTGATGTTAGACAAATTTGGTCCATACGACATGTCGTAGGCATCAAATTGCTAATTAACTATTTGATTAGTTAAGGTTAATTACGATTTTAAATATTCCTACGACATGTCGTAGGTATATAACTTAGAACTAACTTAGGGGGCGTTTGGTTGGGGCAATTTGGAGGATATTGGGGGCATTTGCATTTTAATTCCCTTCAAATGTCTTGTTTGGTAACTCAAATGTGGGCATTTGAAGTAATTTAAAATTCCCCGAATTGCCAAAATGGAGAGAAACAAAATGCCTCAAAAAAGTGAGAAATTTTAATTTGCTTGAAAAAAAAATTTATAAACTTTTTTTCTTATTGTTTTTTTATAAACTTTTAAATAAAATATTTATGAATTTTTTTATAAACTTTTTTTATAAATTTTTTATAAACTTTTTTTTATAAACTTTTTTTTTATAATTTTTTTATAAATTTCTTATAAATATTTTATAAACTTTTTTTATAAATTTTTTTAAACTTTTTTTATAATTTTTTTTATAAATTTCTTACAAATTTTTTATAAACTTTTTTTATAAATTTTTTATAAACTTTTTTCATAAATTATTATAAACTTTTTTTTTATAAATTTTTTATAAACTTTTTTTATAATATTTTTATAAACTTTTTTTATAACTTTTAAGTAGAATATTTATGAAATTTTTATTAAAAAAATAAAAAAATATTTATAAATTTCTGTCAACCAAACATGCGAAGGTATTTTAAATTCCGGAATTTTAAATTCTCATTAATTTAAATTTTCTAGAATTTAAAATTCCGGAATTTCAATTTACCCCAACCAAACGCCCCCTTATAGTTTTTCAAATACTGGCGTTAATTAAACGCTAATCACCTAAAAAAATGCATGTTTTTTCATCCCGACAACATGTCGTAGGGAGTTAAAAGACGGGAAAACATACCACTCAAAAAATGGGTAAAATGTTGATAGTCAAATTTGACTAATAAAATGCCTACGACATGTCGTAGGCATTTTGTTTTGGTAAAATTCAACGCTTTGGACTCTCAGTCAAGCAATTTTTTTGTCGTTTAGTGGATTGTACCTACGACATTATGTCATAGGGATTAATTTCGTAGCATGTTCTACTTTTTCTAGTAGTGATTTTGTTTATATTCCTAAATTTTTGTAATATTATATATGGTTAGGATCGGGTGGGGATGAGAATTTATGTTTATATTATTACATCAATCATGAAAAAGATTCTAATCGTTTTTCTATATGCATTAACACAGATGTTTTCAATAACCATAAAGATGAAAATGGAGCGTTTAAGCAATCGTTAGCTAATGATGTTGAAGGTTTGTTAGAGTTTTACGAAGCAGCGTCTATGAGGTTACCAGGGGAGATTATATTAGATGATGCTCTTGTCTTTACACGATCTCGTCTTAGCATTATAGCAAAAGATACTCTTTCGACCAATCCTGCTCTTTCTACCGAAATACAACGGGCACTAAAGCAACCCCTTTGGAAAAGGTTGCCAAGAATAGAGGCTGTGCAATACATTCCTTTCTGTCAACAACAAGATTCTCATAACAAGACTTTACTTAAACTTGCTAAGTTAGAGTTCAATTTGCTTCAGTCATTGCACAAGGAAGAGCTCAGCCAACTGTCCAAGTATATTAATATAGCCTCCACCGTTACTCTTAGTTTTTATTTTTTCAAATGATCAATATTTTATTTTCTATGCTCTTTTGGTTTTTATTATACTCGTTACTTCGTTAGTATCTGTAATTAACAAAGAAAAAAAGCTAACAGTAAAACATAATGTATGATCTTTCTGCAGATGGTGGAAAGCTTTCGATGTCAAGAATAACGCACCTTATTCAAGAGATAGAATTGTTGAATGCTACTTTTGGGGACTCGCTTCACGCTTTGAGCCACAATATTCTCGGACTAGAATTTTCTTGGCAAAAGTTATTGCACTTGTCACTCTTATAGATGACACTTATGATGCGTATGGTACTTATGAAGAACTTAAAATCTTTACCGAAGCAATTCAAAGGTATCTGTCGATCGATCTACACATACATGAACTTCTAACTTCAATCTATTGAAAACCATGTATTGATTAAACTAATAACGCAAGTCATCAATTATCAACAGGTGGTCAATTGCATGCTTAGACACGATTCCACAATACATGAAACCGATATACAAATTATTGATGGATACGTACACCGAAATGGAAGAAATTCTTGCAAAGGAGGGAAAAACAGATATATTTAACTGTGGCAAAGAATTTGTAAGTATCAACACCTTTCTTTGATTAAAAAAAATCCATGATGATGATAATGTAGAAGCACGTGACTATATGCTTTGTCATGCACAGGTGAAAGATTTTGTTAGAGTCCTGATGGTTGAAGCACAATGGTTAAATGAGGGACACATACCAACCATTGAAGAGCTTGATTCAATTGCAGTCAATCTTGGCGGTGCTAACCTGCTTACAACAACTTGTTATCTTGGCATGAGTGATATAGTCACAAAAAAGGCTCTCGAATGGGCTGTCTCTGAACCTCCTCTTTTAAGATACGCAGGTATACTTGGTCGACGCCTAAATGATCTCGCCGGTCACAAGGTACACCCTTTTCTAGTAGTCCCCGCACATATATCTTAACTACTCTGGTTTCTAAACTCCTAGTTTATGCCTGGGCTTAACTAACCAATTTTCTTAATACAAATACAGGAGGAGCAAGAAAGAAAGCATGTTTCATCGAGCGTTGAAAGTTACATGAAGGAATATAATGTCAATGAGGAGTATGCCCAAAACTTGTTGCACAAGCAAGTAGAAGATCTGTGGAAAGATATAAACCGAGAGTACCTCATAACTAAAACCATTCCAAGGCCACTGTTGGTGGCTGTGATCAATTTGGCGCATTTTTTGGATGTTCTATATGCTGAAAAGGATAACTTCACACGTATGGGAGATGAATACAAACATCTCGTAAAGTCTCTACTCGTTTATCCTATGAGTATATGACTCCCGATCCTTCGTGCATGGAGGGTTAACTATGCACGTCTCTACGGAGAGAAATTTCAAGCTAGTTGTTTTTCTTATTGGCGAAAATAAATCGGGCGCATAAACCTTTATTGAACTATATGCCAAAATCTATTTATGTTAGTGAGTATTATACAACTAAAATATTCAATGATAGTATTATACTTTTATTTTGTGCAATAATAATGGTATTATTTTAAAAATTTTGGTACAATTTCCTGATAAATTTACCAAACCTTTATATATATATTATATATTTGCGTTCATATGATGATCAAACTTAAAATAAAAATTATACTCCCTCCGTCCCATATTGACCGTCCACTTTGAATTTTCAAAGTCTTTTATTTTTAACTTTGACCTTATATATTTTTAATTGTGTTATATAATAATTGATGTAAAGTATATGAATAGATTGAGTTTTAAATGTATTTTTTATTGGTATAATTTTTAATTAAATATTATATAACATAAATAAAAATATTTAAGGTCAAAGTTAAGAAATAAAGACTTATAAAGTCAAAACATGACAATTAATAAGGGACGGAGGTAGTAAGAACCAATAGGAAATGGACGTGTGTAATTTGAGTATTAAATTTAAATTGAATAAATAATAAGATCATAAGGGCAATATACACTACTACACAAAAATGACTTTTGGTACGGTTTAAAAGGCCTTTTGGTACGGTTGTTGGACCGTACTAAATAATAGCGTACCAAAAAAATAAAAAATTATTTGATACGGTTCTAAAACCGTAGCAAAAAATGATTTATTAGTACGGTTTTTAAAATAACCAAAACCGTACTAAATCTCTCTAGCCAAAATAATGTATATATTTTTGTTTTTTGGTACGGTTGTTGTATAAACCGTATCAAATGCTTGTTTTTTGAAAAAAATAAAATAAAAATTGTTTTAAATTTTCCAAAACTTACATCCAAACACCCCAAACATAGAACCTGTAAATTTCTTTTACACAATATACAGCAAGATCCAAAACAATAAGATATACAACAATTAACAGACCACACTATGGAGTAATAAGTAACAAACTTCATGTTTTATATAAACATCATCAACAAACACATCGATACAAGGGAAAATGGCATCTTTGGTTAAAAAAGTTATACATTATAAATAACATCGTTAGATAAAAATAAAAACTTCAATCATCAACAGCCCGATGTATATAGGAGGAGCAACCATGATAATAAGAAACTCCTTAGCCATTTCTTGTCGGTTTAGATGCCCTGTATATTCAAAAAAATATATATATAACTTTTGCAAATAACCAACAAAAGAAATTACAACAGTTTACATATAGTCATATACTTACATTGTTCGAAAGCGGTCTTGTTTGCTTACAATAATGTCGTACATAAACTTCATCCAATAATACTTGCATTCCCAAGTAGCCTTTTGTTGGTGACTGTCAATTCAAATAAACAAACAGCATAAATGCAAGTATGTGGCATATTATACAGTAACTTATAGTTAATACAAAATTGACGAAGTTAAATCAATGGTGATAATGTATGCTCAGATAGTCAAATGATGAACTTTGACAGGCTCACCATTAGTGTATTTTAATCCATATAAACTTGGCTCACCATGAGTGTATTTTATTGATGCACAGCAAAATGCCACGTTATGCCATATAAAAGCATCAAACCACTAAACATATACAGTATAAGAGCACCTTAAGAAACCCCCATATATACTACAAGTACTTGAGCACCATTTTTAATACCATTTGAATCTGAAATTTCAAAACTTTACCATATGTTAACTCAAAATGCGTACTTTACCGTTAGATGTAGGACAACCATCTGACCTGGACACTGTTTCAAGCTTTAACGCTGTGTTCTCGAGTTTTTTTGGGATGAAAAGAAAAGAAGTAAAGAGAAGAGAAGAGAAGAGAAATAGAATCATCCCAAAAGTGGGAAAAAAGAATTCATTTTGAATGTTAACATATTTGGAATATAAAGAACGTAATATAAAAAGCAAATACAGAATAGACAAAAAGCATTTACGGGTCAACCCAGCCAGTCACAGCCTGTTCGAACCTGTTATCGGAACACGTTTTGACTTGTTATCCAAACCATCCGACCCGCCCCATGTTGTCAACTCTAAAAATCTAATAGAACCAGACATTAAAGAGGAAGTAATACCTTGTTTTCCCACTCAAACTCAGCCCACATGGTTCGGAAAGCAACATCACTACATACTGCTGGAGAGATGT
Source organism: Chrysanthemum seticuspe (assembly GCA_019973895.1). Classification (NCBI taxonomy): domain Eukaryota; kingdom Viridiplantae; phylum Streptophyta; class Magnoliopsida; order Asterales; family Asteraceae; genus Chrysanthemum; species Chrysanthemum seticuspe. Next base: position 256,635,287 of record BPTQ01000003.1, on the reverse strand, counting down.
AATCCGTAATGTCAATATGAATGTCATTGAGAACAATGACAGTACGTTCCAGCACATTTGATGTTTCATAAACAATGTTTCCAAAAATAACCCCGTCTCAGTTGAGGACACCTTGATGTTTGCTTTTATCTGCTTTCTGGATTCAGGAGCAAGGGTATAGTTCTGTGGACGCTCTACAACTTTAAGGTCACCCATTGTAGCCAATTCCAAACACAGATTCTGGAGAGTTTCTTTGGTTCGGTTGATTACTGTTACATCTAGTACAATATCATAGTGATTAACAGTAAATGAAGAAGCATGTATACAATTTATTGCTTCTAATCCTGCAATCAGAAAGGATTCACTTCTTGGTGCCTGATGATTGTCGAACAGACAGGTTTCACTACAAAATGCTACTATACACTTCTTTGCCGCCTGTGAAAGTGCTTGCTATTAGTTTATGTTCTATGTTCTTGTCAGTTTTTGAGCCAGCGTCTTAGACCGACCTTTTAAGGATTGGATTACTTCTTTAACCAGTACGAATTCTTATCGTATGTATAACCGGCCTGTAAATGTTGGTTTTAATTCAAAGCTTTAATAACATACTTTGAAGGGCGACATAAATAGACTTGTCCATGCTTTTAGCCATCAATGCAATCGGATATCTTCCCGTCATGTTAATTACACATTCACTTTCAACCACCCGATTGGTTCCAAAAAATAGCATGTCAACTGCATCCGTACCATCTTACGTGGCCGCTCCTATGCATTGTAGTTTTTTAGTTACATCTAAACAACAACACATTTGTAGATACATATTACAACATAATTACTTGAGTAATTTAGACAGAAATTATATTTTTTAATCAACTGGCAATCACATTATCATAAAGATAGTGTATTCAGTTATTCACAGATTACAAAGCTAAAATGCTCTACATGTGCTCAAGTTTATACCTTTGTTTTCCTACTTTGAGCGAAAACCTCTGCAGACAACTTTAAATATTTTCATACTTTTTGTTGTAATCATCAAATTTTACAAAACAACTCTAAAAAAACCATGCACCAGAAGTGTACAACAATTAGAAAATGAAATATTGACTAAGCCTGTAGAGGTAATGTTGCTTAAACGCTTTCTTTACAAAGTATATTTAGATGCAAACTAATTAAGTTGTCACTGGGTATATAACAAATCAAATTGGTGAAGAATAAAAGAAACTTAACTTAGAATTAACCATTTCAAATGTACCAAATTTAACAGTGGTGGATGAGCAAATTATCGTAGTTCCATTAGCAATCTGCTTCATTTTATCCTTTATCTAAACCCAAAAATGTAGGTTCTGTAGCTTACACTCATGGTCTCTTGAAGAGCTATGAGAGTTAGAGTTCTTCCGCGCACTTCCTCATAAAAGATACCTCGTTAATTGTCATAAGAACTTCTAAAAAGATGCCATGTTAACTGCATCATTTTGTGGTTTCATATCAAATAAATTATCATCTTTATTGATAGTCGTGTTGTTTGTAGCACTTTTCTGTCAGTTTGTATTTTCAAACCAATCCACATCGACAACTTGTGAAGATGAATCATTCATATTATCCTGTAAAGATCCATCATTATGTTTGTCAAACACGTCTAACTGATCAGCCTGCTGAGACAAAGAAGTATTGCTGGCACTATTCTGCCAATTTCCATCCTTAAACCAGTCTTATTCATCCACACCTTCTGAATCATGATCATTTGGATGACCTGAAAACCCTACATTTGCTAGAACAACTGGATTCAACGGCTCCGCTTCCTGAAAAGTTGCAGAGATCGTGTTGGCAAAAAGGTCATCTTGAGCCCAATCTTCGCCAGTAGAAGGGAAAGGATCTGAATCAACATTCATTTTGTTGTTGTTATCAAGACCTTCATTTTGAGAAGTTGCTTGAGCAACTGGAAGCCCGTCATTTGCTTGAACAATTGAATCCACCAGCTCAGCTTGCTGAAAAGTTGCAGAGGTCGCGTTGGCAAATAAGGAAAAATAGCATTGTAATACATAAACACAAACGTACCTTTAGTTAGATTATGATCAAACGTATGAATATCACCCGCCACTCCCTTTCCTTTATCATGTGCAGTGATGGTTTCCAGAGCTAGAAACGACCTCTGTATCCCATACTATCATAACCTGCTTTATTTGTCACCAAGTTATTCGAAACATAAAATTGCTCAAACAGATACATAAAACCATATACATAACCGGCTTCCAGGAAAATCTCTATACCTTCAATTTTTTGACCACGATTGATTTCGTCCTCCCATACTACTACCATAACCGACTTCCCTATCGCCATGGTTTCACCCTCGACTTCAAAAATTCATTAACCCATTTGAATCTAATCGTTATTAATAAATTATTCCACTAACCGTTATTATTAATTATTAATGGAATGGAACAAATAAAAGAAACAAATATACCTTCATTTCCAGTTGATGTTTTCGAAACCAACCGTAGCAGATAAGGAGTAAGTGGGAAGAAAATGACACAGTCACTGATCTCCTCCATGCACGGCATCGCCAACGCTCATCTAATCGACATATAATTCTTAAAATTAAAGCATTCATAAATCATGCAAAAAGTTCAAAAGCTCACATTTTCAGTTATCAAAGAGCTTATCAGTTATAGGTTAAACTCTCATCAAGTGCTGGTTTGCTAATGCTGCTTATAGATAGTCAACTTGCTAGCTGCTAAGTATATTATGCGCACATGAGAGACTCAAGCATGACCGCACAGTGGGAGAATATGATTGGTACATCATACCCAACTTATGCCTAATGATAATACACAGATATAGCAAGCATACGAATTGAAAGCCATTTAGAGTAACTTACATGTTTTGAAATCGAAAAAGGATAACACAATGCCAGATTCATGATAAGTATTTTAATTAAGCTATCCTAATTTAATAACTGAACTTTCATCACGATACCTTACCATCAATATCGGCGTGCCACAAGAATGATGGAATCAGAACGATCAAGCAAAAGTAGTGTTTCCACATATGAAGTCACAGCGAATGAAAAAGAATTTCCACTAATTCCAATATCATTGATGTGTTGTGAGCAAGGTTCATAAACTTCAAGTCTGCTTGATCCTTTAGTATCATCTTCCGTTTCCCTTATAGCTTCACCATTCTTCCTAAACTTATAGATTTTTTTACGAACATACTACCTGATGAGAGGGATTCAAAGTTGAAAGTATCAATCTCAAAGCTTTCATGAGTTGAATGTGCTTCAAAAGATGATGATCGCTTTCCAAAACTTCTCTTTGGTGGTGGATTAAATGTTATGAATTAATCAACATAGTCTAAGTACAATGTATAATGTATATATAAAACGTTAAACAACATACTACCTTCTGGCTGGTTTCCAACATTCAAAACATGGATTCCGGAGCTTCTACCTGTGTGTCACATTCAAACATGGATGTATCCATTACAGTAGTTATCTTTTGTCGAGGCTTAACTGTTGCAGATTCAAAAACATATAGGTGTAAACTCTTTTAATTAATAAACAATGCATGTTAAGCTATCTAACAACATAATACATGGTGGAGGGTTTTTAAAACTTTTCTTTTGTTGTATGGGCCTAGTTCCTTCACTGTCATTCATTAAAAAACGTATATGTTATATACCATGAACATGAATTTTATAAACAGAGGAATTAATTGTTTGTCAAAAATATACCTTCTAAAGAGTTATTAGAGCTTTTCTTCACAATATGTGGTGAGCTTTTTAAACTTTTCTTTTGCTGTATGGTATAACTTCCTAGTTCCTTCACTATCATTCATTAAAAACATATATGCAATATATCATGAACATGAACTTTATAAACAAAGGAATAAATTGTTTGTCAAAAATACCTTCTGAAGGGCTATCAGAGCTTTGTGAGCAAACATATAAAGCTGGTAAATCGTACATGAGTTATAAGTTGTTGCCTATGATATCCTAACTGAAAGAAAATAGGAAAAATAGTCATATGCAAACATAATATGAATAACAAATATACAAAAAAAAACAATAACTAACCTAAATATCCTCCATATTAGATGCAATTGTTCCATCAATTTAAGTAAAGATGAAATTAGCAAATACTTGTATCAAAACAGGCATGTCAAGTGTTCATGGTTACAAACCTGTGATGAAGAAGCACACAAGCCATAGCTTAAAAAAAAATTCCAAATCAACTACAGAATTAAAAGTCACGATCATTAGAGAAGATGATTGAGGAAAAGATGAAATTAGGGTTTAGATACATTATCAAACCTCCAAGAACAGCAAAACATGCACAAAAACACATTAAAAATCATTAAAACCCTAGTGATGGAGTTTTCTTCTTGGAGAGAGATTTTCTGATTAGGGTTTTTCTTTGTGAAAAAAAAAATATACGTATGTTTTTTTTAATAATAGTTTTGGATTATAATTTTTATAGATAAATACATTCCTTTTCAAACTAATCAAAATAGTCAATGATTGGTTGTAGAGATTTATAAATTTGGTTTTCCAAGTTATAATCAAAAAATGTGTTGGTCTAGTGGTAATCATGTTTGTTTGTAGACTAACAGACTCAAGTTCGAATCCAGCTGCATGCATGATTTTTTTAAGAATAAAAAAAAACGAAATTTGAAATTTTAATAATTTAAAAAAAAAAAAACGAAATTTATTAAAAATAATTATTAAAAATCCGAAATTTAGAAAAAAAATTATTAAAAATCCGAATTTTATATAAAATCTAATTAAATTAAAAAATTAGTGGTTAGGTGGACAACAAATGCTTATGTGGCATGAAATTTGATTATTTGGCATTGATGTGACATTAATGTCAATTGCCTCCTGTTATATATATATATATATATATATATATATATATATATATATATATATATATATATATATATATGTTTGGGTTATTATGAAAAATTTCTTAGAATGAAAAGAATGAGAAGGCATGTGGAGGTGACATGTGTCACCTTTGCCACATCTCCATACCCCACCCCCTCCCCCCGCAGAATTTTTTTTTTCTCGCCAAAAAAAATTTTTTTTTGGCAAAACTTTTTTTTCCCGCCAAAATTTTTTACTGCATCACAGTTATAAAGTTACTGCATCACAATCGTGATTTTAGTGCATTAAGGTTATAAATTACTGCATCACAGTTATAAAGTTACTGCATCACAATCAAGATTATAGTGCATTAAGGTTATAACATTGATTTTAGTGCATCATACTTGATGCACTTAACTATTAACTATAATGCATTAACTTATAATAAAGATGCACCAAAACTTATTAGTGCATTAAGGTTATAAGTTATTGCGTCACAATTATGATGTTAATGCATTAAGGTTATAAATTACTGCATCACATTATAAAGTTACTGCATCACAATCATGATTTTAGTGCATTAAGGTTGTAACCTTGATCTTAGTGCATCATAATTGATGCACTTAACTATTAACTATGATGCAGTAACTTATAATAAAGATGCACCAAAACTTATTAGTGCATTAAGGTTATAAGTTACTGCATTACGGTTATAAAGTTACTGCATCATAATCATGATTTTAGTGCATTAAGATTATAAGTTACTGCATCACAATTATGACTATGATGCAGTATTTTTATAACTGTGATGCAGTAATAAATTTTGGCGGGAAAAAAAAACTTTTGCCCTAAAAAATTTTTTTGGTGGGAATTTTTTTTTTTTGGGCGGTGGGGGGGGGAAGAGGGATGGCATGGTGATGTGGCAAAGGTGACACATGTCACCTTCACATGACTTCTCATTCTTTTTATTATAAGAAACTTTTTATTTTAACCCATATATATATATATATATATATATATATATATATATATATATATATATATATATATATATATATATATATATATATATATATATATATATATATATATATATATATATATATATATATATATATATATATATATATATATATATATATAATTGCATTCATGCGATGACCCATCTTAAAATAAAAACTATAAGAATCAATAGGAAATGGACATGTGTAATTTGATTATTAAATTTAAATTGAATAAGTAATAAGATCATAAGGGCAATATAGGTATTATACATATCCCAATTCTTAAGAGCATCCGCAATGAGTAAATTAGATAATAGCCTTTTACTATTTCAAAAAGCTATTTGAAGGGGGTTTTTGATATTGCATACAAGATTTTTTGAAAAAGCTTTTTACAAAGACTTGGTAAACTTCAAGCTTTTGCTAAAAACTATAGTCATTAAATGTGCTATGCATTAAATGCATCAAGTCTTTAATGACTTGATGCATTGTGAATGCTCTAAGCAAACCTGATAAATGTATCTCTGTCATCACATACAGAACTACTTTTGTGGCCATTACCACCACCAAACACAATAATTGTTGTTTATTTTTGTAGTTCCGCCACTAAATCATTCGCGCTTTCTTTTCTATCAAATACGTTGGTTGCTAATGTCATTATTAGGTCCTCCTTAGTCACAAATCATTATCAGTCACTACCATCTTCGGATATAATCCGACCACAAAAGTTGTTTATTTTGTTTATCATTTTGTTGACGAGAATAAAACCCATAGAACCCGCCTTTTTCCGACAATATGGCTACAGTTCATAATCGAGAAACCAAAGTGGCTAGGATTGTGGTTAATGTTTTGTTTTTAGTGTAGTGATCTTGTTATGGTATAAAGTTTTATATTTGAAATTGTTTTTCAATGGATTTGAACTATCGTTTGAACCATAAAATGGATTTGAAGATATTCCTTAGTCTTGTGATTCTATTTTGTAAATCAGATTTAGTTGTTAGTATACCCCCTCGACAAAGATCCGACGGTTGGAGAAGAACCATATGCAGCCAATCGACATGGATCTTGATGTCTAGTAAGTTTTCCGACGATGTTTTGCTGAACGAGACACCCAACCACCACTTATAGCATATCCTCCACGTGTTTCAGATCTGAAACACACCATATAGCCCTCTGCGTCTCGTTAGATTTCGTTTTTAATACTTGTCCGAGCAGAAACCTAACCGTTGTACAGTGCCAGAATCTATGTTTCAGATTTGTTCGTGTACGTGGTTACCATTGATCGAGTCGGTCATAACCTTCTTCGTGACGAATTCGGTTTTTGTATTTCTAAAAATGATCTGACCACATGTTGTTTAACATGGTTGCGTGTCAACTTACAAGGTAATACATGTTTAACACGGTTGAGTATCAACATTGTTAATATATATAGGGGTGAGTTATCCACACCCTCCCATAGGGAGGGTATCCGATCATTGGATGCATCATCGGCTTGTACGGTATGCATCGCGAGTTGTACGGTTTGACCAAAACCTCTTGATGTGATAATATAAGGAGGGTTTATATAACATAGCCCATATATATACTCATAGGCTTTGGGTTCAACACGTACGGTTCTAATTCATTTTTCATTTTTAAATGAGTTGGTAATGAATGAGGTATATGTCACTGGTTCTGTATCAACATTGTTAGTTTGTTACCATATACTCATATAGTTTGGGTATTAGTTTTTCGACAACGGTGAGCAGTTTCCGACAACTAATCACGATGACTAAGTTGTCTTGCCGCCTCGTCAATACTGAAACCGACGCCGAAATCTGGTTCGAGGTGACACGCGCTCTTTAAATTTCGATGATCGATGCTTCGAGTTGAACACAGTTTACTTGAAGTTCCAAATGAAGAAGGTGATACAAGTTTGTTATTACATGTGGTACAGTTGTAACCCGGAACCCTCGATGCCGTTATGGGTTACGAGATTCAAGGTCATACATGTTTTGGTTTTCAGACACGCTTCAGGATCATAACGAGATATTACTATAATGGTGATGTATCTAAAGGATTGTACATGTATTTTTATTCTGATTTCGTACTACTATACTTTGGCCTCAAATGTGATGTTGGTTTGCTGTACGGCTGCACCTTATTTTATAGTTCTTCAAATTTTGTTTATTGGCCTATGTATGGCTTTGTGTTGTATGGCTTGTTTAAGATTTTTAAATATTGTAACAATAAATCTTGATATGCAAAACCAATTACAACAAGTTTCGTGTATCAAGAAATTATCATTAGTAAAATAAGAATAAACTTGCGTGAATGGAAAAACTCGCCTAAAACGATTTGCGTATTAATATTTTTTGTCATATTTTAAATTGAAATAGGCATCTAGTGTTTTGATATCTTCATGTGTATCACAAAGATGGAGATGTGTTTTGTCTGATTCATACTTTCTGTAAAATATCAATAAACTATTAATAATGTGCCAATCTAGTTTGCATTATAATAAGATATATGTTAATGCCTACTCGTTATTTTGCATTATAATCGTGTGTCATATGATAACAAAGGGGTAGTACTAAAAGATAAACAGTATAATGATACTGGTATTAATAATCATGTAAAGCATGTATCTATATATAGTAACAACTCTCCATCAAGCTAAGAGCAAATCTAGTATATTAAACCACATATATTCAAACTTCTGAAAATCATGTCTCTTACAGAAGAAAAACCTATTCGCCCAATTGCCAACTTTTCTCCAAGCATTTGGGAAGATCAGTTTCTTATCTATGCCAAGGTATACTTAATTTAAACCTTTTAGATATATCACAGAAAATGATTAACATATATTTTTTTTGAATGTTACTTAAACCTAATTTTCTTTTATTATGTTCTATGAGTGAATGCAGCAAGTAGAGCAAGGGGTGGATCAGAGAGTGGAAGATTTAAAAAAAGAGGTGCGGCAGCTACTTAAAGAAGCTTTGGATATTCCTATGAAACATGCCAATTTGCTAAAGCTGATTGATGAAATACAACGCCTTGGAATACCGTATCTCTTTGAACAGGAGATTGATCATGCATTGCAACATATTTATGAAACATATGGTGATAACTGGAGTGGTGACCGCTCTTCCTTATGGTTCCGTCTTATGCGAAAACAAGGATATTTTGTTACATGTGGTTAGTAATGCATACACTATACAATTAAGGTTTTTAATTATTTTCTTAAAAACTCAAATTTTAGACTAATGTGAAACAATGATATTACGTTGCATGCATGTGGTTAGTACATGCACACAGTATACAACTAATCATTTTAATTATCATTCTTAAAAATTCAAATTAGAGTAAAATGAAACAAGGCTACTACGTTGCATGTTGTTAGTGCATGTTGTTAGTACTATTCATTTTGTTAAAATCCTTCAATTTTTCTTAAATGCAATCGGTTTTTGTTTGTAGTTTTAATTAGTTTATCCTAAATGCATCTAATTACTTTGTGTTCTGATTTCGTCATTACGAGTACACATTGTGCATAAACCATTCACTAGTACAATCAGGGCTTTCTCCTACGACTTTTTTAAAACCTTCCCGACGACAAAGTGGGCCCACATACTTTTTCAGTCAAATATTTTGATGTTAGACAAATTTGGTCCATACGACATGTCGTAGGCATCAAATTGCTAATTAACCATTTGATTAATTAAGGTTAATTACGATTTTAAATAATACCTACGACAGACATGTTGTAGGTATATAACTTAGAACTAACTTATAATTTTTTCAAATACTGATGTTAATCAAACGCTAATAACCCAAAAAAATGCATGTTTTTTTCGTCCCGGCGACATGTCGTAGGGATTTAAAAGGCGGGAAAACATACCGTCCAACAAATGGGTGAAATGTTGAAAGTCAAATTTGACTAATAAAATGCCTACGACATGTCGTAGGTATTTTGTTTTGCTAAAAATTCAACGCTTTGGACTCTCGGTCAAGCAAATTTTTTGTCGTTTAGTGTATTTTACCTACGACATTATGTCGTAGGGATTAATTTCGTAGTTTCTTCTACTTTTTCTAGCAGTGATTTTGATTATATTCTTAAATTTTTTAAATATATATATGGTTAGGATTTGGTGGGGATGAGAATTTATGTTTATATTATAACATCAATCATGAAAAAGATTCTAATCATTTTTCTGTATGCATTAACACAGATGTTTTCAATAACCATAAAGATGAAAATGGAGCGTTCAAGCAATCGTTAGCTAATGATGTTGAAGGTTTGTTAGAGTTTTACCAAGCAGCGTCTATGAGGTTACCAGGGGAGATTATATTAGATGATGCTCTTGTTTTTACACAATCTCATCTTAGCATTATAGCAAAAGATACTCTTTCGACCAACCCTGCTCTTTCTACCGAAATACAACGGGCACTAAAGCAATCCCTTTGGAAAAGGTTGCCAAGAATAGAGGCTGTGCAATACATTCCTTTCTATCAACAACAAGATTCTCATAACAAGACTTTACTTAAACTTGCTAAGTTAGAGTTCAATTTGCTTCAGTCATTGCACAAGGAAGAGCTCAGCCAACTGTCCAAGTATATTAATATAGCCTCCACCGTTACTCTTAGTTTTTATTTTTTTTCAAATGATTAATATTTTATTTTCTATGCTCTTTTGGTTTTTATTATACTCGTTACTTCGTTGGTATCTGTAATTAACAAAGAAAAAAAGCTAACAGTAAAACATAATGTATGATCTTTCTGCAGATGGTGGAAAGCTTTCGATGTCAAGAATAACGCACCTTATTCAAGAGATAGAATTGTTGAATGCTACTTTTGGGGACTCGCTTCACGCTTTGAGCCACAATATTCTCGGACTAGAATTTTCTTGGCAAAAGTTATTGCACTTGTCACTCTTATAGATGACACTTATGATGCGTATGGTACTTATGAAGAACTTAAAATCTTTACCGAAGCAATTCAAAGGTATCTGTCGATCGATCTACACATACATGAACTTCTAACTTCAATCTATTGAAAACCATGTATTGATTAAACTAATAACGCAAGTCATCAATTATCAACAGGTGGTCAATTGCATGCTTAGACACGATTCCACAATACATGAAACCGATATACAAATTATTGATGGATACGTACACCGAAATGGAAGAAATTCTCGCAAAGGAGGGAAAAACAGATATATTTAACTGTGGCAAAGAATTTGTAAGTATCAACACCTTTCTTTGATTAAAAAAAATCCATGATGATGATAATGTAGAAGCACGTGACTATATGCATTGTCATGCACAGGTGAAAGATTTTGTTAGAGTCCTGATGGTTGAAGCACAATGGTTAAATGAGGGACACATACCAACCATTGAAGAGCTTGATTCAATTGCAGTCAATCTTGGTGGTGCTAACCTGCTTACAACAACTTGTTATCTTGGCATGAGTGAAATAGTCACAAAAAAGGCTCTCGAATGGGCTGTCTCTGAACCTCCTCTTTTAAGATACGCAGGTATACTTGGTCGACGCCTAAATGATCTCGCCGGTCACAAGGTACACCCTTTTCTAGTAGTCCCCCCACATATATCTTAACTATTCTGGTTTCTTAACTCCTAGTTTATGCCTGGGCTTAACTAACCAATTTTCTTAATATAAATACAGGAGGAGCAAGAAAGAAAGCATGTTTCATCGAGCGTTGAAAGTTACATGAAGGAATATAATGTCAATGAGGAGTATGCCCAAAACTTGTTGCACAAGCAAGTAGAAGATCTGTGGAAAGATATAAACCGAGAGTACCTCATAACTAAAACCATTCCAAGGCCACTGTTGGTGGCTGTGATCAATTTGGCGCATTTTTTGGATGTTCTATATGCTGAAAAGGATAACTTCACACGTATGGGAGATGAATACAAACATCTCGTAAAGTCTCTACTCGTTTATCCTATGAGTATATGACTCCCGATCCTTCGTGCATGGAGGGTTAACTATGCACGTCTCTACGGAGAGAAATTTCAAGCTAGTTGTTTTTCTTATTGGCGATAATAAATCGGGCGCATAAACCTTTATTGAACTATATGCCAAAATCTATTTATGTTACTGAGTATTATACAACTAAAATATTCAATGATAGTATTATACTTTTATTTTGTGCAATAATAATGGTATTATTTTAAAAATTTTGGTACTTTTTCTTGATAAATTTACCAAACTTTTATATATATATAATATATTTGTGTTCATGTAATGATCAAACTTAAAATAAAAACTATAAGAACCAATAGGAAATGAACGTGTGTAATTTGAGTATTAAATTTAAATTGAATAAATAATAAGATCATAAGGGCAATATACACTACTACACAAAAATGTCTTTTGGTACGGTTTAAAAGGTCTTTTGGTACGGTTGTTGGACCGTACTGAATAATAGCGTACCAAAAAAATAAAAAGTTATTTGATACGGTTCTAAAACCGTAGCAAAAAATGATTTATTAGTACGGTTTTAAAAATAACCGTACTAAATCTCTCTAGCCAAAATAATGTATATATTTTTGTTTTTTGGTACGGTTGTTGTATAAACCGTATCAAATGCTTGTTTTTTGAAAAAAATAAAATAAAAATTGTTTTAAATTTTCCAAAACTTACATCCAAACACCCCAAACATAGAACCTGTAATTTTCTTTTACACAATATACAGCAAGATCCAAAACAATAAGATATACAACAATTAACAGACCACACTATGGAGTAATAAGTAACAAACTTCATGTTTTATATAAACATCATCAACAAACACATCGATACAAGGGAAAATGGCATCTTTGGTTAAAAAAGTTATACATTATAAATAACATCGTTAGATAAAAATAAAAACTTCAATCATCAACAGCCCGATGTATATAGGAAGAGCAACCACGATAATAAGAAACTCCTTAGCCATTTCTTGTCGGTTTAGATGCCCTGTATATTAAAAAAAAACACATATATCATTGACTGAAAATATATATAACTTTTGCAAATAACCAACAAAAGAAATTACAACATTTTACATATAGTCATATACTTACATTGTTCGAAAGCGGTCTTGTTTGCTTACAATAATGTCGTACATAAACTTCATCCAATAATACTTGCATTCCCAAGTAGCCTTTTGTTGGTGACTGTCAATTCAAATAAACAAACAGCATAAATGCAAGTATATGGCATATTATACAGTAACTTATAGTTAATAGCTTAACAAAATTGACGAAGTTAAATCAATGGTGATAATGTAAGCTCAGATAGTCAAATGATGAACTTTGACAGGCTCACCATTAGTGTATATTTTAATCCATATAAACTTGGCTCACCATGAGTGTATTTTATTGATGCACAGCAAAATACCACGTTATGCCATATAAAAGCCTCAAACCACTAAACATATACAGTATAAGAGCATCTTACGAAACCCCCATACTACAAGTACTTGAGCACCAATAACAGACATAAATAACAAACAAGAAACAATCATCTTATGGGAACCTTTTCTTTGAGTAAAAGCGAAATGAATAACATAGTTTTATGGAAGGAAACTTACACAAATATTTATAAAATCGACGCTAATAACAGTTTATAAAACAATTAGGAATAAATAAAGAAACAAAACCAATAGATTGAGAGCAAAATTAAGGTTAAAAAACAACAGAAAGATATTTGTGGGAGTCGGAGAAGCATGTGACCGAGATGGGCTTGGACGGACCATTGTTGGAATATATTGTGGAAAACCCATGAGAAAATGATAGAGTGAGATGTGAGATTTGAGGGTGTAGCTCTGATGGAGGCGGAAACAAAGTATTTGAGAGGCGGGATTAGGTTATTGAAAATTTAAGTGAAAATATAGGAGGGAAATTGGCAATGTTTTGGGGGGAATTGGGGAAATTGGCTTTGGCATCTAAAAATATTTACAAACATTCACGAATACTAAGAAGTATATAAATAAAAAGGAAATGTATGAAAGTTAGTACATAAAAAAATAAATAAAAACTTTGATATGTTGTAGTTAATGAAATAAAAATACGTGGGTCACTTTTTATAAAATTCATTCCAAATTTATAAGTATATGGTAGGACTGAGCATGGGCGATCCAAAATCAAACCGGATCGACAAAACCGACCGTACCGTTAAAAACCAACTGACCCGACAGCCCTTCGGTTCGATCTCGGTTTCATGTTTTTCTTATTTTCAGGTCAGTTTGGATCGGTTCGACCCAAAATCGACAAAAACACACCTAAACCAAACCGACCATATTCGGTTCGGTTTCGATTCATGTTTTTCACGAATTCGGTTCTCGGGTCATTTCGGTTTTGGACCTTTGGTCAGCCCTAGTATATAGGTTAAAGTTTTGATAAGTTTCTTCATACATAATTACTTAATCGTTTGTGTGATGACACCAAACGAAAGCGATTTGAGAAGTAATAGTCCAATGGCAACCGTATCCAAATATACGAGCATGAAACTTTGATAACTCACTTGTATATTCAAAATATGGTCAATGACATTCTTGAAACAAAATATGCTCAAAATCAGCGGCAAAAGCCTACTTTGTATCATTGTTTTCAATTGTGTATGTCGTTCACCCCAAAGCCCAAGCTCACATACCAGAAGTTCGCGAGTCAAAACATGACAAGAACTAAGTAAACCCAAGCCGATCTAGGCCTAGTAATGCTTCTGAGGCTGCATAGTACATGCATATGAGACAATTGTCCTCAACTGTCACTAACGGTTAAGAGGTACGAGTATGACATAGCATAGTGGGGAACACACGACCAACAAAATAGGAGACAAAGCAATCTCCTGTACGAGCCACGGAGCGCACACCACATGTCCCCCTTGCCTGCTCTTTAAATGATTTACACGTGGCTCTCTCGCAGCCGTTGATCATCTCTCAGAGGTTTATCTCTAAACCCTAATCATCTCTCTTTAAATAGCAGGCAACACACACAATCTCATAATTTTTCACACTTTGACAAATAATACCTCACAACAGTAAAATATGGTATTTGTTTAAGTGTTACCGAACTTCTTGATCTTCATCAATCTCATCGGGTCCTTACCCTTCAACATGGGAAACCAAACAACAAAATCATTCCCATCCAATCTTAATACGATTTACATACCATACATAAAAAAAATCTTCATATCGTTTGTCTATTATCCAGAAATCATCATAATACCATCAAAATTAACATTTCCTCTAATACCTTATACAAACTTTTCATACTCAATTCAACCTTATAGTTCTACTGCAATGCAACCCTTTAGGATTACTTACTTGATATTCATAGTAACACTATATTTTTATTTCCTTGTTACACTCACTTCACTTCGTGACTCGTTTCTCATTTTCGCTTGTATGTTCTATTAGTGTGCACCTAGTGTAACCCTTCAGCAATTCTGTGAAGACAAATGGGATAATCATTTCAGATTCCCACTTGTGCAAACACAACAATATAGGGATCACTTTCACTGCACTCAACGGTCTCGAGCATGACAATTAAGCACCTCGTTCACAAAAACTGATTCAATACCCTCGTAGTGATTTCCTCCGACATAAGCTATAAAAACCGATCGACTTAAGCTCAAAAAAGCTAAGTCTATGCATGGTAATCAATTCTTGCTTATTTGCTTATGTTTTATATCATTAATCGACAACATTTTTTCGGGACGCATATGGTGAGTTGTGTTGTGGTATCATGGATACAGTACAATCACGATAACAAGAAATTATGAAAGTAATGATAGGTTAACATATCCATGTTTAGTACAATCATGATAACAAGAAATGATGAAATAGTTGAACGAATGGTAATCTTTTACAAGCTTAAACCCTCATTGAATTAGGGATGTCAGTTACTTCAACAAGAGTATCAATATTAAGAACAACTCAACATTACAAAAGTCGACTACTGGACTTTAAGGCGGTACCTTAAAGGGCTTTGGCTAATTATAAACTAGGAGAGAGTTAAAATTCCTTTAAGAGATATCAATTATGCTCATTATAAGTTTAAGATTAACATAGCCAATTAAATTCTTGAATGTCTTTTGCTATGTGTCTTTCCTTCATACGACTCATTTTTGTTAGGGCCTTAGAAGTTAGAACACAACGGGTTTGGTTGTACTCGAAGAAAAACTCGATATCCAGATTAGTATTGATAAACTTTTAAACGACGTTGTAAGGTTTTCTCCGTCGAGAAGAAAGCTTGTTGAAGTAGTGAAAAGACTCTCGAGTAGGAAATTCGGGGAGTGGAGTAGGGCGAAGTGAAGTTTCGTGTCGAACCACTATAAATCATCGTGTCTGGTTTGATCGCTCATTTACTTATTCTCTTGAATTGCGTTGATAAATTTGATTTCAACATCCCTATTATTATTGTATTAAAATTATTATTGTCACTTAGGATATTGCATATACTTAATTGGTTATTTGATAAAAGAAATTAATTTTTTTAAAAGTAACATATTCACCCTTTCTATGCTTTTACATATCTTATTCATGTCATGCTTAAATGTGTGGCCTAGTAGTGTCTTAATTCTTTGTATGTAGTTCGATAACGTATCAACCATGGTTCTAGAAGGCGCGCAATGACAGCGCAAAGGCGCTGCAAAGGCGCAAGGCGTGACCTCCACGCTACGCAATAGGCCAAGGCATCGGCTTAAGGCGTGACGCGAGATGAGGCATGAAAATATGCGACAAGGCACGCTAATGCGTGAGCCGTGACACCTTTTTTGAATTCAACTACAATGAAAAATGTTTTTATTTTAAGAAATTAATAAAATTACATGTAAGGATAGTTTAATAACCTAATTCTTTATTTATAACACTTTTTGTAAACTCGATATATATATGAAATACGATATATAATATATGAATTTATAAATATTTTCATATTTTTTGCCGCTTTAAAAACGTTGAGGCTTTGCAATAGCTCCAAAGGCGTGAGGCTTGACCATGCCGTCACGCCACGTCTCACGCTATCTAGAACCTCGATATCAACGATATAAAAGTTGTTGGTAAGTTTCATTATTATTTTATTTACTAGTGAAAATGGGATGTTGACAAATTTTTTCCAACGAATATTGAAAAATTGTTGATAAATAGAGTGTTCATTTTCCCTCCAATATAAAACTGTGTAAAAAAGGACTTATTTGGTACGGTTTGTAAATAAACCGTTCTAAATAACTTTCATTGGGTACGGTTTTATAAACAACCGTACCATAAAAACAAAAAACACACCCCAACCGTACTAAATAAGTTGTTTTGGTACGGTGTTTTTAGAAACCGGGTCAAATAACTTCTTTTTTGGATTTTGGTACCGTTTTTTCCATAACCGTATTAAAATAGCGTACCAGAAAATGTTTTATGTAGTAGTGATATAGGTATTATAAATATCCCAATTCTTAAGCAAACCTAATAAATGTATATCTCTCATCACATACAGAACTACTTTTGTGGCCATTACCGCCACCAAAACAATAATTGTTGTTGATTTGTGTAGTTCCACCAATAAATCATTTACGTTGGTTGCTAATTAATGTCGTTATTAGGTCCTCCTTAGTCACGGATCATTATCAGTCACTACCATCTTCGGATATAATTCGACCACAAAAGTTGTTTATTTTGTTTATCATTTTGTTGACGAGAATAAAACCCATAGAACCCGCCTTTTTTCGACAATATAGCTACAGTTCATAATCGAGAAACCAAAGTGGCCGGGATTGTGGTTTATGTTTTGATTTTAGTGTAGTGATCTTGTTATGGTAAAAAAAAATTATATTTGAAATTGTTTTTCAATGGATTTGAAGATATTCCTTAGTCTTGTGATTCTATTTTGTAAATCAGATTTAGGTGTTCTGTATACCCCTCGACAAAGATCCGACTGTTGGAGAAGAACCATCTGCAGCCAATCGACATGGATCTTGATGTCTAGTAAGTTTTTCGATGATGTTTTGCTGAACGACGCACACAACCACCACTTATATCATATCCTCCACGTGTTTCAGATCTGAAATACACCATATAGCCCTCTCCATCTCATTAGATTTCGTTTTTAATACTTGTCCGAACAGAAACCTAACAGTGGTACAGTGCCGGAATCAATGTTTCAAATTTGTTCGTGTACGTGGTTACCACTGATCGAGTCGGTCATAACCTTCCTCGTGACAGAATTCGGTTTTTGTATTTCTAAAAATGATCTGACCACATGTTGTTTAACATGGTTGCATGTCAACTTACAAGGTAATACATGTTTAACACGGTTGAGTATCAACATTGTTAATTTATTATATACTCATAGGCTTTGGGTTCAACACACGGTTCTAATTCATTTTTCATTTTTAAATGAGTTGGTAATGAATGAGGTATGTCACTGGTTCTATATCAACATTGTTAGTTTGTTACCATATACTCATATAGTTTGGGTATTAGTTTTCGACAACGGTGAGCAGTTTTCGACAACTAATCACGATGACTAAGTTGTCTTGCCGCCTCGTCAATACTGTAACCGACGCCGAAATCTGGTTCGAGGTGACACACACTCTTTAAATTTCGATGATCGATGCTTCGAGTTGAACACAATTTACTTGAAGTTCCAAATGAAGGTGATACACGTTCGTTATTACACGTGGTACAGTTGTACCCCGGAACCCTCAATGCCGTTATGGGTTACGAGATTCAAGGTCATACACGTTCCAAGTGATATATATCTAAGATGATACATGTTTTGGTTTTCATGCACGCTTCAGGCTCATAACGAGATATTACTATAATGGTGATGTATCTAAAGGATTGTACATGTATTTATATTCTGATTTCGTACTACTTTTGCCTCAAATGTGATGTTGGTCTGCTGCACGGCTGCACCTTATTTTATAGTTCTTCAAATTTTGTTTGTTGGCCTATGTATGGCTTTAATTTGTGATGTATGGCTTGTTTAAGATTTTTAAATATTGTAACAATAAATCTTGATATGCAAAACCAATTACAACAAGTTTCGTGTATCAAGAAATTATCATTAGTAAAATAAGAATAAACTTGCGTGAATAGAAAAACTCGCCTAAAACGATTTGCGTATTAATATTTTTTGTCATATTTTAAATCGAAATAGGCATCTAGTGTTTTGATATCTTCATGTGTATCAAAAAGATCTAGACGTGTTTTGTCTGATTCATACTTTCTGTAAAATATCAATAAACTATTAATAATGTATCAATCTATTTTGCATTATAATAAGATAGTATATGTTAATGACTACTGGTTATTAATGAATTAATCGTGTGTCATATGATAAAAAAATAAAAGTACTAAAAGATAAACAGTATAATGATAATGGTATTAATAATCATGTAAATTAAGCATGTATCTATAAATAGTAACAACTCTCCATCAAGCTAAGAGCAAATCTAGTATAATAAACCACATATATTCAAACTTCTGAAAATCATGTCTCTTACAGAAGAAAAACCTATTCGCCCAATTGCCAACTTTTCTCCAAGCATTTGGGAAGATCAGTTTCTTATCTATGCCAAGGTATACTTAATTTAAACCTTTTAGATATCACAGAAAATGATTAACATATATTTTGATGTTACATAAACCTATTTTTCTTTTATTATGTTCTATGAGTGAATGCAGCAAGTAGAGCAAGGGGTGGAACAGAGAGTGGAAGATTTAAAAAAAGAGGTGCGGCAGCTACTTAAAGAAGCTTTGGATATTCCTATGAAACATGCCAATTTGCTAAAGCTGATTGATGAAATACAACGCCTTGGAATACCGTATCTCTTTGAACAGGAGATTGATCATGCATTGCAACATATTTATGAAACATATGGTGATACCTGGAGTGGTGACCGCTCTTCCTTATGGTTCCGTCTTATGCGAAAACAAGGATATTTTGTAACATGTGGTTAGTAATGCATACACTATACAATTAAGGTTTTTAATTATTTTCTTAAAAACTAAAATTTTAGACTAATGTGAAACAATGATATTACGTTGCATGCATGTGGTTAGTACATGCACACAGTATACAACTTTTCATTTTAATTATATTCTTAAAAATTCAAATTAGAGTAAAATGAAACAAGGATACTACGTTGCATGTTGTTAGTGCATGCACTCGGCGACGGTAACCAACACCTGGATTTTTAGGATGTACAATTCATTTTGTTAAAAGCCTTTCAATTTTTCTTAAATGCAATCGGTTTTTGTTTGTAGTTTTTAATTAGTTTATCCTAGATGCATTTAATTACTTTGTGTTCTGATTTCGTCATTACGAGTACAAATTATGCATAAACCATTCACTAGTACAATCGGGGCTTTCCCCTAAGAAATTTTTAAAACCTTCCTGATGACAAAGCCCGACGACAAAGTAGGCCCCGCATACTTTTTCAGTCAAAGATTTTGATGTTAGACAAATTTGATCCATACGACATGTTGTAGGCATCAAATTGCTAACTAACATTTTGATTAATAAAGGTTAATTACGATTTTAAATATACCTACGACAAGTCGTAGGTATATAAGAACTAAATTATAGTTTTTCAAATACCGACGTTAATCAAACGCTAATCACCAAAAAAAATGCATGTTTTTTCGTCCCGACGACATGTCGTAGGGATTTAAAAGGCGGGAAAACATACCGCCTAAAAAATGGGTGAAATGTTGATAGTCTAATTTGACTAATAAAATGCCTATGACATGTCGTAGGCATTTTGTTTTGGTAAAAATTCAACGCTTTGGACTGTCGGTCAAGCAAATTTTTTGTAGTTTAGTGTATTATACTTACGACATTATGTCGTTGGGATTAATTTCGTAGCCCGTTCTACTTTTTCTAGTAGTGATTTTGATTATATTCTTAATTTTTTTAATATATATATATATATATATATATATATATATGTTTAGGCCTCTTGCCTTGGCGTTTTTGGTTTTTGGTGCCTCCCTTGCCGTAGCTTTAGGCCCCGTGCGTTGCTATACTTTGCTCTATGTTGCTTAGGCTTTACTGCTTTTCTTGCCCTGCTTTGTGTTTTTGGTGCCTTGTTTTTGCTCTGCCTTAGCTTTAGGACCGTGCGTTGTTTTTGCCTTGCTCTATATAGCACCCTTAGGTCTGCCTGCTTTTCTTAGTGCTTTGGTTCTTTGTTTTTTGATTGTGTTCACTTTTGTGCTCTTTTGCCTGCGCTCTCTCCCGTGCTCCCTTGCCTTGTTCTGCATGCTTTCTTTTCTGCTGGTGCTTGTTATTTACTGTCTTCTTCTATCCTTTCTTTCCTATCTCACCCGCACACCTGCACTTGCTTCAATTGCAGTCAATCTTGGCGGTGCTAACCTGCTTACAACAACTTGTTATCTTGGCATGAGTGATATAGTCACAAAAAAGGCTCTCGAATGGGCTGTCTCTGAACCTCCTCTTTTAAGATACGCAGGTATACTTGGTCGACGCCTAAATGATCTCGCCGGTCACAAGGTACACCCTTTTCTAGTAGTCCCCGCACATATATCTTAACTACTCTGGTTTCTAAACTCCTAGTTTATGCCTGGGCTTAACTAACCAATTTTCTTAATACAAATACAGGAGGAGCAAGAAAGAAAGCATGTTTCATCGAGCGTTGAAAGTTACATGAAGGAATATAATGTCAATGAGGAGTATGCCCAAAACTTGTTGCACAAGCAAGTAGAAGATCTGTGGAAAGATATAAACCGAGAGTACCTCATAACTAAAACCATTCCAAGGCCACTGTTGGTGGCTGTGATCAATTTGGCGCATTTTTTGGATGTTCTATATGCTGAAAAGGATAACTTCACACGTATGGGAGATGAATACAAACATCTCGTAAAGTCTCTACTCGTTTATCCTATGAGTATATGACTCCCGATCCTTCGTGCATGGAGGGTTAACTATGCACGTCTCTACGGAGAGAAATTTCAAGCTAGTTGTTTTTCTTATTGGCGAAAATAAATCGGGCGCATAAACCTTTATTGAACTATATGCCAAAATCTATTTATGTTAGTGAGTATTATACAACTAAAATATTCAATGATAGTATTATACTTTTATTTTGTGCAATAATAATGGTATTATTTTAAAAATTTTGGTACAATTTCCTGATAAATTTACCAAACCTTTATATATATATTATATATTTGCGTTCATATGATGATCAAACTTAAAATAAAAATTATACTCCCTCCGTCCCATATTGACCGTCCACTTTGAATTTTCAAAGTCTTTTATTTTTAACTTTGACCTTATATATTTTTAATTGTGTTATATAATAATTGATGTAAAGTATATGAATAGATTGAGTTTTAAATGTATTTTTTATTGGTATAATTTTTAATTAAATATTATATAACATAAATAAAAATATTTAAGGTCAAAGTTAAGAAATAAAGACTTATAAAGTCAAAACATGACAATTAATAAGCGACGGAGGTAGTAAGAACCAATAGGAAATGGACGTGTGTAATTTGAGTATTAAATTTAAATTGAATAAATAATAAGATCATAAGGGCAATATACACTACTACACAAAAATGACTTTTGGTACGGTTTAAAAGGCCTTTTGGTACGGTTGTTGGACCGTACTAAATAATAGCGTACCAAAAAAATAAAAAATTATTTGATACGGTTCTAAAACCGTAGCAAAAAATGATTTATTAGTACGGTTTTTAAAATAACCAAAACCGTACTAAATCTCTCTAGCCAAAATAATGTATATATTTTTGTTTTTTGGTACGGTTGTTGTATAAACCGTATCAAATGCTTGTTTTTTGAAAAAAATAAAATAAAAATTGTTTTAAATTTTCCAAAACTTACATCCAAACACCCCAAACATAGAACCTGTAAATTTCTTTTACACAATATACAGCAAGATCCAAAACAATAAGATATACAACAATTAACAGACCACACTATGGAGTAATAAGTAACAAACTTCATGTTTTATATAAACATCATCAACAAACACATCGATACAAGGGAAAATGGCATCTTTGGTTAAAAAAGTTATACATTATAAATAACATCGTTAGATAAAAATAAAAACTTCAATCATCAACAGCCCGATGTATATAGGAGGAGCAACCATGATAATAAGAAACTCCTTAGCCATTTCTTGTCGGTTTAGATGCCCTGTATATTCAAAAAAATATATATATAACTTTTGCAAATAACCAACAAAAGAAATTACAACAGTTTACATATAGTCATATACTTACATTGTTCGAAAGCGGTCTTGTTTGCTTACAATAATGTCGTACATAAACTTCATCCAATAATACTTGCATTCCCAGGTAGCCTTTTGTTGGTGACTGTCAATTCAAATAAACAAACAGCATAAATGCAAGTATGTGGCATATTATACAGTAACTTATAGTTAATACAAAATTGACGAAGTTAAATCAATGGTGATAATGTATGCTCAGATAGTCAAATGATGAACTTTGACAGGCTCACCATTAGTGTATTTTAATCCATATAAACTTGGCTCACCATGAGTGTATTTTATTGATGCACAGCAAAATGCCACGTTATGCCATATAAAAGCATCAAACCACTAAACATATACAGTATAAGAGCACCTTAAGAAACCCCCATATATACTACAAGTACTTGAGCACCAATAACATACATAAATAACAAACAAGAAACAATCATATTATCGGAACCTTTTCTTTGAGTAAAAGCGAATTGAAACAAAAAGCAACAAATAACATAGTTTTATGGAAGGAAACTTACACAAATAATTGTAAAATCGACGCTAATAATAGTTTATAAAACAATTAGGAATAAATAAAGAAACAAAACCAATAGATAGAGAGCAAAATTAAGGTTCAAAAACAACAGAAAGATATATGTAGGAGTCGGAGAAGCATGTAGCCGAGATGGGCATGGACGGACCATTGTTGGAATATATTGTGGAAAACCCATGAGAAAATGATAGAGTGAGATGTGAGATTTGAGGGTGTAGATCTGATGGAGGCGGAAACAAAGCATTTGAGAGGCGGGATTATGTTATTGAAAATTTAAGTGAAAATATATGAGGAAATTTGGCAATGTTTTGGGGGGAATTGGGGAAATTGGCTTTGGCATCCAAAAATATTTGCAAGCATTCACGAATACTAAGAAGTATATAAATAAAAAGGAAATGTATGAAGGTTAGTACATAAAAAAATAAATAAAAACTTTGGTATGTTGGAGATAATGAAATAAAAATACGTGGGTAACTTTTTACAAAATTCATTCCAAATTTATAAGTATATGGTAGGATTGAGCATGGGTGATCCAAAATCGAACCGG
Source organism: Chrysanthemum seticuspe (assembly GCA_019973895.1). NCBI lineage: Eukaryota > Viridiplantae > Streptophyta > Magnoliopsida > Asterales > Asteraceae > Chrysanthemum > Chrysanthemum seticuspe. The sequence goes on along the minus strand of BPTQ01000003.1, from coordinate 256,611,118 downwards.
ATCGACAAAATCGACCATACCATTAAAAACCGAGCTGACCCGACAGTCCTTTGGTTTGACCTCGGTTTCATGTTTTTCTTATTTTCAGGTCGGTTCGGATCGGTTCGACACAAAATCGAAAAAAACACACCTAAACACACCTAAGCCAAACCGACCATATTCGGTTCGGTTTCGATTCATGTTTTTCATGAAATCAGTTCTTGGGTCATTTCGGTTTTGGACCTTTGGTCAGCCCTAGTATATAGGTTAAAGTTTTGATAAGTTTCTTCATAAATAATTACTTAATCGTTTGTATGATGACACCAAACAAAAGCGATTTGAGAAGTAATAGTCCAATGGCAACCATATCCAAATATACGAGCATGAAACTTTGATAACTCACTTGTATATTCAAAATATGATCAACGACATTCTTGAAACAAAATATGCTCAAAATCAGCGGCAAAAGCCTACTTTGTATCATTGTTTTCAATTATGACACTCGTTCACTGAAATCCCAAGCTCACATACTAGAAGTTCGTGAGTCAAAACATGACAAGAACTAAGTAAACCCAAGCCGAGATAGGCCTGGTAATGCATCTGAGGTGCATAGTACATGCACATGAGACAATTGTCCTCAATTGTCACTAAAAGTTAAGACGTACGAGTATGACATAGCATAGTGGAGAACACACAAGCAACAAAATAGGAGACAAAGCAATCTCCTATACGAGCCAAGGATCACACACCACATGTCCCCTTTCCTGCTCTCTAGATGATTTACATGTGGCTCTCTCGCAGCCGTTGATCATCTCTCAAGGGTTTATCTCTAAACCCTGATCGTCACTCTTTAAATAGAAGGCAACACATACAATCTCATAAGTTTTCACACTTTGACAAATACTACCTCACAGCAGTAAAATATGGTATTTGTTTAAGTGTTTCCGAACTTTTTGATCTTCATCAATCTCAGCGGGTCCTTACCCTTCAACACGGGAAACCAAACAACAAAATCATTCCCGTACAATCTTAATACGATTTACATACCATACATCAAAAAAAATCTTCATATCGTTTGTCAATTATCCAACAATCATCATAATACCGTCAAAATTAACATGTCCTCCAATACCTTATACAAACTTTTCATACTCAATTCAACCTTATAGTCCTACTACAATGCAACCCTTTAGGATTACTTACTTGTTATTCATAATAACACTATATTTTTATTTCCTTGTTACACTCATTTCACTTCGTGACTCGTTTCTCATTTTCGCTTGCATGTTCTATTAGTGTGCACCGAGTGTAACCCTTCGGCAATTATGTGAAGACAAGTGGGATAATCATTTCAGATTCCCACTTGTGCAAACACACCAACATAGGGATCACTTTCACTTCACTCAACGGTCTCGAGCATGACAATGAAGCACCTCGTTCACAAAAATTGATTCAATACCCTCGTAGTGATTTCCTCCAGCATACGATATAAAAAACTTAGTTCGACTTAAGCTCAAAAAAGCTACGTCTATGCATGGTAATCAATTCTTGCTTATTTAGTTTTATATCATTAATCGACAACATTTTTTCGGGACGCATATGGTGAGTTGTGTTGTGGCATCATGGATATAGTACAATCACGATAACAAAAAATTATGAAAGTAATGATAGGTTAACATATCCATGCTTAGTACAATCATGATAACAAGAAATGATGAAATAGTTGAACGAATGGTAATCCTTTATAAGCTTAAACCCTCATTGAATTACGGATGTCAGTTACTTCAACAAGAGTATCAATATTAAGAACAACTCAACCTTACAAAAGTCGACTACTCGACTTTAAGGCGGGACCTTAAAGGGCTTTGGCTGATTATAAACTAGGAGAGAGTTGAAATTCCTTTAAAAGATATCAATTATGCTAATTATGAGTTTAAGATTAACATAGCCAATTAAATTCCTGAATGTCTTTTGCTATGTGTCTTTCCTTCATATGACTCATTTAAAAGTTAGAACAAAACAGGTTTGGTTGTACTCGAAGAAAAACTCGATATCTAGATTAGTATTGATAAACTTTTAAATGAATTTGTAAGGTTTTCTCATTTACTTATTCTCTTGAATTGCGTTGATAAATTTTATTTCAACATCCCTATTATTATTGTATTAAAATTATTATTGTCACTTATGATATTGCATATACTTAATTGGTTATTTGATAAAAGAAATTAATTTTTTTAAAGGTAACGTATTCACCCCTTCTATGCTTTCACGTGTCTTATTCATGTCGTGCTTAAATGTGTGGCCTAGTAGTGTCTTAATTCTTTGTATGTAGTTCGATAACGTATCAACCATGGTTCTTAAAGGCGCGCAACGACAACGCAAAGGCGCGAGGCGTGACCTCCACGTTACGCAATAGACCAAGGCGTCGGCTTAAGGCGTGACGCGAGATGAGGCATGAAAATATGCTACAATACACGCTAATGCGTGAGCCGTGACACCTTTTTTGAATTCAACTACAATGAAAAAGGTTTTTATTTTAAGAAATGAATAAAATTACATGTAAGGATAGTTTAATGACCTAATTCTTTATTTATAACACTTTTTGTAAACTCGATATGTATGAAATACGATATATAATATATGAATTTTTAAATATTTTCATATTTTTTGCCGCTTTAACTCACGCTTTAAAAACGCTAAGGCTTTGCTATAGCTCCAAAGGCGTGAGGCTTGACCATGCCGTCAACCACGTCTCACGCTATCCAGAACCATGGTATCAACGATATAAAAGTTGTTTGTAAGTTTCATTATTATTTTATTTACTAGTGAAAATGGGATGCTGACAAAAATTTTCCAACGAATATTGAAAAATTGTTGGCAAATAAAGCGTTCATTTTCCCTCCAATATAAAACTGTGTAAAAAGGACTTATTTGGTACGGTTTGTAAATAAATTAACCGTACTAAATAACTTTCATTTGGTACGGTTTTATAAACAACCGTACCAAAAAACAAAAACACATCCCAGCCGTACCAAATAAGCTGTTTTGGTACGGTTTTTTTAAAACCGCGTCAAATAACTTCTTTTTTGGATTTTGGTACGGTTTTTTTCATAACCGTATTAAAATAGCGTACCAAAAATGTTTTATGTAGTAGTGATATAGGTATTATAAATATCCCAATTCTTAAGCAAACCTAATAAATGTATATTTCTCATCACATATAGAACTACTTTTGTGGCCATTACCGCCACCAAAACAATAATTGTTGTTGATTTGTGTAGTTCCGCCACTAAATCATTCGCGCTGCCTTTTCTATCATATACGTTGGTTGCTAAAGTCGCTAATAGGTCCTCCTTAGTCATGGATCATTATCAGTCACTACCATCTTCGGATATAATTCGACCACAAAAGTTGTTTATTTTGTTTATCATTTTGTTGACGAGAATAAAACCCATAGAACCCGCCTTTTTTCGACAATATGGCTACAGTTCATAATCGAGAAACCAAAGTGGCCGGGATTGTGGTTTATGTTTTGATTTTAGTGTAGTGATCTTGTTATGGTAAAAAAAGTTATATTTGAAAATTTTTTTTCAATGGATTTGAACTATCGTTTGAACCATAAAATGGATTTGAAGATATTCCTTAGTCTTGTGATTCTATTTTGTAAATCAGATTTAGGTGTTCTGTATACCCCTCGACAAAGATCTGACGGTTGGAGAAGAACCATCTGCAGCCAATCGACATGGATCTTGATGTCTAGTAAGTTTTTAGATGATGTTTTGCTGAACGACTGTAACACCCCCAAAAATGGTTTGCAGCGGAAGAAAAGGTTTTTGGGATGCTACTCAATTGGATCATAACACAAAGTGAAAAATAAAGATTTTTCTTAAAAGATTTCATTTATTGAAGTCAAATAGAGTTTACAAAGTTTGATTTGTTGCGGAAAATGGCCCATTAATAAAATATGGTCCCCATAAGTAAATCAGAGTCATCTATGACCATGCCATGCCAATGCCCAAGCGCCTCCAGAGTTAGCTATCGCCTTTTCATCCTGAAAATACATGCTAAAAAGTCAACACAATGGTTGAGTGAATTCATAGGTTTAGTAATAAGGCAGTTGATCACAAGATTTTCAAGTTTAAAAGAAGCCATGGGCTACGTTGTTATACGCCCATAAAAGATAGTTGATATTATTGCACTAAGCTCATGACACCAAACTAACTGCATACACCTAATTACTGGTGTAAGTAAATGAAATTGCCCCTCTGAGATGTAATAGCCAATTACATAGAGATACCAAATATAGTGCGCCCCGGTTATTTCCGATAACCGAGTCGGGGTCGTCAGTTCCCATAGTACTATCCACGATATTTGCGTTCACTCGCAAGTGATTAATGGTTCATGATGTAGGGGACTTTTGGCTGGAAACTTAGGCAGAGTCATAATATCAAAAGTACAGCAAACAGTTTTCAAGCAATTGTGATCATAAAAGCAGTAGTAGCATGTATTCTCCCCCAAGGAGTTTATAAAACAGTTAAAAGAGTAAAAGTGGGGCTATGAACTCACCTTGATGAAAATGAACACGCACAAATAGATCAAGCACAATGTAGCGGAGGTTCCAACTCGAAACCTAAAATGATGAGATGGCGAGTCTCAGTAAATGAGCATTTTGGTTCGCGACCAAAATAATAGAGCATTGAATATTCTTATTCAATAGATCATTGGATTGTCTAATCCAATAGTGTGCGTGCGTGCTTAACGTTTTAAGTTAATTTTTACGTGCTACATTGCCTTATATAATGATCCTCACTTACGCATAAGTGAAATGTCGTTGTGATCTTAATAGATTTGTTGAGTATTTTAACGTATTTAGATTCCCCGTGTGTTTTATCAAAATATGTATATTTTTACATATACTTAATTATTTTTCTAATATATATATATATATATATATATATATATATATATATATATATATATATATATATATATATATATATATATATATATATATATATATATATATATATATATATATATATGTTTACATATATATTTGCAAATAAATTTATCGTTATTCGAAAATATTACGCTCATGTGGTCAAAATACTCATTTTTACGAGGCTATGATGAAATCATAAGTTTTGCTAAACTTTTCCCAAATTTACACTTTTTACCCTCGATTTACAAAAATTACGAGTTTAGCCCCTAAACTTTTAGAAAATGACACTTTGTACCCATAATTATCTCATGCTTAAAGTTTCCAGATTTGTCGCCTTTAGTCCCTCGTAAAAATCTGTTTTTGCAAAGTATCTTTAAAATTTGGATTTTTATACTTTTATAACTATTATAAGGTTTCTTGAAGTGGAGGGGTGTGTTTTGTCAATCAGTGATAGTTACAAATAAAAAGTGGTGGAAAAATGCCATAGACTGGATTCGAACCATGGACCTTTCGCATAAAACCCACACCTGCTAACCAAGTGAACTAGTGCTACTTATGATTTATTTCTACGTTACACCGTATATAATGTAAAGCTTTCTGTGTTTATATTTTTGCTATAACTCACATTATTTGAGCGTGAGTTCTTGCATGATTTTCATTGTTCTTGTTTTCCTTTCTACTTCTTCTCAAGTTAGTCATGCATTTGACCTAATGTGCCATGGTTTTCAAGTGACAAAAACAAGTTTAACTCAAACAAATCTTGACTCATAATCAAACGAACATGGCACGAGAGTTTATTTCAAGTTATGTTGCTAAGTTACCTAGTTAAGAATTTTTAACGAAGTTTCGATATGTATACGTTTTAACGAGATATTAAATGGAATGAGTTAAGCATTGTTTATGTTCTACAACATTACGAGTCGAAATACTTACTAGGATATGAGGGGTGTGGGACTCGAACTAGAAGAGAGACGCCAAGAAAAACTCAACCGAACTTAACCCAAGTTTTCACCACAAATAACCCAAACAAATTTCCTAGTTTGCTTGTTACCCAAGTGCTTCTCTTCCCTTTCTTCTTACTCGACAGAAACCAAAGAGAAAGATAAGAAAAATGTGAAGTGTTGGTGTTTGAGTTGTGATGAAAGGTTATGCATGTGTGTAGATTTTATAGTGAAGCAAAGGCATGGCTTATATGTTTTGTTTATCCATAGATTGTCTAGGTTAAAGAGTTTAGACATGTGTTTTTGTTTTTGGTCTTTAGGCATGCATGATTTCAGCTGGAAACTTGAGCGTGCGTGTGTCATGTCAACTCGAAGGAAACACAAGGACCTTTGGTCATGGGAGTCAAAGTTAGTCAAGTGGGTTTTGGATTATTAATTTAATAGTTGTAGGGCGGCTTAAAAATGGTTCTTGTCTCCCTTTTGATCATGTTTACACGCAAAGTATATTTCACACATGTGGGATTTGTTTTGGTCTTTGCATTTTTAGTCAAAGTATGGTTGGGTTTCTTGTTTGCTTGTTCTCGTTTTGACGCACAGAAGAGGAAACAAAGAAACTTGTAAATCAAATTGTTAGCAACTTTTATTTGTATGTATTTTGGGCTAGTGAGGCTAATTGGCAAGGCCCAAAAAAATAAATAGGGTGTTGGGCTAGTGAAACAAATCGACAAGGGCCCAAGGTAAAAGGGTGTTTCGTTGGGCTTGGCATGGATCGAAGGCCCAAAACGTTATCGTGTATGAGTTGGGCTCGGATCAAATGGAGACCCAAAGAAATCATGGGTGGGTGTTACTTGGACGAGGCCCAGAAGGAACAAAAATGAAAACACAATACTTGGGCTTCTTAATTCACTCGTGTTCCAAAGCTAGGCCCAAAAGAAAATGTGGATCGAGTTGGACTATTGTTGAGACGAGGCCCAAATAAAATATTAGTGCGGGCTTGATCCGGTTTTTAAGGCCCATTAACAAGTTGGTTTCGAGTGGTGAAAAGTCCAATGAGTTCCGAGGCCCAATTGAAAAGAGTCGGGTTTGATCGTCTCGGTGTTTAAGTTTAGTGTTGGTAAGCAAGTGAGCTATTTAAGGTGATACGTGAGTTACGTCTCGTAGTGGTTGACGAATAAAGTTCGTAGATGCAATAAAATATATATATATATATATATATATATATATATATATATATATATATATATATATATATATATAACTCGTAAAAAGGGTTAATTAAACTTTCAAATTAAATTACTTTGTCTTTAACGATAATTAATGACTTGAAAATTTACGGGTTGTTATAACGACACACACAACCACCACTTATATCATATCCTCCACATGTTTCAGATCTGAAACACACCATATAGCCCTCTCCATCTCATTAGATTTCGTTTTTAATACTTGTCCAAACATAAACCTAACCGTTGTACAGTGCCAGAATCTATGTTTCAAATTTGTTCGTGTACGTGGTTACCACTGATCGAGTCGGTCATAACCTTCTTCGTGACGAATTCGGTTTTCGTATTTCAACAAATGATGTGACCACATGTTGTTTAACATGTGTTTAACATGGTTGCGTGTCAACTTACAAGGTAATACATGTTTAACACGGTTGAGTATCAACATTGTTAATATATTATATACGATCATAGGCTTTGGGTTCAACACACGGTTCTAATTCATTTTTCATTTTTAAATGAGTTGGTAATGAATGAGGTATGTCACTGGTTCTGTATCAACATTGTTAGTTTGTCACCATATACTCATATAGTTTGGGTATTAGTTTTCGACAACGGTGAGCATTTTTCGACAACTAATCACGATGACTAAGTTGTCTTGCCGCCTCGTCAATACTGTAACCGACGCCGAAATCTTGTTCGAGGTGACACACGCTCTTTAAATTTCGATGATCGATGCTTCGAGTTGAACACAATTTACTTGAAGTTCCAAATGAAGAAGGTGATACACGTTCGTTATTACATGTGGTACAGTTGTACCCCGGAACCCTCGATGCCATTATGGGTTACAAGATTCAAGGTCATACACATTCCAAGTGATACATGTCTAAGATGATACATGTTTTGGTTTTCAGACACGCTTCAGGCTCATAAAGAGATATTACTATAATGGTGATGTATCTAAAGGATTGTGTACATGTATTTATATTCTGATTTCGTACTACTTTGACCTCAAATGTGATGTTGGTCTGCCGCACGACTGCACCTTATTTTATACTTCTTTAAAATTTTGTTTGTTGGCCTATGTATAGCATTGTGATGCTTGTTTAAGATTTTTAAATATTGTATCAATAAATCTTGATATGCAAAACCAATTACAACAAGTTTCGTGTATCAAGAAATTATCATTAGTAAAATAAGAATAAACTTGCGTGAATAGAAAAACTCGCCTAAAACGATTTGCGTATTGATATTTTTTGTCATATTTTAAATTGAAATAGGCGTCTAGTGTTTTGATATCTTCATGTGTATCAAAAAGATGGAGATGTGTTTTGTCTGATTCATACTTTTTTGTAAAATATCAATAAACTATTAATAATGTATCAATCTATTTTGCATTATAATAAGATGAGGCACTTTATTTTGCTTACTTAAAAATTCATGCTTACCAAGGGATAAATCCCCACCATCCATCTAGTATAATCTAATGGTGGGGATTAACCTAAGATTTAATACTTAAACCTAAGTCCATGTTTTTTTTATTGTTTTTTTGTCTTTCTTTTTTATTAACCATTTTTTTTTTTTTTTTTTTGTCTTTTTTATTAATTTCCGTTTTTTTTTATGAATTAACGTTTTTTTTTTAATTTGCGTTATTAACGTTTTTTTTTCGCGTTTTTTTTCGCTTTCATACGTTTTAAACTGTTTTCATATGTTTTCGTCCGTTTTCATCTGTTTCGTCCGTTTTTCAACGTTTTCGTCCATTTTCTTTCTTTTTCGTCCATCTTCATATGTTTTCGTCTATTTTCTTACCTTTTCGTTCGTTTTCATACGTTTTCGTCCGTTTTCATACGTTTTCATGTATTTTCGTCCGTTTTTATACGTTTTAGTCCGTTTTCAGACGTTTTCGCCCGTTTTTATACGTTTTCATCCGTTTTCATAGGTTTATATACGTTTTAGTCCGTTTTCATACGTTTTCGTCCTTTTTTAGACGCTTTCGCCCGTTTTCTTACGTTTTGGTCCGTTTTCATACGTTTTCGTCCGTTTTCTTAGGTTTTCGTTTGTTTTCATACGTTTTCGTTCGTTTTCATACGTTTTCGTCCATTTTCATACGTTTTCGTTTGTTTTTTTACGTTTTCATGTACTTTCATCCGTTTCTATACGTTTTCAGACGTTTTCGTCCACTTCTATACGTTTTCATCGGTTTTCATAGGTTTATATACGTTTTCGTCCGTTTTTTTATGTTTTCGTCCATTTTTAGACGCTTTCGTCTGTTTTCAGACGTTTTCGTCCGTTTTCATATGTTTTTGTCCGTTTTTATACGTTTTCGTCCGTTTTAAGACGTTTTATACGCTTTTCATTCATGTTTATACGTTTTTTCCGTTTTCAGACGTTTTCGTCCATTTTCATACGTTTTCGTCCGTTTTTTGTAGTTTTTTTTATACGTTTTCGTCTATTTTAATACGTTTTCATGCTTATTATTAAACTCTATTATATTACATGTCTAATATCAATTGTGATATTTTATAAAAAAAAGTTAATGTCTAATATCACTTGTAATATTTCATAAACAAACAAGCATGTTTTTTTAACCTTTAATATCACCTTAGATATTTCATTGCTCTGTATATTTTTATATATTATCACCTATGTGTTTTCTAATATTTTTATAATTTTCAGTTACATGATAGTTTTTGTACCTTTCATCGCAATTGACAAGCGTATATTTTTTTAATGCAACCAGTGTTATCTATCACTTGGGATATTATACTCTTAGTAGAAATAAAATTGTTAAAGTCTCTTTAGGTGAATTCTTATTTTGTTAAAAAAAATGCTAATTTAGTGCAACACTTGTTTGAATTTGAGAATATTTCAAATCTCTATTTTCATAGTTTGCTTCATTTTTATTCATTTTGATATTTTTAAGTGGCACTTATTATCTCTTGTAATATAACATTGTAAGGAAGATGAAGAGTATTACATTCTTAATCATGTATGTGTTATCAATTTTGATACTCAACTAAGAATGTGAAATATTACATTCTTACCAAATGTGACACTAGTACAAAAACGGGATTTGGTCACGCATGGTCGAAATGGAACGGCCACACATTCGCATATTTTTGTGGCTGAATGTACGAAAATTGACAACATTTACTAATTAGTCACACATGAAAATTTTGATTGTGTGACCATTAGAACTATATCGCCACACAATTGAACATTGTGTGGCTAAAGGTATCTGGTGATTTTGTTTCAGATCATTTAGCCACATATGAATTTGGAACGCGTGACAAATACAAGTAACCTTGATGCGTTAGTCACATGAAGTAATTTTTTGTGTGTCTAAATCATAGAGTCAAGTTTTGTCGCACATTATTTAAGGGTGACTGATATGTTTTGCCAACTCTTTAGCCACATTTGAAATTGGAACAAGTGACAAATGAAAAGTAAGGTTGAAGCATTAGTCACGATATACATATAAACAGTGACAAATATATGTCACACACTTGAACACTGTGACCAAAAGCCATATATGGTCACACTAAATGTTTTGTCACACATTCGTTAAGTGTAGCCAAAATCCAGTACATATGTTCACGTAAGTTAATATGTGTGTTTAAAGTTTAGTTTGTGTTAGCTTGCCAAAAGCTAATCTATAAAGTCACATTTGCTACTAACACCGTGACCAAATGCCATATATGGTCACGCTAAACGTTTTGTCACACATATTATTTAAGTGTAGCCAAAATCCAGTACATATGGTCACGTAACTTAATATGTGGCCATTGGATGATCAATAGTCACTCAAAATACACGTTTCGTCACTTTAAACACCATATGGTCACACTTATTAACACTTTTAGCCACTTTATGGTTAATTGTATGTGACTAAATACCCAAAAACAAGCATGTTTTGTGTGACTAAATGTTAGAAAAGGCCACACAAACATAAAATTTATGTGGCCATTGGATGATCAACAATCACACAAAATGCACGTTTCTTCACTTTAAACATCATATGGTCACACTTATTAACACTTTTAGCCACTTTATGATTAATTGTATGTGACTAAATACCCAAAACAAACATGCTATGTGTGACTAAATGTTATAAAAGGCCACACAAACATAAATTTAATGTGGCCATTGGATGATCAATAGTCACACAAAAAACTATTATGTTTTTCATAATCAGAACTAACTACGAATACTAAACAGACTTAACTTAGGTCTGCCAGACTTAACTTTGTACTGGCAGCCTTAACCACTAAAACTAAGCTACCAGACTTAACGTAGTACTGGCAGCCTTAACCACTAAACTTTTATGCTTATAAGCATACCAGAATACAAAATATTTTTTTATTGTGCAAAGGTTAACTTTTATTAATTAAGGAAACACCATATGGTCACAATTATGTGAACTTATTAACACTTTTAGCCACTTTATGATTAATTGTATGTGACTAAATACCCAAAACAAACATGTTTTGTGTGACTAAATGTTAGAAAAGGCCACACAAACATAAACTTCATGTGGCCATTGGATGATCAATAGTCACACAAAATACACATTTCTTCACTTTAAACATCATATGGTCACACTTATTAACATTTTTGGCCACTTTATACTTAATTGAATGTGACTAAATACCCAAGTTTCCTAAGCCGACGTAAACGTGCCCCGACGGTTCCTAGGCCGACGTAAACGTGCCCCGACGGTTCCTAGGCCGACGTAGAATGACGGAGCCTATTCTGAAATGACTAGGTTCCTCGACGTCCTATACCAAGTTTCCTATGCCGACGTAAACGTGCGCCGACTGTTCCTAGGCCGACGTAGAACGACGGAGCCTATTTCGAAACTACTAAGGTTCCTCGACGTCGTTGACCGATTTTCCTAGGCCGACGTAAACCTGCCCCGACGGTTTATCATTAACCTTGATATTAGTCACATTGAGTGTTTGTGTGACTAAATTCAAGATGTTATGTATGGTCACATGAAGTATTTATTTAGGTGTCTAAATCATAGAGTCATATCTTGTCACACATTATTTAACTGTAGTTACAATTCGATACATATCACAAATGTGTGACTAAATTATGTTACGAGTAATAAAAAATAGCAAGAAAATAAAAAAGGATGTTACACCCCAGCGAGAATCGAACTTGCGACCTCCCCTACGGAAGTCAAGTGATTTACCATCTTGCCAGAGTAACATATTCGTTAATGTAATGCATTTCCTTTTAAATATAGAAGTTTAAGCTTCATTGTTTTTGGCTAGTAGCTTAAAGAGTGCTTATAGAAGCTGCTTATTAAACCGTGACTTTTTCTCCCTCTGCTTATTTTCAATTTGTTTCACTTTTAAAATTTCGAATCTAGCAAAACCAAATAAGTTGTAGCTTATTTGGTTTAAAGGGTAAAATCATAACAATTTAAACCGTTTTCGTTCATTTTTTTTCTTGATTTCGACCATTTTTGTACGTCTGGGACCGGTTGTGTCTATTGTCTAACGTTTTCTTAAAAAAATGGTATGAAGGCGTACAAAATGTACGAAAGCGAACACAACGTAGCAAAACAAAGAAAAAAAGGAGAAGGACGTATGAAAACGAAAAAATCGTACAAAATATACGAAAACGTAATAAACGTTTCATAACGTTTTAATATGAAGGAAAACGTTAAGAAAAGCTTGAAAACATATGAAAACGATAGAAAATTGCCAAAACGTTCAAAAATGGATGAAGTCGGTCGAAAAGGTCGAAATCGGTCGAACACGGTCGCAATCGGTCGTAGTCGGTCTAAAACGGTCTGAATCCATGGAAATCTGTCGAAAATTGTCAAAATCGGTCGAAAACTAGCGAGATCGGTCAAAATCAATTGAATGGTCAAAAGGGGACCAAAAACGTTACAAACGGATGAAAACGTAAAAAAAAAATACAAAACGTATAAAAATGTTGTATAGTATTTGTCTTAGTTTACAAAACAATCATGGATGTGTCGTAACATGACACTCTAAGCAACTATAACACAACGCATATGACCCAAATGATGTTAAATACCCATTAATTAATGTGACCAGTGATAACCTAATGCACATGACCTATATTTAGGGGGTGCTTGGTTGAGGGTAATTGGGGGTGGGAATGGGAAATGTAATGATTAAACATGCCTGGTTAGGAGTAAGGAATGCAATCATTGTTTAGTATTGGGTAATGGGGCATTACCTAGTAAATTGGGAGGTATGGTAATGATTACTCACCACCATCAGTAGTAGCCACCACCAGCACCACCACCACCACTATCACCACCACCCACCACCATTAGCAGCCACCACAACTAGTAGCCACCACCACTAGCAGCCACCACCACCAGCAACCACCACCACCACCATTACCAGCAGCAGCCACCACCACCACCATCACCAGCCACCACCACCACCACCAGCCACCAGCACCAACCACCATTACCACCAGCACCCACCACCACCAGCAACCACCACCACCACCACCACCACCATTACCACCAGCAGCCACCACCAACCACCATTACTACCAGCACCCACCACCACCAACCACCACCACCACCAACCACCACCACCAGCATTAACCACCACCACCACCAGCCCCCACCACCACCACCAATACCACTTTGGAGGTTAATGTGTTTTTCTTAAACCAAACACTATCAAATATAATGATAATCTCCATTCATTACTTTGCATTCACTTAGTACACTTACATACAAAATATATTAAAAACATATGCTATATCACGTACAAGCTCGAAAACTCAATAATAACTCGAGTCGAACTTATACAAGGTTGTGCTCAACTCATTAAACATTTCGAGTTCATTTGATAGGCTTGAGCTTGAGCTCAAAGCTCGATAAGAATCAGCTCGAACGAACTCTAGTTGGCTTGAGCTCAACTCGTTTATGCGATTCGGAAATAAAAAATTAAAGTTTGGCTCGAGCTTGGCTCGTAATATATCATTTTTGCCCCTAATAAAAACAAAGATTAAAAAATTTCATGTGTTAAATTTATATGTAATATTTTACATGTCATGAACTTAGTTTTCCACAAAATAAAATTTCCCTCTCAACTTTTCACAAGTCCCGCCTAAACTTTTTCCCAAAATCAAATTGCCCCTCTACTCATCTATATCCTTTTTCTAAAATGAAATTTTCATTCTAACTTTTCACAAAGCCCGCCTAATTGTTTTCCCAAAAATCAAATTATCCTATGTATCTAACAGCCAAAAAAACGCATTCATTGTTCAGTATCACAACTTTAAAAAACAAACAAGAAACCTTCCCTTCTCAAACCCTAATTAAAAAACGCAATATCCTCCCATGGCTGAAGATGAGATGTTCAAAGTGATCAGAACATGGTTTCTATTGTTTGTATTACTTGCAAGAGAAAGGCTTCTTTAAAGATTGAGAGGTGTCCATGTTTCAGATCTCATAAAAAAACACTGATAACCGACAACCCTGATCCATTACTATCACAAACCCTTTAACAAAACCTGTTTTTGAAAAGGCATTGATAAAAATGGGTCACATAACCCTAACTTCCCCCAAAACACGCTCAAACCCCACCCGAAAATGGCAGCTACTCGATTTTGTCTCCTTAATCATCTTCTTCATGTTAATCCTATTCGTTCTACTAATTTTCACTCCATTAGGTGACTCTTTAGATGCATCAGGCAACCAAGGTTTAATTAAGTCCAATTTAGCTGATCCCAAACAGCGCGGCGGGTTAATCGCCTTGATCGAGAGCGAAAAGTATGGGAAAGTGGTTGATGTTTGTGTTAATGGTGATGTGGATTATATGCCGTGTGAGGATCCCACTAGGAATAATGTGTTTAGTAGGGAAATGAATTTTATAGGGAGAGACAGTGTCCGGGAGTTAACGAGAGGGCGGTGTGTCTGGTCCCTGCGCCCAGTGGGTATCGGGTGCCGATTCAGTGGCCCGAGAGTTTGCATAAGGTGTGTTTTTTTTTGCGTTTGATGTGTATTAGCAGTAGTTATGAGATATTAAGATCATGTTTGTTAATAGAGAAATTTACGGCAAGAACGCAAAAAGGTGGAGTTTTGCACGTTTTAGACTAGTTTTATTTAGAGCTGGATTAGGATGTATAATCGGTGTAAGATTTTTTTAGGATTGTGTTGATCTACGTGGCTAATAAGAAACTGCAATGTACTTACAGATGCCGTGGATGCCACGGAGTGGGCGAGTTGGCAACTTTTAATTGGTCCACTTGGATCCATGGATTCCCTACAGTATATTAGACGGACCAAAATTTCAAATTCGAAAGCTTTTGAAAATTGGTCTACAACGTGCAAAGCTCCCCCTTTTTAGTCTATTGCGGTGATTTTCTCTTGTTAATATGATGTAGTATTGTTTGAACGGATACATTTGATGTTTACTACTGTCTACTAGTACTTATGAGATTGTGTACCGGACATTAGATTCTGGAGCAACAGGTCAGATGAAGAAGCACTTGTAGACCATGGAGCAACAGGTCAGAGGAAGAAGCTTTTTGGAGCAACAGGTCTGATGACATTTGTCCTTTCTGGACCGACTATCTCTTCCTCCTCCAAAGGATCTTGATGTTATGTTTCTTGACAGTATGAAGCCTACTTCAGCCTTAAAAGGTAATCTTCATATGCATTTAGTCATAAACAATGATGAATACAGAGGTGGTAATCTTGATTTTTACGCGTTTGACCTTTGTCCTTTCAAGCTTAATGTTTGTGGTAATTATTCACAGTTAACTAGTAAGCAAAGAAATAAACGGTTGAATTATATGAAATCTATGTTGTCGAGTTTGAGTATCTCATTGCTGAATAATAATTTGGAAATTAGCATATGAAATCTGTGTTGTCGAGTTTTAGTATCTCATTGATGAATTATATGTAACTGAGAGCATTTTTGTTTGTGCAGCTGTTGATTTCTTTAATCAAGTGAACCTCCTTTATGGTACGCTTACTGAGTTCTGCACGTCATCAACATGCCCAACAATGACAGCTGGAGCTAAGTTGCTCAAATTCTTCATCTTCAGTCAACATTATATTTTTAACAATGAGATAAGTTAAAAAAAGTTATTAACATTACTTTAGTATGACACACTGACACATATGATCCATAGTTTATTGCACAATCGATCAAGTCTAATGTGATTGCTCAAATATCTGCAGATACGAGTACAGGTGGGCTGATGGAGTTACTATCAAGAAACCAATAGTAGTATCTGCTCCTGAGTATGTGGACTATTTGATGGAGTGGATTGAAACTCAACTTGATAACTAATCAATATTTCCTCAGAAACTAGGTGCGTGAGATAGTTTGTAGTACCCAACAAATCCTTACTTCATACACTTTTCTTCCTATTATCTGGTTATGATATTACTATATTTGTTCTATATAAGAAGCTATATTATGATACAATTAGCTGTTTGTGCCCATACATTGACCGTGATGTTTCTAGGCGGTATTTAGATTCCTTATTTTGATACTAAATTGTCCTTGTGATATCGCCATAGTTAATGATATTGAATGAACTAGGATACTTTCTAATCTGGTTTCGGAATTCTAGGTATATCACAGGTGATATGATCTCTTTATCCAACTATCCAAGCAAGTATAACTTCAGTACCCCGTGAAGAATATATTAAAAAAGGAGTTTAGTTAGGACCTATGTTAATGTTTATGGGATACTAAATTGGCAAAATGATCTAATGGTTTGAAATACCAAGGAGATGGAGGAAACACAAACAGATAGTATTCAAAACGAATCACTGCTTTCCAATGCTACACGGTTGCAAGCTGACGTCACAGGATCAAATCAATCCATTTCTTCGAGCTCTCCAGATGGGCCTTCTAAATTCAAAAGAATGCCTAGTGAGCTTCAGTTTCTGGGTTCAAGAGCTCATAGAGTGGCACAAATCCTTTGGTCCACTGGAATGCTTGATGAGCCGATTACTAGTGGTTTCTATTCTATTTTACCCGTAAGTCATGCAAACCTTATTAAAATACGTGTATGGTTTCAGATATTTGCTTTTGTCTAAATCTGATGCTTATTTCCTTTGTATTTTGTAGGAAAGAAGACTTAAAGAGACATTTGACATGATTCCTTCTCTTGAAAAGCTTCATGCCTTATAGTTAGAGGGGTATAAGCTTAATGTTATTGTTTTCGATATGCATAAAGATAAGAAGGTCACAAGCAATGGTAAAAAAGTTATCAGCAGAAGTGGTCTATTGGTTTTATAAGATGTCTGTGAAAATTATTATGACGGGTGGATCAGCGTGATCAAATACATATTATGGAACCGTTCATTATACTAGTAGTATTTAGTACTGAAGAAATTTTGGCTTTGGTTCTCTTTAGATATGTATCGTGGACTTCAAAGAAGCGAGAGTCGATTGCTTTCTCATCATCTAAATATACCACAGCAGCCCAAATCACTTATTTAGTCATAGTTATGCCCTCAGTAACAAAAAAATTATTTATTTATTGATTTCAGCTAACTTGTGTCTGTTACAGGTGCGCCATTTCCTAACAATTTCCAGGATGTGGTGAAGACAATATTCAAGAGGTTGTTTAGGGTGTATGCTCACATTTATCATTCACATTTTCAGATGATTATGAGTTTGAAAGAAGAAGCTCACCTTAATACTTGTTTCAAGCATTTTGTCCTCTTCACATGGGTAAGCCGTTTATTCCTTTGCTTACTAGTTAACTGTGAATAATTACCCACAAACATTAAGCGACACTTGAATCTTTAAACACATCTTGAAACTGCCACCCTTGAATGTGTATATATGTGCGCGCATACACACGCACACTCAATCTGCTTTTAACACTCTTTAATAATGGCAGTACAAAACAGAGGTAGTTTATGGACTGGGGTAGTGATGGTGCAATGGGAAACTTTATTAACATCGGTACTATACGTACAGATCTGCACATTTAGGTAGTGTTGGATTACAAAAGGCTGCTTGTGTGGACATAAGAGTTAAGTTTTAATGTGGATTCACTGTATTTCAGTATAGTGTAGGTGCCAAAGAGGTTGATGAAGTAGATGACATCTTCATTCTAGTGGCTCCTCAAAATGCTATGGGAAATTGCATCATCGACGTAAGAATCATTAGATAAAGTATCTGTAGGTGGTCATAGGAGGACCAGTTGGTTAGGGGTTAAAAACAAATTATGCTAATGATAATATAATTACCATAAATTGGCTGATTAATGAGTTCTTATGCTTCATAAAAATACACTTAAGGCAATTTTGACCCATTTTCCTCTTAAGCTAATCTTTTGATTTTACCAATTGACCAGTAGAAATTTTACATACCCCAAATAGACTCGGGTGGAAATAGGTCTATATGTATCTAATATATGTGCATCGAACACCACTAGTTGACAAGTCATCATCTTGGATAATGCAGGATCTAAGAGCAATGACTGATGCTGCTGCATGACATTTATCATTTGCCTGGGTCGAGAAAAAAGACTGGAGTATGCTGCATCTTTTGAAATGTGCTACTAGTTTCGTCTTCTCTATTATGCAGGAACACAATATCCAATTTAAGGTAATGTAATATTTTCTTTTATTGAGTTAACTTTCTACGAGTTTTTGTTGTAGGATACTATCAACTTGATTACATGGTTTTGCTTAAATCTAAGTTGAAATTTAGTGTTGGTCTTTTTGGTGACTACTGATTTTGAGAAATTATACACTTGCAGGATGGCTTATCCATATCGGTATGAGTTCTAGATGATAAATGTACCAAGTGGAAAAGAGAAATACGTCATCTTGTCGACTTTTCCAAGTAGGCCAACTGGTGAAGAAATCAATGACGCATTTGAAGGAAGAACAAGGTACTGTATACACACAAAATATCTTCTGCATTTAAGAACACTTTATTGTATTTTGATCAAATTCTCATTATCTTCTTGCAGAGATCAAGTTAAGAAGGCTTCAAGATTTTGGTAAGATTTCATTATGTCTGATCATTGAATGTTGAATTCTAAACCGTCATACTTCGATTCGGACAATAAATATTATGGTTTTTGTGAATTGCAAACCAAGACGTTCACTCGTGATCAGGAACAGAGCTGTTGAATATGAGACCAAAGTTAAGACTACTCAGAGTTAAGACTGCTAGTGAAAGTTAGTACTTCTGGTACAAAGTTAAGACTGCTCAGAGATTAAGACAGCTTGAAGTTAATACTGCTAGTGTATTAGTTACAACTGTTAGTTATAAGTTAGTACAGTTGGTTCATATAGTTAGTACTGTATATGATATGTATTAGTTGATTATGGAAAAGATTATAGATACTTAGGAAAGTATTGTAAGTCGACTAGGACTCCTTGGTGTATAAGAGGAGGTCCTAGGGTATAAAGTTATATACGAATTTTGTATTTGGTTCAGCTATATATATTCCAATTTTATTGTATTTGAATTTGTTTTTATATATATTTGAATTTGTTTTGATATATATATTGATTTCTTAAATGTGACTAAAAGATGTATATAGTCACACTTATTAACACTTTTGGTTACTGTTTGTTTAATTCGTTGCGTGACTAAATATTACAAAAAGCCACACAAACATGAAATTAATGTGGCCATCGGATGATCACTAGTCACACAAAATACATATTTTTTCACTTTAAACAACATATGGTCACACTTATTAACACTTTTGGTCACTTTATGCTTAATTGTATGTGACTAAATACTCAAAACAAACATGCTATGTGTGACTAAATATTACAAAAGGCCACGTAAACATAAAATTAATGTGGCCATTGGATGATCAATAGTCACACAAAACACACATTTCTTCACTTAAAATACCATATGGTCACACTTATTAACACTTTTGGCCACTTTATGCTTAATTGTATGTGACTAAATACACAAAACAAACATGCTTTGTGTGACTAAATGTTAGAAAAGGCCACACAAACATAAAATTCATGTGGCCATTGGATGATCAATAGTCACACAAAAGACATATTTCTTCACCTTAAACACCGTATGGTCACACTTATTAACACTTTTGGCCACTTTATGCTTAATTGTATATGACTAAATACCCAAAAGAAACATGCTTTGTGTGACTAAATGTTAGAAAAGGCCACACAAACATAAAATTCAAGTGGCTATTGGATGATCAATAGTCACACAAAACACACATTTCTTCACTTAAAACACCATATGGTCACACTTATTAACACTTTTGGCCACTTTATGCTTAACTGTATGTGACTAAATACCCAAAAGAAACATGCTTTGTGTGACTAAATGTTAGAAAAGGCCACACAAACATAAAATTCATGTGGCAATTGGATGATCAATAGTCACACAAAATACATATTTCTTCACTTTAAACACCATATGGTCACACTTATTAACATTTTTGGCCACTTTATGATTAATTGTATGTGACTAAATACCCAAAAGAAACATGCTTTGTGTGACTAAATGTTACAAAAGGCCACACAAACATAAAATTCATGTGGCCATTGGATGATCAATAGTCACACAAAACACACATTTCTTCACTTTAACACCATATGGTCACACTTATTAACACTTTTGGCCACTTTATGATTAATTGTATGTGACTAAATACACAAAACAAACATGCTTTGTGTGACTAAATGTTACAAAAGGCCACACAAACATAAAATTCAAGTGGTCATTGGATGATCAATAGTCACACAAAAGACATATTTCTTCACCTTAAACACCATATGGTCACACTTATTAACACTTTTGGCCACTTTATGCTTAATTGTATGTGACTAAATACCAAAAACAAACATGCTTTGTGTGACTATACAATGTTTATGGTCACTAATACGGATTAATCCAACAAAATTTGTACCTAATTAGTCACACATGTTACGGTTTTGGTTACTCTTTTGCAATAGAGACTAAAAAAAAGTCAAACACGTGACCATAGAGTACCTATGGTCGCGCGAACTTTAGTCACACACGGCCGAAAAATCATGTGTGACTATATGTATATCGTCACACATATTCGGTGTGGCCAAATCCACTTTTTGTTCTAGTGTGATAAGAATTTAGTATTTTACCAAGTATATATGAAAGAAATAATAATATACATCACTTATTATATCACTGTGATGATTCTGTTCATTTTTTTATTTGTGTTTTTGAAAATATTTAGGAAGATTTTTGTGTTTTATGATAATATGAAATATTAAAAAAAGTTTTTAACTGAAAACAAGAGATGTTATGATACTTTGGTTAGACTTGTGGTGGCATTTTCTTTTTAATAGATACATTGTGCATGTTTCGATAGGTTTTATAGAGGGATTTAAAAATATCTATCGTTGAATCAACAAACTAAGGAAGCTATGGTTGAAGAAAGCACAACAAACTTAGCAAGCTCAAACACCTGTGATGTCACACATGATATCACAGGTGATATTACCTCGCTTTTGATATCACATGATATCACAAGTGATATCACTGGTGATATCACAAGTGATATAAACTATGATATCACACATACTACCACCGGTGATATCACACATGATATCACCTGTGTTATCACACATGATATCACGTGTGATATCATGTGATATTACAAGTGAGGTGATATCACCTGTGATATCATGTGTCATATCACAGGTGTTTGAGCTTCCTCAGTTTGTTTATAAAGATGTGTGCTTTCTTCAACCATAGCTTCTTTAGTTTGCTGATTCAACCATAGATATTTTCAAATCCCGCGATAAAACCTATCGAAACATGCACAATGTATCTATTAAATAGAAAAATCCACCACAAGTCTATCAAAAGTATCATAACATCTCTTGTTTTCAGTTGAAAAACTTTTCTAACATTTTATATTATCATAAAACACACAAATCTTCCTAAGTATTTTCAAAAAGACAAATAACCCCAATCATCAGAATCATCACATTCTTAGTTGATTATCCAAACTGATAACACATACATGATAAAGAATGTAATACTCTTCATCTTTCTTACAGTGTTATATCACAAGAGATAAATAAGTGTCACTTACAAATATCAAAATGAAAACGTCTGAAAACGGACAAAAACATATAAAAATGAATGAAAAACGTATAAGAATGTATGAAAACGGACAAAAACGTCTGAAAATGGACAAAAACTTATAAAAACGGATGAAAACGTATGAAAACGGACGAAAACGTATACAAACGGACGAGCACGTCTGAAAACAGACGAAAACGTCTAACAATGGAAGAAAACGTAAAAAACGGACGAAAACATAAAAATAGAGACAAAAACGTCTAAAAACGGACAAAAATACATGAAAACCTAAAAAAACAGACGAAAACGTATGAAAACGAACGAAAACGTATGAAAACGTAAGAAAACGGGCGAAAACGTCTAAAAATGGAAGAAAATATAAAAACCGGACGAAAACATATGAAAATGGACGAAATCGTATATAAACCTATGAAAATGGATTAAAACGTATAAAAACGGACAAAAACATATAAAAAATGACGAAAAACATGAAAACATAAAAAAACGGACGAAAACGTATGAAAATGGACGAAAACGTATGAAAACGGTAAAAAACTGGCGAAAACGTAAGAAAATGGAGGAAAACGTTGGAAAACGGACGAAAACATATAAAAACGGACAAAAAACACGAAAACGTAAAAAAACGGACGAAAACGTATGAAAACGGACGAAAACGTATGAAAATGAACGAAAACGTAAGAAAATGGAGGAAAACGTTGGAAAACGGACGAAACAGATGAAAACATACGAAAACGTATGAAAGCGGGAAAAAACACTAATAAAAAAGCGCGAATAACGCGAATTAAAAAAAAAAGGTTCATTTATAAAAAAAACGGGAATTAACAAAAAAATAAAATATAAATGAAATATAAAAAAGGTGAATAAAAAAGGAAGACAAAAAGACAAGAAAAAAAAACATGGACTTAGGTTTAAGTATTAAATCTTAGGTTAATCCTTAAACTAGATGGATGGTGGATATTTGTCCATTGGTAAGCACCAAAATAAGGGTAAGCAAAAGAAAATTCCTCTAATAAGATATATGTTAATGACTACTGGTTATTAATGAATTATTCGTGTGTCATGTGATAAAAAAATAATAGTACTAAAAGATAAACAGTATAATGATAATGGTATTAATAATCATGTAGAGACACTTTATTTTGCTTAAAAATCTATGCTTATCAAAGGACAAATCATCAACTTCCATCTAGTTTGATCTAATGGTAACGATTAACCTAAGATTTATTAGATAAACCTAAGTTCATGTTTTTCGTATATTAACGTTTTTTTTTTTAATTCACGTTTTTCTTATATTAATGTTTTTTCAATTCACGTTTTTCTTTGTTTTTCTTTCTTTTTGTTTTTCTTTTTTTTTTTAATTCTGGTTTAATTCTTTTTTTTTTGGTTTTCTTTTTTAATTCACGTTTTTCTTATATTAAAGGTTTTTTTTTTCACGTTATTCACATTTTTTTTAATCCGCGTCTTTTTTCTTCGCTTTCATACTTTTTAGTCTATTTTCATATGTTTTTGTCCATTTTCTTACGTTTTCACCCGTTTTAATACGTTTTCGTCCGTTTTCATATGTTTTCGTCTATTTTGTTACCTTTCCGTTCGTTTTCATACGTTTTCGTCCATTTTCAAACGTTTTCATTCGTTTTTTACGTTTTTATGTATTTTCGTCCGTTTTTATACGTTTTCGTCCATTTTATGACGTTTTCGTCCGTTTTTATACGTTTTCATCCGTTTTCATAGGTTTATATACGTTTTAGTCCGTTTTCGTCTGTTTTTAGACGTTTTCGCCCGTTCTCTTACGTTTTTGTCCGTATTCATATGTTTTCGTTCGTTTTCTTATGTTTTCGTTCGTTTTCATACGTTTTTTTCCATTTTCATACGTTTTCATCCATTTTTTACGTTTTCATGTAATTTCGTCCGTTTTTATACGTTTTTGTCCGTTTTCAGACGTTTTCATTCGTATTTATACGTTTTCATCCGTTTTCATAGGTTTATATAGGTTTTAGTCCATTTTTCATACGTTTTCGTCCGTTTTTAGACGTTTTCGCCTGTTTCTTACATTTTAGTCTGTTTTCATACGTTTCATCTGTTTTCTTACGTTTCGTCCATTTTCATACGTTTTCGTCCGTTTAAATACGTTTTCGTCCATTTTCAAACGTTTTCGTCTATTTTTTTTTACGTTTTCATGTAATTTCGTCTGTTTTTTATACGTTTTCGTCCATTTCAGACGTTTTCGTCCATTTCTATACGTTTTCATCCGTTTTCATAGGTTTACTTACGTTTTTGTCCGTTTTTTATGTTTTGGTCCATTTTTAGACACTTTCGTTTATTTTCAGACGTTTTCGCCCGTTTTCATATGCTTTCGTCCATTTTCATACGTTTTAGTCCGTTTTTATACGTTTTGTTCGTTTTCAAACGTTTTCGTCCATTTTCATATGTTTTTGGCAGTTTTTTATACGTTTTCGTCCATTTTCATACGTTTTCATACTTATTATTAAACTTTATTATATTACATTTCTAATATCAATTGTGATATTTTATAAAAAAAAGTTAATGTCTAATATCACTTGTGATATTTTATAAACAAACAAGTATGTTTTTTTTACCTTTAATATCACATGAGATATTTCATTGCTCTGTATATTTTTATATATTATCACCTATGTGTCTTTTAATATTTTTATAATTTTTAGTTACAAGATATTTTTTGTGCCTTTCATTGCAATTAACAAGCGCATATTTTTTTAATGCAACCAATGTTATCTATCACTTGTGATATTATACTGTTAGTAGAAATAAAAGGGTTAAAGTCTCTTTAGGTGAATTCTTATTTTGCTAAAAAAAAATGCTAATTTAATGCAACACTTGTTTGATTTTGAGAATATGTCAAGTCTCTATTTTCATAGTTTGCTTCCTTTTTATTCATTTTGATATTTTTAAGTGACACTTATTTATCTCTTGTGATATAACACTGTAAGGAAGATGAAGAGTATTACATTCTACATCATGTATGTGTTATCGGTTATGATACTCAACTAAGAATGTGATATCACATGTGTTTGAGGGTAGTAGATCAAACACTTTTCCAAGTACAATGACCAAGTTCATTGATTATATTAATTTTTTCAGATACTATATATAACTTCTGAAGAAGTATGCATCTAAAGAAAGTTTTGAATTTTTTTTTACTTCATTTGTGAGTCCTTTTTTAACATTACAATGTTTTTAAACATTGCAAATGAGATAATGGAAAATTAAATATAAAAAGGTAATTAATTTGATGACTTTGAGTGATTTCGTTGATCTATATGACTATATCCAGATGCACGTCTTGGATAAGTAACATTTTAAAAAAAAATAGGTTTTAATTCTTAGCATTTTATGATTCACAAACAAAACCACCAATTTTGGAGACAACGTGGTTAATTAAACGTAATACTGTATGATTTATTAACCCGTACTTTGTGATTGGAGGAGTCGAAACTACAATAGCATTGACACAATGGACAATGACCGAGATTATATATCAGATATCCTAAAGTAATCAAGAAGAATTAGGGTGTGTTTGTTATTTGGGTTTTTGATTCAAAGAATACAATCATACCGAAAAATAATTGTTTGGTAGCACATTTGAAAATAAAGAAATGAAATCATTTCTAAAAACTCATTTCTTATCATTTTGGGGGGTATTGTTTGATACCACCTGACAAATTTCTGTCCACCACACACTTCCATTTTTTTTATAATTTTGTTTGTCTTTTTCCTATTTGTTTTAAAAGTCAAACAATCATTTTTCATAATTAATTATAAACTAATATATAATAGGGATTTTGTTCATGGAGGCCGTCAAAGATATGAGTTTTTTTCATTAAGGCCGCTCATCTATGATAATTAATGTATAGGTCGTTCAAGTATGAATATCTTTTCATTTTTATCAAATCCGGCCAAATGTAGTGACTGTTGACTAAAATACCCTCAAAATTCATGAAAGACAAAAATACCCTTTGATTTATATGGAAAAAAGAAATAACGACACAAATTAAACAACTAGGGTTTTTAGTGAATACATGTGCTTCTTCCTCCTTCTAAAAAACATTGTTCGAGCATCATCTGTCAGCCAATAATTTGACAATGCCAAGGTATAATTACATAGTTCTCTCCATCACTTTAAGTCCTAACATAGTCCATAACAAGATTCTAACAACTAGATTTAAGTTTACGTTGTATACATATCTGTATGGTAAATATGATAGCTAATATTCAATGTAGAGACAAAAAGTTAAGGTAGATGTTTAGATGGCTATTAGTATAGACTTCTTTTTTGTAACATTCAATGAATTGATGAATCATGTTTTTATATTATTCCCATTGTTGTGTTGCTCACCAATATACTGCCAAGGTTGCATATTATATTTATATTGTTTACATATTCAGTTATCCATTTTGTTACAGTGAATGAAGATGATCATGATGCTTCAGGAGGTGGTAATATTCATCATGGGGAAGATGATGGTGCTCCAAATGGTAACTATGTTAATCAGGGGGATAATGATGTTGAAGAAGGAAACTCATCCGACTCGACTCAGTTATATAGTGATGAAGAGAGTGTACATTCTGATGAAGAAGTCATGGAGGCAAGAAAAATGAGGTTAAGTTTCAAGATAGATAAAGTTGTTGAACCTAACAGTCGCGTACTAGATGTTGATAACTACAATGTACATATTAGTTTGTGTACTTAAGTCATGGAGGCAAGAAGGTCATAATAGGAGAAGTTGCTCCGCTAAAAAGGTAGTCCTTTAAATGTATATATTAGTTTGTGTACTTAAGTCGTCGATACAAATGTCATTTTATTAACATATCTTTTCTTGCTTTTATAGGATGACAATGACTTGTTGCCTAAAACACATGGCGTCTTGGAAAAACAAAGTGTTGCACAAGCCAATAACAGTAAATCAAAATGTAGTTATGCAAAAACCAGGAATAAAAAGAGGATCAATCCTAAGGTCGTACCGACTACTTCTGCAACACCCAATGTAGGTATTGAAGTGAACACACAGAGAAGTCAATTCAATAAACTATAACACTCGACGATGAGCTGCGTTCTTCTTCTCTTTTTCTTTTTTTTTTGTCTAACGAGTTCTTTTGTTGAGATTGTGGGAAACGATGTACACTTTTATTTATAAAAATCAGATTATAAATACAATAAATAAATTAACAGAAATTAACGACAGTAAATTAAAGAACAGACAGAATGGGGTAGAAGCAGAAGACAGACTCTATAGCGATATATAAAAGAAAGCAGTAAAAAGTCGTGAACGAGGCTCGTGTTTAACACGATTCCCTTAAAACAGATTCGCCGTCTGTTTCCCAGGGTACAACGTCCAAAGCTGTTGTACAGCCGGACCTGACAAACTTGCCTGAAAATTCACGGAAAAGCTGTGCGTTTCTGATCGAGAAGACTGCTGGAATTCGTCTGGTAAGGAGCTACGTTTTCTGTGTATATAAAACGAATGAGACATATGGCTTTATTTATAGTGAAGACTAAAGTTGTCCTCCAAGAAAATATTTCAGCCATATAAACGAAAATCTGTTATTTCTAAAACAGATTTGCAAATCTTTTTAATACACAAAACTGATTTGCATATCTTTTAAAACACAAAACGATTTCTGTAAACTTACTTGATAAGTTTAAATCTATTCCTAAAATAGATTTACAGAAAATTCTGGAAAAAAGAAACTCGAAACTGCAGCAAAAAAATACGCACGTATGCGAGACTTCGGAGCTGCATTCGTGTCCGCAGGTCGCGCGGGCTCGCATGAGTTCAGAAGCTTCGAACTCATTTTGACCCGGAAATCCCATTTTCTGCACCCCCCCTGCGCGCGCGCACGTAGGGGTGGGTGCATAACCAAACTAAAGGAATTTGATAGCCAATACTATGATTTCCTTATAAACAAGCATTCACTTCTTGTTTTGGGCGATGTGGGATACATCCTCTTTTCCAATTTTTTATTTAATATATACATATATTAAATAGTGTCCAAAAATTTGCAAAAACCACTTTGCAAAACTCATTTTTCCAACAATCCCGCACATGAATGGAGATCGGTCGAAAACACACGAAAGTTTCGGTGAAATTTCTACGGTTAAGTCTTGCATAGGATAGGTATGTGTAACCCTTTGAACCTTCCCTTGTGAGATGCACTTAGTCTCCTAGATCTGAGTAGACGCGATGTGCTTGAACTCATCATCCATTTACGTAGACGACATTACACTTCACACAAGACTCTCCCTGACATTGTCAAGTCCTCATAGTCGTGTTCGTTATGGTCATGAACAGTAGCCTGGTTCTGCAAGAGCTCTTAGGAATTGCGCCCCCACATTTCCCTTCGAAGCGACCCCACTTCTCTCTCACATAGGTGATTTCATCTTGAATCATTAAAAACATATGTTTTGTGATTTCATCTTGAATTATTATGCTTTATGATTTCATCCTGAATCATTAAAGCCATATGTTTAACCTCTCAACAAGTCACATTTGTTATAGGAATGGACTAGGAAGTTACAATTTTTAGTAACTCCCCCACATTGACGTGACTTCCCCCACATTTCTATGAATAGGTTGTCCTATTGAACCCAGATCTTGGGATCTCCAGTCAACTGGGTTAGGTTTTCCTTCATAGAAACTCATTCCTTCAAGGGCTTTAGTCCCATTCCTTTAGACGACTTACTAACTAACTCTCTGCTTAAGCCTTTCGTAAGCGGATCCGCAATGTTATCCTTTGACTTCACATAGTCAATTGAGATAACTCCTGTTGAGAGTAGTTGTCGTATCGAATTATGTCGACGACGGATATGTTTGGACTTTCCATTATACATTATGCTATGAGCTCTGCCAATTGCCGATTGACTATCACAATGTATACTAATGGCCGTTACCGGTTTAGGCCACCTTGGTATGTCCTCTACGAATTGACGTAGCCATTCCGCCTCTTGTTCGCATTTATCTAACGTGATAAATTCTGATTCCATCGTAGACTTAGCTATAACAGTTTGCTTGGAAGACTTCCAAGATATAGCCGCCCCTCCTAGTGTAAACACATATCCACTAGTCGATCTAGAATCCTTTATGTCAGATATCCAATTTGCATCACTGTATCCTTCGATAACAGCTGGATATCGATCATAATGCAACCCATAATCGTGACTGTATCTCAAATAGTGAAGTACCCTAGTCATAGCTTCCCAATGTGCGTAGCTTGGGTTACTAGTATACCTACTTAGCCTGCTAACAGCATATGCTAAGTCAGGTCGGGTACCTGTCATTAAGTACATTAACATGCCAATAATTCTTGAATACTCTAATTGGGCAACACCTATGCCTCTATTTTTAGATAGATGCTTACTGGTGTCAATTGGAGTTCTAGCTAGGCCAGAATCCCCCGCATTGTGAGTATTAAGAATTTTATCCACATAATGTGCTTGACTTAACACAAGTCCATTTTGAGTTCGTATGATCTTTATTCCAAGGAACACATCAACCAAACCCATATCCTTCATGTCAAACTTTGATTTCAACATGTCTTTAGTAGATTTGATCATCTTGTCGTTACTGCCAACGATAAGCATATCATCAACATATAAACACAAGATTACATATCCACTATTTGTGTCTTTGACATAAACACACTTGTCGCATTCATTAATTTTGAATCCACTCTCTAGCATGGCGTGGTCAAATTTTTTATGCCATTGTTTGGGAGCTTGCTTTAAGCCATATAATGACTTAACAAGCCTACAAACTTTGTTCTCTTGTCCAGGAGTCATGAAACCCTCAGGTTGGTTCATGTATATTTCTTCTTCTAAATCTCCGTTTAGAAATGTCGTTTTCACATCCATTTGGTGAACTTCCAAATTCCTTAAAGCGGCAATAGCAAGTATCATCCTAATCGAAGTTATTCGCGTAATAGGCGAATATGTATCAAAGTAATCAAGACCTTCTCGTTGTCTAAATCCTTTAATTACCAATCTTGCTTTGTACTTGTCAATGGTGCCATCGGCTTTCATGTTCTTCTTGAAGATCCATTTATAGCCTAGTGGTTTACAACCAGGAGGTAAATCCACGAGCTCCCAAGTATGATTTTGTAAAATAGAATCTATTTCACTTTTAATGGCTTCTTTCCATTGAGGCCCTTCTGAGGAAGTAACCGCTTCTCGGTATGAAGTAGGTTCGTTTTCAACCATAAAAGAAACAAAATCGGGTCCAAATGATTTCTCGGTTCTTGCCCTTTTGCTTCTTCTAGGTTCAACCTCTTCTTCCTCAGTTTGATCTTGTCTCTCATCCTGGAGATCATTATCATCTCGTTGTCTCTTATCTTGGACAACTTCGTCATCTATTCTAGATGAACTTCCAGTTTCCTTCGTTAAACAAGGAAATATAGTTTCAAAGAATGAAGCATTCCATGATTCCATTAATGTACCCTTTTGTATATCCGGATTTTTCGAATCATGTACAATGAAGCGATAAGCACTGCTATTCTTAGCATATCCGATGAATATACAATCCATAAACTTAGGTCCAATCTTTTGGGCCTTGGAAGTCGGTATAGCTACCTTTGCTACACACCCCCACACTCGTAAGTACTGATATGATGGTTTTCTTCCCATCCATAATTCATAAGGGGTCTCTTCTTTTTCCTTACGAGGTATCTTATTTAAAAGATAAGTAGCCGTTAGAATGGCTTCCCCCCACATGTCCTGGCTTAGACCAGAACTTATCAACATGGCATTAACCATTTCTTTCAAGGTACGGTTCTTCCTTTCGGCAATACCGTTCTGCTGAGGTGAATATGGGCAGTGAACTCGTGTCTAATTCCATGTTTTGCACACAGATCAGCGAACGGAGACACATATTCACCTCCTCTATCACTTCGTACCACCTTGATTTTTTTACTAAGTTAATTCTCAACTTCGTTTTTGTATAGAACAAACTTGTCTATAGCTTCATCTTTACTTTTCAGTAAGTAAACATAGCAATACTTTGTACAATCATCAATAAACGTGATAAAGTACTTATTGCCACCTTTTGTGGGTAGTGATTTCAAATCACATATGTCAGTGTGTATCATATCAAGTGGTTCGGTTTTTCGTTCAACCGATTTGAAAGATGCTCTTGTAAGTTTGGCTTCAACATAAGTTTCACATTTATATTTTGAGTCAATATGGATATTAGGTATGCAATTAAATTTAATCAAACGACACATTGAATTAAAATTTACATGTCCAATACGGCCATGCCACATATTAGAAGACTCAATCAAGTAAGCAGAAGAATTCATTTTATTGATATCATTCTTAACAACCATTACATTGAGTTTAAACATACCATTCAGGGCATATCCCCTACCAACATACACTTGATTCTTAGAAAGAACAAACTTATCAGACTAAAAAACAAGACGAAAGCCAAACTTGTTCAACAGCCAACCAGACACAAGATTCTTGCGAATCTCTGGAACATACAAGACATTAGTCAACTTGAGCTCTTTCTCGGATGTCATCTTCAAGATTACATCTCCTTCGCCCTTGATATCAGCAGTTGCAGAGTTGCCCATGTACAGCTTCTCTCCACTGTCAACCGCTCTGAAAGAGTGAAACATACTCTTGTCAGCACATACATGACGGGTAGCCCCAGTATCCACCCACCATTCCCTGTTGTTGGAACCTACCAGGTTAACTTCAGAAATCATGGCAATAACATTAGACACCATAGCAATCATGTCCACATCTTCATTCACCATATTAGCCTGGCGTGGAGTCACCCGCTTCGGCATCTTACAGTTAGCAGCACGGTGACCTGGCTGGTCACAATTGAAACACACCCTTTGGAACTTCTGTTTCACAATTGCAGCTTTAGGAGCAAGGTACTCAGACTTCCCTTTGCCCTTCTTGTCATTCTTTCCTTTTCCTTTGCCTTTAGCTTTGACATTTGACTTTGAAGATGACGAAACATGCTCAACCATATTTGCCTTGGCAGAATCAGGCATATACGTGTTTTTCTTAGCCAGCTTGTTGTCCTCTTCAATACGAAGACGAACAACCAAGTCTTCAACACTCATCTCCTTTCGCTTATGCTTCAGGTAGTTCTTGAATTCTACCCAGCTTGGAGGTAACTTTTCAATAATAGCAACAACTTGAAAAGTTTCACTCAAGGTCATTCCCTCAGCATGAATGTCGTGTAGCAAAACCTGCAGATCTTGAACCTGACTCATCACATTCTTTGAATCAACCATCTTGTAATCCAAAAAACGAGCTACCGCGAACTTCTTTGTACCAGCATCCTCAGTC
Organism: Chrysanthemum seticuspe; assembly: GCA_019973895.1. Lineage (NCBI taxonomy): Eukaryota > Viridiplantae > Streptophyta > Magnoliopsida > Asterales > Asteraceae > Chrysanthemum > Chrysanthemum seticuspe. The sequence continues at coordinate 256,578,620 of BPTQ01000003.1, read as the reverse complement.
TTGTACTTGCGTTCCAATGACTCCCATAATTCTTTGGCAGTCTTGGTCTTGCAGTACACGTTGTACAAAGAATCAACCAAACCATTCAGAACATAGTTGTGACACAAAAAGTCTGAATGTTTCCATGCTTCCAAGGCTTGAACAGCCTGTTGATTAGAGGATTGACCTTCTGTAGGAGGTTCTACGTTAGGTGGGTTCTCTTTTAAGAACCGCGCAAGGTTCAAAGTAGTGAGATAGAAGAACATCTTCTGTTGCCACCTCTTGAAATTCTACCCATTGAATTTCTCTGGTTTCTCAGCATGATTAGCAACTGTGTTGGTAACTGGCGCACCAGTTACGTTCACAGGAGTAGTCACAGGAGGGGTAGTGGTGTTTGTCATCCTGAAAATTCAAACACAAACAGTTAAACAAACTGTTGTAAATTGGTATCTACTTGTACCAGATCTGATTCAACAAAACTCTATCTTGGTTTCGATGGATCAAGTAAATCAGTTTATTAGAAACTCAATCTTGGTTTCGATATAAACTGATAAGAATAACTGCTTAAAAAAAACGTTATAGATTTGTAATCCAAATCTGTATGTTTAAAACTGTTTAATAGAAACTGATTTCCAAAGAAACTCAACAAGGTTTCGACAGAAAACAGTTTATAAAATCCTGTTAATTAATAATCCGATTTTTAACAAAGTGTTCTAAATTCGGTTAAACCGAATCTGTTTTAAGACTGTGGGAAACGATGTACACTTTTATTTATGAAAATCAAATTATAAATACAATAAATAAATTAACAGAAATTAACGACAGTAAATTAAAGAACAGACAGAATGGGGTAGAAGCAGAAGACAGACTCTATAACGATATATAAAAGAAAGCAGTTAGAAGTCGTGAACGAGGCTCGTGTTTAACACGGTTCCCTTAAAACAGATTCGCCGTCTGTTTCCCAGGGTACAACGTCCAAAGCTGTTGTACAGCCGGACCTGACAAACTTGGCTGAAAATTCACGGAAAAGCTGTGCGTTTCTGATCGAGAAGACTGCTGGAATTCGTCTAGTAAGGAGCTACGTTTTCTGTGTATATAAAACGAATGAGACATATGGCTTTATTTATAGTGAAGACTAAACTTGTCCTCCAAGAAAATATTTTAGCCATATAAACGAAAATATGTTATTTCTAAAACAGATTTGCAAATCTTTTTAATACACAAAACTGATTTGCATATCTTTTAAAACACAAAACGATTTCTGTAAACTTACTTGATAAGTTTAAATCTATTCCTAAAATAGATTCACAAAAATTCTGGAAAAAAGAAACTGCAGCACGTATGCGAGGCTTCGGAGCTGCATTCGTGTCCGCAGGTCATCAGAAGCTTCGAACTCATTTTGACCCGGAAATCCCATTTTCTGCAGCCCCCCTGTGCGCGCGCGTAGGGCTGGGTGCATAACCAACCTAAAGGAATTTGATAGCCAATACTATGATTTCCTTATAAACAAGCATTCACTTCTTGTTTTGGGCGATGTGGGATACATCCTCTTTTCCAATTTTTTATGTTTCAAGTGCCTCACTTTGAGACATGATATCTCATTCATTTCAACTCCATTTTGGACACGCCTTAGCTCGTTGCGAAGCTCTCGTCAAGGAGAACGCAAAGCTACCAAGAAATATAAATATATATAACATATACATATATTAAATAGTGTCCAAAAAATTGCAAAAACCACTTTGCAAAACTCATTTTTCCAACAGAGATTATGTTGGTTTGTACGCAATGAGATTATAAAAAACTTTACTGTGATGTTCATTTTGTATGCAATGTTGAAAACTTTTGCATACGCCTGGTTGGTTTGTTTTTCATGCGTAACATGTACCTTACTCATTTACTTAGGGAATGATAATATTATGCATATTTGTCTAAACAGTTTGTTCTAAAACTTAGTGTATGCATTATTAGTGTAAAAACATCAATTTATGCAACAAATGTTAAAAAAGGTTTGTTTGTGTCGATGTGTAAATAATAAGTTCATATACATAGCAAGACTATGTTACCCACGCAAGTCAATATAATTTTGCTTAAAAGGGTATCTTAGGTATTGCATATTGATAATATAATTCTTATTATTTTATTTTTTTTAGAAAAGGGTATATATGTCAATTTACTATATTCCGGTGTGATTTTTGCCGGATTTGATATGAGTGAAAAAGGAAATATATTTGGACGGCCTATAAATAAAATTTCGAAGATTAGCGGCCTAAATGAAAAAAGTTTAAAGCTTGGGCGGCCTCAATGTTCAAAATCCCTATATAATATTATAATAATGAGAGGCGATCCCTTGCAAAGGGTGCATAAATTAAAAAGGCTAAAAACAAAAACTAACCGTCAGATTTCAATCCCACGGTTGGGATTTAAACTAGAAAAAAAAGAAGCGGACTTTACTAATAGAAGGGTATGATCGTAATTTCATCTTTCCCTCCCACCTTTTCACTTCCCTCCCATCTCATTTCTCTCTCACAAAAAACACCGTAATCCTCTTTCTAAAATCCTCCCACCCCATTTCTCTCTATAAATTGGGGATCTAAATTAGGGTTTATTCCGATAAAAAAAAATCCCGATTTCCACTCAAATTTACGGATTAAAAAGAACGATTTGCACACGGAAAGATGAAAACTAGAAGTGGTAGTTTTAATTTTTTAATTTTTGTTTAATTTTGTTTTAATTTTTTTAATTTTAGTTTTTGCATTCATCTCTCATCAGTTTTTTGTTAGTTTATTAGTTATTTTTTTTGAATAATCTGATTTTAATTTTATTTTATTTTAATCTTATTTTATTTAAATTTTTAGATGAAAGAAAAATAGAAGAACTCTTCAAGGAAAAGAGATCGAAAAACATACACGACCGTCTGCAACTCCCCGGGAATAGTTTGTTAAAAGGTATATATTATGTTCATCAGTTACTTGTTCATCAATTATTTTTTGTTCATCAATTATTTTTTGTTCAACTCCCCGGGAATAGTCGTTGTTTGCGAAGAATATTAGGCTGTTTGGTTTTGTTAGACGATAATAGTCTTAGATAGTCTATGTTATGTTCATCAGTTTGATTATAAAATAGGCTTGTTCATCAGTTATTGGTTTTGTTCATCAGTTATTGATAGTGGATGTTTGCGAAGAATATTAGGCAGTTTGGTTTTGTTAGACGATAATAGTCTTAGCTAGTCTATGTTATGTTCATCAGATTGATTATAAATAGGCTTGTTCATCAGTTATTGGTTTTGTTCATCAGTTATTCATAGTGGTTGTTTGCGAAGAATATTAGGCTGTTTGGTTTTGTTAGACGATAATAGTCTTAGATAGTCTATGTTATGTTCATCAGTTTGATTATAAAATAGGCTTGTTCATCAGTTATTGGTTTTGTTCATCAGTTATTGATAGTGGATGTTTGCGAAGAATATTAGGCAGTTTGGTTTTGTTAGACGATAATAGTCTTAGCTAGTCTAGTCTTAGCTAGTCTATGTTATGTTCATCAGATTGATTATAAATAGGCTTGTTCATCAGTTATTGGTTTTGTTCATCAGTTATTCATAGTGGTTGTTTGCGAAGAATATTAGGCTGTTTGGTTTTGTTAGACGATAATAGTCTTAGATAGTCTATGTTATGTTCATCAGTTTGATTATAAAATAGGCTTGTTCATCAGTTATTGGTTTTGTTCATCAGTTATTGATAGTGGATGTTTGCGAAGAATATTAGGCAGTTTGGTTTTGTTAGACGATAATAGTCTTAGCTAGTCTATGTTATGTTCATCAGATTGATTATAAATAGGCTTGTTCATCAGTTATTGGTTTTGTTCATCAGTTATTCATAGTGGTTGTTTGCGAAGAATATTAGGCTGTTTGGTTTTGTTAGACGATAATAGTCTTAGATAGTCTATGTTATGTTCATCAGTTTGATTATAAAATAGGCTTGTTCAACAGTTATTGGTTTTGTTCATCAGTTATTGATAGTGGATGTTTGCGAAGAATATTAGGCAGTTTGGTTTTGTTAGACGATAATAGTCTTAGCTAGTCTATGTTATGTTCATCAGATTGATTATAAATAGGCTTGTTCATCAGTTATTGGTTTTGTTCATCAGTTATTCATAGTGGTTGTTTGCGAAGAATATTAGGCTGTTTGGTTTTGTTAGACGATAATAGTCATAGATAGTCTATGTTATGTTCATCAGTTTGATTATAAAATAGGCTTGTTCATCAGTTATTGGTTTTGTTCATCAGTTATTGATAGTGGATGTTTGCGAAAAATATTAGGCAGTTTGGTTTTGTTAGACGATAATAGTCTTAGCTAGTCTATGTTATGTTCATCAGTTTGATTATAAAAAGGCTTGTTCATCAGTTATTGTTTTTGTTCATCAGTTATTGATAGTGGTTCTTTACGAAGATTATTATGCTGTTTGGTTTTGTTAGATGATAATAGTCTTAGATAGTCTATGTTATGTTCATCAGTAACATGATAATATCCTTGTTCATCAGTTATTTTTTTTGTTCATCAGTTATTGATAGTGATAGTTTGCGAAGATTATTGACTTGCCAACATCTTTTGTTCATCATGTTTTTGTTTAAATTATTATCATCAACTGTTATGTTCCTCAGTTAGTTGTTCACAGTTTTATTTGGTTCATCAGTTACTGATGAACATAATATCAGTTACTGATAAATGTATGATGTTTTGTTTGATATGTACAGATTCAAAGCAGGCAAAGAAATCTATTCCAGTAAAAGCATATTCACCAAGTGATGATGATTTCGTAAAGGATGCATTTACACGAAATAAAAATGAAGTTTCTAAGGTTCTTAAACGCAAACGTGACAATCCGGTTACTGAAACAAGTTCAAAAACAAAAGTTTCAGCAAAAACTTCTAGTTCATCTAAACCAGTTCTTTTCGATGACATAGATTCTAAACTGCATAAAAAACTTCGCCAACCAGGTTCAACATTTGATAGGGTTTTAATAAAGTCTTTCCCAGGTCCATTATTTGAAGTTATTAAGGATTTAACTGATGACCAAAAAGAAGCAGTTACAGCTTTAGGGTTTGGATCATTGTTGGAGTTTGGAATTAATGCAATGCCAAGCCGTTTAGGATATTGGTTGCTAAAAAGGTTCGATGCAGAAACAGGAACCTTGAAGGTATTTGGTAAATCTATTGAGGTTACCCCTGAAGTTGTTCATCAGACAACTGGATTACCAATGGGCGTTTTTGAAGTTGAAATACGTGATGTGTTGAAGGAAAGAGGAAATACTGTTTACCAAGATTTTAAAAATCAATTCAACGGACTGTCAAGATTATATGCTAATAAACATTTGCTCAAAAGAATGAAGATTCAGATAAAGAGAAATGACGTTGGAAGGCTATTTCAGTTGAAGACTTGGGAAAAAGACAAGTGAAGCCGACAGAAGCACTCAAGTCTCCTTACTTACAAAGAGTGGTGGTCATGAAAAACAAACCACATGACAACGAAAAAAAGGTTGCTGAGACTATCTTCTCTGCACAAGGAAATGTAGAGTAAGTAATCTAAATTGTGCTCGTTAATTTAAAATTTATATTGGTTCATCAAAAGCAAAAAAAAATAGGAATGTTTTTTACTAAAATATTATATTAATTTTAATTGGCAGTTATTTTACATTATTAAAATAACTGATGAACCATTATTACTATATAACTGATGAACCAATATTATATAACTGATGAACCATTTACATTTATTAGCTAACTGATGAACCATTACTATATAACTGATGAACCAATATTATATAACTGATGAACCATTATTAAATAACTGAAGAACCATTTACATTATTAGCTAACTGATGAACCATTTACATTACTATATAACTGATGAACCATTACTATATAACTGATGAACCATTATTATATAACTGATGAACCATTTACATTATTAGCTAACTGATGAACCATTTAATTGGCAGTGATATTATTTTTAAGTCCTACTTTTTTGATGGTCTGAGAATACATTTTGAGAGCTTGCAATTTGGAAATGAAGTAATTGCTGCGGTAATTGACATGTGGACACACTTACTGAATATGGGTGAAAAAAGGAAAAGTCCTCAGTCGTTGAAAAAACTATTCTGCAATACAGCGATTATTGTAAGTTATATAAAAGAAACAAAATATTTTTCATTAGTTAAATCCAATTACCCTTATGAATTTTGATGAAAAACAGACAAAGAAGATGATGCAAGAGGATGTAAGGAAGACTTCGGTGTATAACAAGTTTGAGGAAAACATGAATAATGTTGTATTCCAGTCAAATTATGAATCTATTCTTGAAATAGATCTGGTAAGCAATTTTATTTGTATTAATTCTTATAAGATAAAAAACTGATGAACAAAAGTATCTTAATAAACTGATGAACAAAAGTATCTTAATAAACTGATGAACACTCCATGTATGGCAGGTATTTTTCCCTATGTTGCTCAATGATGAACATTATTATGTTGTCTGCTTCAATTTGAAAGATCCTCAAATTCACGTTCTAGACAACATGCTTCACAATATGAAATTGGGAGAGAGATATGGAAGGAATCTGGGTAATTTGGTAAGTATTCAACCGTTTCAAATTATCTTCACCAATACGTTTAAAAAGGTAACGAAACTCATTGTTATTAATATGTTATTACAGAAAGCACTTTTTTTAAAGTTTTTGAGCAAAAAAAAGCATCCACGCATAGCAAACTTGAAGGATTACAAGCTCTGCGTTGTTGAGATGCCATGGAGAACACAAGAAAATGTGATTGATTGTGGCATTTTTGCCATGCGACATATGGAAACATATCAAGGAAGCATGGCAAAATATGATGCTGGATTTGTACCAGAAGGAAAAGAACAAGAGGAGCAAATAAGGAACTTGAGAATGAAATATCTCACAAAGATTCTGCTATCCGACTCCAATGAAAACAAAGAAGGAATTGAAAAAGAAGTTCAAGCATATCTGAAATTGGATTTGAAGACAAGGAAAAAACTCCAACAAGAATCAGTCGAAGCCATAAATAGCCGTATCAGCGACTACTTCGATATTATTCCTACAGCCAATGTTGCTAAGTGAAAACAATGTTTGGTTCTGTTACTTAGATTCATATGTTTTGTTTAGTATGAACATCTGGAATATTTGAGGTTTTTTTTTGTCGAGTATGTTGAAACATTTGGTTGGTTGGTCATGTTATACATGCTTCTATCATCTGATAAATTGATGAATGGTGTACATGAGTTAAATTGATGAACAAACTGATGAACAAAACATTAAACTGATGAATTGATGAGTTAATTATTATTATTATTATTATTATTATTATTATTATTATTATTATTATTATTATTATTATTATTATTATTTCTTATTATTATTGTTATTATTAAACTGGTGAACATTTTTCTTAAACTGATGAACAAAACATTAAAAATAAATTGATGTACAAAACTGATGAACAAACATGTACTTGCTTCTATAAACTGATCAATTACTGAAAAATGTACATGAGTTAATTATTATTATTGTTATTACTTACTATTATTGTTATTATTAAACTGGTGAACATTTTTCTTAAACTGATGAACAAAACATTAATAATAAACTGATGAACAAACTGATGAACAAATAGTTTTAATAAACTGATGAACAAACATGTACTTGCTTCTATAAACTGATAACTTGATGAACAAACATATCAACAACTAAATCTTTATTATATATAAGAGTATCAAAAAAACATATCAAGTACACCTTTATTTTTGACAATAAAAGAAAAAGGAAACAAAAGCTAAGTAACAACACAAGCATTCATATCAGACAACTTCGCCTTCTTAGCAGCCAACTTCGCCTTTTGCTTGCTCTCTTTTATAGCAGCCTTATCACTAGCCTTCTTAGTAGCAATTTCAGCTCTAATAGCATTGCACTTGGCTTGATCATGATCTTTCATGCTACATTTACAATATCTACAGTTCTTCCTAGACTTCCCACTTGGATTAACTGAACGCTCTAGACTACTCTTAATCCTTTTTCTAGAACCTTTAGTACTAACCTGTTTTCGAAAACAAATCAGGGTAATAAAAATTAGATGATCATAACACAAGGAAAAAAATGATGAACAAAGCATTAACAACAAACTAATGAACCTATGTGATAACATAATAGTTAAAACATTAACTGACGAACACAGTACTAACCTGTTTTGGAACATTTACAATGGTCTCTACCGGTTGCGACACACCAAGAATAGAAGCAAGCCTATCTCGTTTATTAGTCTTTTTCGGTATAGGAACATCAGCATCTGCCTTCGCCATTAACTGAACCTGATGATCTCTAAACTTTTGCAGTAGCTCTGGATCATCTGCATAACGATTCACACAATACTCGACTGCTCTGAATATCTCACGCAGGATCATATCAGGACTATCACCTGTGGCTTGAATGACTGATGCAGGTGGTAGAGAATCCTTTGACCAACGCCTAAGCACGTATTTCTTCGGAAACTTTTTAACCTTTGACAACCGAAGCACATAAAAGATATGACGACATAAAAATCCATATGACTCAAAACGTTTGCACGAACACTGATAAAAGTCTTCAGCTGGTTTACACAAGACCTGCAAAAAAAGAAAGTAGTACATACAGTGGTAAATTACGAAAAATTGATGAACAAAAACTAATGAACAAAAAACTGATGAACAGATTAAAAAAGATGTTACCTCATAAAAAACTTCATTTACAACGCCCTCCACTTGACGATGTCGCCTAGAAATCTGCTCATCTTCACCAGTATCTTGTATAACATATTTTTTGCCAGAATCATCAGCCGAAACACTAACCGACATACATGAAATCACAGAAGCATAAATCTCAGTTTGAACATCAAAGAAAATCGACCGAGTATATATTTCTGAAGCCTCCTGCTCTAAATCAAGTTCAGTGTGCATATCTGGAATAGTATAACGACTGTCATGATCATTTTTACGTTGAGAAAATCTTTGGCACCCAACCACACTATCAAAATGATTATAGAACTCCCATAAAGTCAAATCAATACTTGTCAATCTACCATAAGCATTGTTTTCACTCTCTGACCTAGAAGAAGTTCTCATCAATCCCGACATCGGTTCATCCCTATAATAGGCTGGTATCCATTTCTGCCTCAAATTATACATATCTGAAAGCCATTTGTGTCCCTTCAAATCAAAATCAACTAACAATCGCTCCCACAAATCCTCAAACTCTTCAGGCTCTATTCGATCAGTCCAAACAATATCAGATATTCTCCTTTTGAAAGTAAGATCTTTAGCTAAAACAGGCCCAACCTACAAAAATGAAAAATCAAATTTAATGATGAACGTAACTCACTGATGAACATAATATATAAAAAAAAACTCATTGATAAACAAAATATTAAAAAAACTAACAGATGAAAAAATAATTGATGAACCATTTACATTATTAGCTAATCGATGAACCATTTACATTATTAGCTAACTGATGAACCATTTACATTACTATACAACTGATGAACCATTACTATATAACTGATGAACCATTTAATTTATTAGCTAACTGATGAACCATTTACATTATATTATAATATAACTGATGAACCATTACTATATAACTGATGAACTTATAACTTGACAGAAGTATAAAAGTTAATACTTAAAAAGCTATAAAAAATGAACTTACTTATTCGTTCTGAAAGTAGCATCAAATGACATAACATCGCCAAAAGCATAATAGTTCCTCTTTGCATATTCATCAGCCCAGAAAAGATTCATCAAAGCATTATTGTCACCAGTTTGATACTCAAATGAAAAGTTAGGAAGAAAATCCTTCTTGTTCAACAACATCTCAACTAACATCTGTGCATCGTTTTTTCCTATGAAATCAAGCACATCCCTCCTATAATTTTTACAATCAACCGAACTAGCTCCTATAAAATCATAGTCCCCATATATCTGCCTAAGTAAATTGAAACCTTTCACTGGACCAAGATTGACTTGTGAAGCTTGATATAGAAAAACCTGCTGAGTATAAGTAACTTCACGAGAAGAAACAAGAAAAACGCTATCCTCTTCACTGACAAGGCTGTGATTATGACCCTCAACAAAATCATAACACCAATAGCCTTTCCCTGGAATATGCCTAACCCGAAAAACTGCTTTGCAATCAGTACGCTTAGAGGACACTTTCCTACTATTCGACTTCTTCAATGCACCAGCTTTTGGGGCAGGATTTGTACCTTCCTTACTACAAACAAAATATTTCAAATCGAGAATTTTTTCCTTATTTTTCTTAGATATATACTGTTGTCCTAAACGCACCTCAAAACCAGCTCTTTTTGCATAATCTTTGTAATACTGATAAGCCTGCTCAAGTGAGTGATACATCATACCATAAGCCGGCTTTTGACCAACAGGAATATCAGGAACCCAAATCTTACAACCCTCCACTTCAGAAACAATACCAACAGAATGCGGAACAGGTTCATACTCATTATCTGTGAAAAATTATACAATAATGTTTCAATTTATTGATGAACCTAATATAAAAATAAGCAATAAAGAAAAAAACATATGAACCTAATAGCAGATAGGATAAACTGATGAACAAACAAAGCATAAACTGATGAACCTAAGATAAGATAATAGCAAAATTGAAGAACTAAACTTAAAAATAAGCAAAACATAAAAAATGCATAAATTGATGAACATAAGCAAATAACAAAACATAAACCGATGAACCTAAAATAACATAATTGATAAACTGATGAATCAAACATAAAAATACTAAAAAATAAAAAAATGCTTAAATTGATGAACAAAAAAGATATACTAATGAAGCTAAGTGAACGTAAAAGCTAAACTGATGAACCAAACATAAAAATAATCAAAATACATATATTGATGAATATAAGCGATAACAAACAAAACATAAACTGATGAACCTAAGATAACATAAAAGCTAAACTGATGAACCAAACATAAAAATACAAAAAAATAGAAAAAAAAAAGCATAAAATTGATGAACACAAAACTGTATAAACTCATGAACACAAAATTGATGAACACTCATGAACCTAGCTAAACTGATGAACCAAACATAAGAATAATCAAAAATACATAAAATGATGAACCTAAGATGACATAAAAGCTAAACTGATGAACCAAACATAAAAATACAAAAAATAGAAAAAAAAGCAAAAATTGATGAACACAAAACTGCATAAACTCATGAACACAAAATTGATGAACACTCATGAACCTAGCTAAACTGATGAACCAAACATTAAAATAAATAAAAATAGAAAAACTGCATAAACTGATCAAACTCTTAACAATAAAATTACCTTGATTAAACTGATGAGCATCAACAATCGCCATTACACACCGATTTAACCGCGAAAATCCCCAATTTTTATCAAATTAACCGATTGAACTGTTAAAAATCCCCAATTTTTATCAAATTAACCGATTGAACGGTTAAAAATCCCCAATTTTTACCAAATTAACCAATTGAACGGTTACAAACCCTAATTTCTTCAGATTAACCAATTGAAAGATTAAAAACCCTAATTTCCTCCGATTATGAGATTGAACGATCAATTCGTAACTGATATGAAGAATTAACACAATTTGAAGAACAAATAACGATTCAAATAATCGAATATCAAAAGAGAGCAAAAAAGCCCTAAATTTACAAATTATGAACAATTGAAAGAATGAGAAAATTGGGAAATTGAATGAATGAATGAACTGAATGGAAATCATCGTGGAAAAATAGTTTATATATGGCCGGAAAAGTAAAAAAGATCCGATCAAAATGGAAAGGAAATAGCAGATTAGAATAGAAAGAGAAAAAAGAAAGAAGAAAGAATACAGGAGGTGTAAAATTACATAAATGACCTTAAGGGAAAAAAAGAGGGGGGACACGTGGCATAACCATAAATATTTTTAGATTTTCTAAAAACTCCCCTCTTTTTAAAGGATCCACTACCTTATAATAATTAAATACCTTCTCTCTCCTCCTTTTCATCCATACCTATCAAATTCAAATATGAATCCTAAACCCATCAACAAACCAAACGGGCCCTTAGTACAAGTTGTAGGAGGAGTAAATAAGATAAATCCCATATATGGAATCTTCAATATTTTGAGGCATCAAAATTGAAAGCATCGTCCTGCGGTCCCCATTTCAAGATTGCATAGCTGGGGATACACTATATACCGTAGGGCTCTCGTGTCTTTCTGAATATTTGCTCAATGCGACGTGCACTGGTATACCGTACAAATCTGGGATTTCGTCACACATGTTTTTTTTTGAACGGCCACACAGTCAGATATTTATGTGACTAAATGTACAAGAATAAAATAAACAAGCACACTTGATCCGACTTGTGTGACAATTTTAGAATTTCATTGTCACACATTTGAATATTTATGTGATTAGAGGTAACTGGTATTTTTCTTTGATTATTTAATCACTTATAATTTGGGACGTGTGACAGATACATTTAAGTTTGAAACATTAGTCACACTATTTATATACGTATGTGACAAATATATGTCACACAAATAAAGAGCGTGACCAAAATCCATATATGGTCACATAAAGTAATTGTGTATGTGGCTATATCATATAGTCAAGTTTGTCACATATTATTTAAAAGTGACTGCTATTTTTTGCTGAATATTTAGCCACATATGAATTTGAAATGTGTGACAACTGAAAAGTAAGTTTGAAGCATTAGTCACGATATACATTTAAAAGTGACAAATATATGTCACACACTTGAATAGTGTGACCAAATGTCATATATGGTCACACTAAACCATAGACATGCATGATTAAGTGTAACCAAAATTCGATACATATGGTCATGTAAGTTAATATGTGTGTCTAAAGTTTAGCGTGTGTTTGCTTGCCAAAACCTAATGTCTATAGTCACATTTAATTGTAGCACGATAATGTGACTATAGGTTTTACAATAGTCACATCATATCGCAAATATGTATCTAAATTATGTTTATATGTGACTAATACATTCAAAATAAACGATCTATTTATGTCTAATAGTTTTAGCGGGATACAAATTTTCACTTGCCGCTTCACCAAAAATTAGACACACAAAACCCTATTCTATTTCCCCAAAATAACTCACCAGCGCCTCACCACTCTCAGAAAACAAATCCTAACTTCCATCACCCTCTTCAATAGTCTGGTTTCTCACCTCCACCACCCGCCACCCACCTCCACCACCCGCCACCCACCACCACCACCATCGCTGTGGAAGCCCTAATCCCCTAACCAGGGTATCTCTAATTGAAGTTTTACCAGGAGAAGTATCTCTAATTGATAGGGTAATGCCTAATATGTATTTCCTTTTGAAGTTTTACCAGGGGAAGTATCTCTAATTGAATGATTATCACATTAATCACACCCCTAATTGATAGGGTAATGCCTAATATGTGGAATCCCCTATCATGGGTCATGGAGGCTGCAACAATTATGGCTATTGCGTTGGCCAACGTAGGTATCATGTGTCTTCTTATTATCAACTCCACTATCAGTTTCATTAAAGAAAACAACGCTGGAAACGCTGTTGTTGCCCCTTACGGCAGGTCTTGCACCTAAAACCAAGGTATAGATTGCAAAACTTATAGGAAGTGCCACAAAAGTCAAAGGAGTAGAAAGATGGGGTAGTAAATGATGAGAGTGCGGTGGGGATTGGTGGAAGTTCGAACCCTCCACCGCCACCTGCCCCGCCGCCGAAACCGAATAGGTTAAGTAGCTTGGGTGGTTTGAGAATTGGGAGTACTAGGAGTGGCAGGTTGTTTCCACTGGGTCGCCTCCGAGGGGTAGTTGTGAGAATATGGCTATAATAGTGCTGATGAGCAAATACCGTGTTATGGGTCGTCGTATGATGATGCTGTAAAATCTAGTCGGTTTTGTTGGACCATTAATGTTATAGAAGCAAATATAAGGATAGTTAGTGTATATTATGTATTATGTTTTATGTAAAGCCTGTAAAACACTTGGGTTATGGGCTGGGTCAATATGGGTCGTTTAGGTTGTTAGGGATATAACGGTTATTTAGGTTGTGTCGTTTACTTTTTGTTGAAACGGGATAACTGCCACAATGGCAACGTTTCATCATGTATATATGTCTAGAGTCTGTAACAAAGTAATACAATTAATCAATAAAAAGTATCGTTAGTATAGATCAAATTCTGTTGTTATTTTGTTACTTCAACATACAGCAACATTGTTATTTTCTATTCAGCCAAATACCAATAATTGGCATCAGAGCAAGAGTTAATCGATCCAGGGAAGAACGAGTGCAAGTGGCCATTGATTGAAAAAGAAAACCCAAAATTTCGTTTTGAAAAGATTAGCAGAAGAGGAACCAAAGGTAGAATCAAGAAACCGAACACAGTGAGAGAAGTATTATTTTTTCAATTTCGAATTGTAGGTATCTAGTGTTGGAATTAAGAATTATTTTGATTAGAAAAGATTAGAATAGTAGATTTGTTATCAGGAAGTTGTTTTGGTTTTGTGGTGAAACCAGGAAGTTGTGTTGGTTTTGTGGTGAAACCAGGAAGTTGTGTTGGTTTTGTGGTGAAACCAGAGATTTTGTTTTTTGTAAGAGACCAGGGTGGATTAAGGATAGTTGGTTAATAAGAAACCAGGATTGGTGGTTTGAAAAACCCGAGTAGAAAGTGAATTTTTCAATCGGATCAAGATTGGAAAAGGAAGGAAGAAAAAGTAAATGGCAGGCGATAAAAATAAGAACGAGCTTACAAAGGATAATGGAACATCAATGACGTTCCAATGCCCGGTTCTCAATTCAACGAATTATACAATTTGGGCTGTAAAGATTAGGGCAATCTTTAATGTCCATGGAATTTGGGAAGCGGTTGAACCAATGCAAGGAACTGAAGTCGATCAAAAGAAAGTAACTCGGCAATTACAATGCTATATCAAGCAATTCCAGAAAGTATGGTATTGCAAGTTGCTAACCTGAAATCGGCAAAGGAGATTTGGGATGCGTTGAAATTTCGACATGTTGGAGTTGATAGAGTTAAGGAGGCGCGTGTTCAAACACTAGAGTCGGAGTTTGAACAATTGAAGATGAAAGACAATGAGTCGCTAGATGTGTATGCCGGGAAGATAAGTGAGATTGCAACACATGCAAGCAGTTTGGGGCATACGATGGACGATAAAAGGCTGGTTAGGAAACTTTTAAGTTCTGTACCAGAGAAATTTATGCAAATTGTTGCAGCAATAGAGCAGTTTGCAGATCTTAATACGATGCCATTTCAAGAAGCCATTAGGAGATTAAAAGCTTTCGAAGAACAAATGAAAAAGGCAGTCAAAGAAGAAGATGGGTCCAGTAGCCTAATTTTCAGCAAAGTAGATGAAAAGGAGAAGACCAAGGAACACAAGTGTGAACGTTGCGGTCATGAGAATTCAAGTCAAGGAAGACCAGGAGGTGGGCAAGACAAGAATTGGAAACCATGGAAGAAAAAAGATGGTGATCAAGACCCGAGTCAGATAAGATGTTACAAGTGCAAAGAACTTGGACACTACAAAGGCGAATGTCCAAAGATGGAAGCAAACCTGATTCAGTACGAAGATGATGAACCATTGCTATAAAAGACTTGAAGACTTCGCTGTCTATAACATTAGGGGGTGAATGTTGGACCATTAATGTTGTGGAAAACTAGAAGGGGGGGTTGAATAGTTTTACCAATTTAAAACTTCCTTTTAAATATTTAGATCGACTTATGTCAATCTATTTGGTTGTTTATGTTGGACGTTGATAGATAGATATATAAACGTGTAATGAAAGATAAAGAGTAAGAAGCACATCACCAAGACACAAGTATTTATAGTGGTTCGGCTACAAGGACACCTTCCTTGCCCTACTCCACTCCCCGAGTCACCTACTCGAGAGTTCGTAAGCACTACACCAACTCCTTATGGCGGAGAAGCCTTCACAACGTCGCTTAACCTTTTTCCGGTACAAAGCTAAATACCGAGTTCCTTCACACCAAGGCGAACCACACCTAACACAACGTCGCCTACCCTTTATACGGTGCTAGGCTAACCATCGAGTTCTTTCACACCAAGGAGAACTAATCCTATCACAACGTCGCCTACCCTTTATTAGGTACTAGGCTAAGCACCTAGTTCCATTACTATGGAAGAACTACTACCCTTCACAACACAACACCTAATATCAAGGAGATCCACTCCTTGTTACAACACCATCAAGGATATCACCATCCTTGGAAATAAAGAAATACTTATATGTATAATGATGCACCTCATCGATTATACGACCTAGGCATTCTTCCCAAATGCTACTTGATTTTGATTCTTCGGCTTCACTAATGCCTTAGACACAACGCTTGGCACCCTTCACTAATTCCTTCGTCTTGACATCTTTAGAATTCTTCACTAATGCTTTAACACGGACGATAAGCACCTTTCACTAATGCTTTCATCTTGACACTTTTGGCATCCTTCACTAATGACTTTAACCCAACATCTATGGAGAAAGAAAGAACTATCAACAAGAGAACCTTGGTTGTCTTGATGATGATGAAGCATGACAACTCATGGACTTGAGCTTGCTCGTCTTCAAGAAGTGGTGATCTTGCCTTTAAGAAGAACCTAGAAGATCACACAAAAACAAAAGACAAACTACATAGATCACTTGGATCTGAGGTTAGAGGGTTATAATACTTGGGGAAGTATGTGTGTAAAGTGGTGAGTAGAAAGGGAGAAATGGCTCTCTGTTTATAGAGGAAATTCTCTACTGTTCCCCGGATCCTGTGGATCCCTCCCACAAGGGATCCGGCTAGCACAAGGCCAGGGATCCGTGGAACGCTCCTCTTTGCCGATGGGTATTTTTGGTTATGGGTCATGGGTTATGGGTCATGGGTTATGGGTTGATCCATGGTTTTCTTTCTAGATACAATGTATCTCAAGGATACAATGAACTTGGTTAAGTGGTATATATAAAACCATGGGTTATGGGTCAATACCGTTTGCTAGTTTTTACCCATTTAGTATATACTTGTTTTTACCCATTTTAGTATATACTTGTTTTTACCCATTTTAGTATACTTAGTTTAAGTATATGCTAACCCAATATGTAAACACTACTTGTTGTACATATGTATTTAAATCATAAAATCACTTATACTTGTTTTAGTGTTTTATGTGAAAACGTAAGTGTGTTAGGAAACTATTGACTCAAACTATTTACGTATTCTATTTGTTTCATTAAAATGATTTTACGTTTGTTATCGACAAAATATTAGAAGATCGTAAAATATAAATAAACGTTTTTACGGTTTATTTGTATTAACAATCTCCCCCTTTTTGTTGATGACAAAACATAAAATTATTTTAAGAAAAACTAAAATTCGTAGCAAATTTGAATTAGTAGTTTTTACTTTCTTCTCACCCTTTTTGTCGAAACAAAAAGTGTCCCCCTTTTCTTATAAAGACTAACACAATTTTTATAAGAAAAAATATGTAAAAATGTAAAGAGAGCAAGTGACGGAAATGGTACTCGTCTTAACTCCCCCGTGACGAGTCCATCCCTTTGAGAGGGCGTCAAGGATATAACGTAAAATAAGCTAATTGTGTTTGCAAATAAGTTTGCAAATGATTCGTCTAAGTGACGAAAACGTGCTCCCCCTTGAAGATTGCAAGGTTGCAATGGGGTGTCATGAAGTATAATCCAAAATCAGATTAAGTTGCAAATGTTTTTGCAATATCGTTTGACACAAAGCTCCCCTAGCTTTATTGTGTCAAAATCTTCATGTGTATTTTGAAAATCTATAAAGTAAAGGTTAGAAAACAAGAGTATAGTGCAAAATTTCCTGCAAATAAAATTCAAGTTAGTAGAAATTTGTGCTTCTGTACCACGTATCCTACGGTTCCCTTCTTGGAGGGATCCGTCTAGGCATTTTGGAGGGATCCGGCTGTCTGTTGACAGTTTCTTCAGCAATGAGAGCTAATGAAGATGTGAAGTAGTATATGATATAGCAAGCACACAACACAAAGCACATAACAATTATGGCATATAGATATTCATTCAATAAAAACAAGAGATGATCAACCAAATCTCTAAAACTAAGAGAATGAACTAGCCATACAAGTGCTACTAATGCTAATGAGTTACCCAAACTCTAGATTCAACTAAAAGGTTAATGATGATCAAGGATGAGATAGGTTTCCTAAACATTCTAAGTTTGAGCTTGTGACTTATGATGCTCATTGTAGTTTAGGCTTGTTGACCTCTTCGAAACGTTCGAGGAGGTAATAAAACATGAAACGTTGCTCTTCACGTAGTTCATGTATCAACCTTTCAACATGTTTACAATGATAGCAATCCTTGTCGTGGTTTTGAATTTCTTGAAGTGGAAGTTCAAGTGAAGTGGGTTGAGGATCTTCAAATGAAGGAGGAATTGGTGGAGGCTCATTAAGTGATGGCTCTACAATGTTTGAGGGTGGAGGTAAAGAAGCATCAACTTCCATGTGGTCGGGTGGTTGACTTTGATGTCTTCTCATAATCCAAAATGGACTATTGGGGGGGGGGGGGATGAGAGAATTTGACATTGGATCATGTGTTGATTCAATATTTTGATTTTGTTGGCCAACCTTTTCAAGTGAGTTTGTTGGTAGTGGTGGAAGGTGAGATGGCCAAGGAGGTAAGTTTTCTACATTATGAGAATGTGGAGATGATTGTGAGGTGGCTCTAGGCACCAATGACGTTGGTTGAGTTGTGGAAGGTATGTTTGGTTTGATAGAGTTTGGTGATGAAATCCTAGTGGAAACAATTTTCTTGGGGATTAGTTTGATTGGTTTCCTTGGTGTAGGAGAAATCCTAGCATTAGTGGACTTAACCGGAGATGATTCGGTTGAGGAAACTTCGTGTATGATCCTAGCAAGTTTCTTGGGTGGTTCTTGAGTGGATGAGTTAGCACTAGGGGCCTTTCTCATGATAAAATGACTAAGGAAGATGGTTGTAATTGCTGATAATTGTGTTTGTGTTTGATTACTAAAGTGTTTTTAGCAATATGGCTTATAAAGGGAAGAACTTGGCAAGTGCATTTAAGACTTAAGCCACTAATATTCTTAGAGATGTGATGATTAACATGCACAAGGTTGAAGTTCAGAGTTTCACTGATCTAGGAACTCATTTAAGATGAGATGGAGTGTTTGAGTTAGGAAGATAAGTTGAAATGATTGTTTTAGCAAGGTTTGACATAATCTGTCACCCGGATCCCACGGTTCCCTCCTTGGAGGGATCCGGCTAGGCTAATCCTAGGGATGCGGCTTTCAGCAGTTATGACAGGTTTGAAATGAGGTTTCTAGGAGCTAAAGCCTATCTCATTTTAAGTGTTTCAGTTCTCCTAAGTGTTTTAAGATGAGAAAGTACTTGAATGATCAAGGGTAATAAGTGTTATAGCAAATGATTGCCTTTTATGAAAGGGATATGGGCTTAAATGACTACCAATAGATGTTCAAGGATAACACTAAGTGATTTGGTGGTGTCAAGTCATAATAAATGATCCTAGTGATCAGATTTTGGCTTGAGATGGAATTTGAAAAATCTTTAAAAATCAAAAGAATTGAAAAGCTTAATTCTTGACCCATTTTGAGATAGAGATGACTAGAAACAATTTCCTAAAATTGTTCAATATATCCACCTAAGTGTTTTGAAAGATGAGAAACACTTTGTGAGTATTGAAACGGAAATATGGTGAGTTTTGATGTGTTGATAAATCAAAAGGCAATTTGACTAAGATCTCAAGTAAGCCATAAGTGTGTCTAAGCCTTACTCATAATTGAAGTGGACTTAGTTGGGTTCTAATATCATATGTTTAGCTAATGTGATGTTTATCTAGAAAGTTTTCTTGATGTAAGGGATGTTGTATTGCTGATCTGATGTCACGGATCCCACGGTTCCCTCAAAGGAGGGATCCGTCTAGGCTAATCCTAGGGATCCGGCATCTGCAGATCAGAATCTTCACAGAATTGATGTGCAGATTTTGCACACTAATAAATTGTTAAGCTAAGCAATAAGAACAAACATGTCAATACAAAGCACCGCTTATAAAAACATGATAAGGTAATAATATCTAAATTACCACAAACCAAAGTGCTAAAACGTAATCATTCATACATAAAATAAAAAAAAATAAGCATATTCCTATTGTCTCTTTCGTCAATCATTTCTTTTCCTTTTTGACGGCTTAGTGAGGTTGTAAGCAAGGTTTTGAATCATGCCCCTCAATTGTTTGAATTCCGCGGTTTCGTTTGGAATGGTTGGAAGTTGTTCGTAGTAATCAAAGGGTTTCAATTTGATGTTGGCTATGGGATCGACATCTTCTTCTTCTTCATTTTCTTCTTCTCCTTCCGAGGAGTCCGAGAGAGCTTTAGGTTTCTTTCCATTAACCTTGAAGCGTTTAGAGGGTATTTTGGTAAGAGGTACCATTACATGATTGACAAAGAAATGATCATTGTTGATAGGGGATGGTTGCAATGCACTAACATACTTACAAAGTGGTGTTAGGAGCATACCATATGGAAGTACCATGTTGGAAGCTTTGAATACCCCAGCCATTCTCCTTACCATGTAATAGGCGAGATTAAATGGCTTTTGGTGGATAAGACAATAGATCATTTGCACAAGACATGCGTTTGGATGATCTTTGTTTCCAACTAGGCTTATGACGTTTTCCCTAAGGATTTCTTCCCATTTTCTATACATGGGATGGATTTCGAAAAGTTCCATTTGAAAAGGATTACGGTGAATGAGTTTCTTGTTTTGGTCAAAACGGGATTGGTCGGCTCTTATTTTGAAAATAGTGTCTCAGATGGTTTCGGGTTCATCAAGAGGAGTATGGTACATTGGTTTAGAATCAAGTGCAAGGTTTTGAGTGTTAATTGCCCAATCTTGAGAGTACATACAAATTCCTTCACACGGAATGCGAAGAATTTGAGCAAAGGTGTTGAGAGGAAGAGTAAAGTTTCGTGTATTGATGATGAAAGCGATTGAAATGCTATCATCGACGTTTCGAATGATCCTAATGCTTCTATAAAACTCAAAGATGAAGACCGGACAAATTTGTTCATCAATGTCAAGAAGACAATCAAAATTGATTGCCGAGAAGACTTGACGAATGTCGGTATCCTCAAGGAAACATTCCTTGATTACACGACCTTCGTGGATAAGTCGTTTTTCGAGTTTTTTGAAGACCTTGCGGTCGGTTTTTGAGAATTCCTCATTTCGATAATAATGAGTAAGGTAATGGACGATATCATGATGATCTTGTTGAGTGGCTTTAGGCATGGTTGGTCCTAAAAACACAAAATTTTCAATTAGGTAAGATTAGTTGAGGTGGGTTTATGGTTTTGATTTATATTAACAATGTTGTGAATACAATGTGAACTTAGTTATGTTAAAAGCCCCTTTTCATGATTAATTTTGAAAAACCCTAATTAAACTTAATTGATTAGAGATTTTTGAAACCATAAACCCTAGAATGAGGGAAATTGGCATTTGAGTGAAAATATACGAGGGAAATTGGCAATGTTTTGGGGGAAACAAAGCATTTGAGAGGCGGGATTATGTTATTGAAAATTTAAGTGAAAATATACGAGGGAAATTGGCAATGTTTTGGGGGGGGGGGGGAATTGGGGAAATTGTCTTTGGCATCCAAAAATATTTGTAAACATTCACGAATACTAAGAAGTATATAAATAAAAAGGAAATGTATGAAGGTTAGTACATAAAAAAATAAATAAAAACTTTGATATGTTGGAGATAATGAAATAAAAATACGTAGGTAACTTTTTATAAAATTCATTCCAAATTTATAAGTATATGGTGGACTGAGCATGGGCGATCCAAAATTGAACCGGATCGACAAAATCGACCCTACCATTAAAAACCGAGTTGACCCGACAGTCCTTCGATTTGACCTCGTTTTCATGTTTTTCTTATTTTCAGGTCGGTTCAGATCGGTTCGACCCAAAATCGACAAAAACACACCTAAACACACCTAAGCCAAACCGACCATATTCGGTTTGGTTTCGATTCATGAAATCGATTCTCGGGTCATTTCAGTTTTAGACCTTTGGTCAGCCCTAGTATATAGGTTAAAGTTTTGATAAGTTTCTTCATACATAATTACTTAATCATTAGTATGATGACACCAAACGAAAGCGATTTGAGAAGTAATAGTCCAATGGCAACCGTATCCAAATATACGAGCATGAAACTTTGATAACTCACTTGTATATTCAAAATATGGTCAACGACATTCTTGAAACAAAATATGCTCAAAATCAGCTGCAAAAGCCTACTTTGTATCATTGTTTTCAATTGTGACACTCGTTCACTGAAAGCCCAAGCTCACGTACCAGAAGTTCGCGAGTCAAAACATGACAAGAACTAAGTAAACCCAAGCCGAAATAGGCCTGGTAATGCTTCTGAGGCTGCATAGTACATGCACATGAGACAATTCTCCTCAACTGTCACTAACGGTTAAGACGTACGAGTATGACATAGCATAGTGGAGAACACACAACCAACAAAATAGGAGACAAAGCAATCTCATGTACTAGCCAAGGAGCGCACACCACACGTCCCCCTTTCCTGCTCTCTAGATGATTTACATGTGGCTCTCTCGCAGCCGTTGATCATCTCTCAAGGGTTTATCTTTAAACCCTTATCGTCTATCTTTAAATAGAAGGCAACACACACAATCTCATAAGTTTTCACACTTTGACAAATACTACCTCACAGCAGTAAAATATGGTATTTGTTTAAGTGTTACCGAACTTCTTGATCTTCATCAATCTCATCGGGTCCTTACCCTTCAACACGGGAAACCAAACAACAAAATCATTCCCGTCCAATATTAATACGATTTACATACCATACATCAAAAAAATCTTCATATTGTTTGTCTATTATCCAACAATCATCATAATACCGTCAAAATTAACATGTCCTCCAATACCTTATACAAACTTTTCATACTCAATTCAACCTTATAGTCCTACTGTAATACAACCCTTTAGGATTACTTACTTGTTATTCATAATAACACTATATTTTTATTTCCTTGTTACACTTATTTCACTTCGTGACTCGTTTCTCATTTTCGCTTGCCTGTTCTATTAGTGTGCACCGAGTGTAACCCTTCGGCAATTATGTGAAGACAAGTGGGATAATCATTTCAGATTCCCACTTGTGCAAACACAACAACATAGGGATCACTTTCACTGCACTCAACGGTCTCGAGCATGACAATGAAGCACCTCGTTCACAAAAACTGATCCAATACCCTCGTAGTGATTTCCTCTGACATACGATATAAAAAACTTAGTTCAACTTAAGCTCAAAAAAGCTAAGTCTATGCATGGTAATCAATCCTTGCTTATTTAGTTTTATATCATTAATCGACAACATTTTTTCGGGACGCATATGGTGAGTTGTGTTGTGGCATCATGGATATAGTACAATCACGATAACAGAAATTTATGAAAGTAATGATAGGTTAACATATCCATGCTTAGTACAATCATGATAACAAGAAATGGTGAAATAGTTGAACGAATGGTAATCCTTTACAAGCTTAAACCCTCATTGAATTACGGATGTCAGTTACTTCAACAAGAGTATCAATATTAAGAACAACTCAACCTTACAAAAGTCGACTACTTGACTTTAAGGCGGGACCTTAAAGGGCTTTGGCTGATTATAAACTAGGAGAGAGTTGAAATTCCTTTTACATAGCCAATTAAATTCCTGAATGTCTTTTGCTATGTGTCTTTCCTTCATATGACTCATTTTTGTTTGGGCCTTAGAAGTTAGAACACAACAGGTTTGGTTGTACTCGAAGAAAAACTCGATATCTAGATTAGTATTGATAAACTTTTAAACGACGTTGTAAGGTTTTCTCCGCCGAGAAGAGAGCTTGTTGAAGTAGTGAAAAGGCTCTCGAGTAGGAAACTCGGGGAGTGGAGTAGGGCGAAGTGAAGTTTCGTGTCGAACCACTATAAATCATCGTGTCTGGTTTGATCTCTCATTTACTTATTCTCTTGAATTGCGTTGATAAATTTTATTTCAACATCCCTATTATTATTGTATTAAAATTATTATTGTCACTTATGATATTGCATATACTTAATTAGTTATTTGATAAACGAAATTAATTTTTTTAAAGGTAACGTATTCACCCCTTCTATGCTTTCACATATCTTATTCATCTCGTGCTTAAATGTGTGGCCTAGTAGTGTCTTAATTCTTTGTATGTAGTTCGATAACGTATCAACCATGCTTCTTAAAGGCGCACAATGACAGGGCAAAGGCGCCGCAAAGGCGCGAGGCGTGACCTCCACGCTACGCATTAGACCAAGGCGTCGGCTTAATGCGTGACGCGAGATGAGGCATGAAAATATGCGACAAGGCACGCTAATGTGTGAGCCGTGACACCTTTTTTGAATTCAACTACAATGAAAAAGGTATTTATTTTAAGAAGTGAATAAAATTACATGGAAGGATAGTTTAATGACCTAATTCTTTATTTATAACACTTTTTGTAAACTCGATATATATGAAATACGATATATAATATATGAATTCTTAAATATTTTCATATTTTTTGCCGCTTTAACTCACGCTTTAAAAATGCTAAGGCTTTCCTACAGCTCGTAAGACGTGAGGCTTGACCATGCCGTCACGCCACGTCTCACGCTATCTAGAACCTTGGTATCAACAATATAAAAGCTGTTGGTAAGTTTCATTATTATTTTATTTACTAGTGAAAATGGGATGTTGACAAATTGTTTCCAACGAATATTGAAAAATTGTTGGCAAATAGAGCGTTCATTTTCCCTCCAATATAAAACTATAAAAAAAGGACTTATTTGGTACGGTTTGTAAATAAATTAACCGTGCTAAATAACTTTTATTTGGTACGGTTTTATAAACAACCGTACCAAAAAACAAAAAACACATCCCAGCCGTACCAAATAAGTTGTTTTGGTATGGTTTTTTTAGAAACCGCGTCAAATAACTTCTTTTTTGGGTTTTGGTAAGGTTTTTTTCATAACCGTATTAAAATAGAGTACCAAAAATGATTTATGTAGTAGTGATATAGGTATTATAAATATCCCAATTCTTAAGCAAACCTAATAAATGTATATCTCTCATCACATACACAACTACTTTTGTGGCCATTACCGCCACCAAAACAATAATTGTTGTTGATTTGTGTAGTTCCGCCACTAAATCATTCGCGCTGCCTTTTCTACCATATACGTTGGTTGCTAATGTCGTTAATAGGTCCTCCTTAGTCATGGATCATTATCAGTCACTACCATCTTCGGATATAATTTGACCACAAAAGTTGTTTATTTTGTTTATCATTTTGGTGACGAGAATAAAACCCATAGAACCCGGCTTTTTCGACAATATGGCTACAGTTCATAATCGAGAAACCAAAGTGGCCGGGATTGTGGTTTATGTTTTGATTTTAGTGTAGTGATCTTGTTATGGTAAAAAAAGTTACATTTGAAATTGTTTTTCAATGGATTTGAACTATCGTTTGAACCATAAAATGGATTTGAAGATATTCCTTAGTCTTGTGATTCTATTTTGTAAATCAGATTTAGGTGTTCTGTATACCCCTCAACAAAGATCCGACGGTTGGAGAAGAACCATCTGCAGCCAATCGACATTGATCTTGATGTCTAGTAAGTTTTTCGATGATGTTTTGCTGAACGACACACACAACCACCACTTATATCATATCCTCCACGTGTTTCAGATCTGAAACACACCATATAGCCCTCTCCATCTCATTAGATTTCATTTTTAATACTTGTCCGAACAGAAACCTAACCGTTGTACAGTGCCAGAATCTATGTTTCAAATTTGTTCGCGTACGTGGTTACCACTGCTCGAGTCGGTCATAACCTTCTTCTTGACGAATTCAGTTTTCGCATTTCAAAAAATGATCTGACCACATGTTGTTTAACATGTGTTTAACATGGTTGCGTGTCAACTTACAAGGTAATACATGTTTAACACGGTTGAGTATCAACATTGTTAATATATTATACACTCATAGGCTTTGGGTTCAACACACGGTTCTAATTCATTTTTCATTTTTCAATGAGTTGGTAATGAATGAGGTATGTCACTAGATCTGTATCAACATTGTTAGTTTGTTACCATATACTCATATAGTTTGGGTATTAGTTTTCGACAACGGTGAGCATTTTTCGACAACTAATCACGATGACTAAGTTGTCTTGCCGCCTCGTCAATACTGTAACCGACGCCGAAATCTTGTTCGAGGTGACACACGCTCTTTAAATTTCGATGATCGATGCTTCGAGTTGAACATAATTTACTTGAAGTTCCAAATGAAGAAGGTGATACACGTTCGTTATTACATGTGGTACAGTTGTACCCCGAAACCCTCGATGCCGTTATGGGTTACGAGATTCAAGGTCATACACGTTCCAAGTGATACATGTCTAAGATTATACATGTTTTGGTTTTCAGACACGCTTCAGGCGGAAAAAGCTATAAATTCATAACGTACTTTAAAAAAAAAAACTCATTATGCTCTCTCTACTTCACTTATTGTCATTATACATAACCGTTTTCATTTTATTCGTTTATTTTCTGTCCATTTTTATCCGTTTTCGTAAATCATCCATTTTTATCCGTTTCATTTTAATATGTCCGTATAAAAACAGATAAAAACGGATAAAAACCGTTTTGACATGGATAATAAAAACGGTTTTAATCAATTTTTATCTGTTTTTATCCGGACAGATTAAAATAAAAACGGATAAAAATGGACGATTTACGAAAACGGATAAAAATGGACAGAAAATAACCGAATAAAATGAAAACGGTTATGTATAATGATATCGACTGGAAACAACATTAAGTATAATGACAATAAAAAAAGTTGAGAAAGCACAATGAGTTATTTTGATAAAGTACATTAAGCATTTATAGCTTTTTTAACGAGATATTACTATAATGGTGATGTATCTAAAGGATTGTGTACATGTATTTATATTCTGATTTCGTACTACTTTGGCCTCAAATGTGATGTTGGTCTGCCGCACGGCTGCACCTTATTTTATACTTCTTTAAAATTTTGTTTGTTGGCCTATGTATAGCATTGTGATGCTTGTTTAAGATTTTTAAATATTGTATCAATAAATCTTGATATGCAAAACCAATTACAACAAGTTTCGTGTATCAAGAAATTATCATTAGTAAAATAAGAATAAACTTGCGTGAATAGAAAAACTCGCCTAAAACGATTTGCGTATTAATATTTTTTGTCATATTTTAAATTGAAATAGGCGTCTAGGGTTTTGATATCTTCATGTGTATCAAAAAGATGGAGATGTGTTTTGTCTGATTCATACTTTTTGTAAAATATCAATAAACTATTAATAATGTATCAATCTATTTTGCATTATAATAAGATATATGTTAATGACTACTGGTTATTAATGAATTATTCGTGTGTCATGTGATAAAAAAATATAATAGTACTAAAAGATAAACAGTATTTTCATGCTTACTAAGGGACAAATCCCCACCATACATCTACTTTGATCTAATGGTGGGGATAAACCTAAGATTTAATATGGAAACCTAAGTCTATGTTTTTTCTCTCTTTATTCTTTGTCTTTTTGTCTTTATTATTTATTAACATTTTTTTATTATTTTTTTTCTGGAATTCACATTTTTATATTAAATTCATTTTTTTTTCACGTTTTTTTTTTATTATTTTTTTAATTTTAAATTCACGTTTTTTTTATTCAGGTTTTTTTTTTCCGTTTTCATACGTTTTCATCTCTATTCATACGTTTTCGTCCGTGTTCATATGTTTTCATCCATTTTTTTTTTCCGTTTTCGTCTGATTTCAGACGTTTTCGTCTGTTTTCATCCGTTTCGTACGTTTACATCTGTTTTCTGACGTTTTCGTTCGTTTTCTGACGTTTTCGTACGTTTTCATATGTTTTTGTACGTTTATATACGTTTTCGTCTGTTTTCCGACGTTTTTTTCCGTTTTCATACGTTTTCGTCCGTTTTTACGTTTTCGACCATTTTTAGACATTTTTGTCTGTTTTCAGACGTTTTCGTCCGTTTTTATACGTTTTCGTCCGTTTTGATACGTTTTCGTCTGTTTTCTTACGTTTTCGGCCGTTTACGTCCGTTTTCATCTGTTTTCGTACATTTTATTTGTTTTCATACATTTTCATCCATTTTCTTACGTTTTCGTTCGTTTTCATCCGTTTCGTTTTCTTTCGTTTTCATCAATTTTTCATACGTTTTCAGACGTGTTTTTATGCTTTCATACGTTTTCGTCTGTTTTCTTAAGTTTTCGTCCATTTTCTTACGTTTTCGGCCATTTTCATACGTTTTTGTTTGTTTTTTTTAGGTTTTCATGCATTTTCGTCCGTTTTTAGACGTTTTCATCTGTATTTTTACGTTTTCATGTATTTTCATCCGTTTTTATACGTTTTCGTCCGTTTTCATACGTTGTCATCCGGTTTTTTCTGTTTTCGTCCATTTTTAGACGTTTTCCTCTGTTTTCAGACGTTTGCATTCATTTTTATACGTTTTCGTCCGTTTTCATACGTTCTCATTCGTTTTTATACGTTTTTGTCCGTTTTCATACGTTTTTATACGTTTTCCATTCGATTCTATACATTTTTGTCTGTTTTCAGACGTTTTTGTCCGTTTTCATACGTTTTTTATTCGATTTTATACGTTTTTATCCGTTTTCAGACGTTTTTATTTTGAATATTTGTAAGTGACACTTATTTACCTCTTGTGATATAACACTGTAAGGAAGATGAAAAGTATTACATTCTTCATCATGTATGTGTTATCAATTGTGATACTCAACTAAGAATGTAATAGTTGTGCTTTTGAAAATATTTAGGAAGATTTTTGTGTTTTATGATATTATGAAATATTAGATAAGTTGTTCAACTGAAAACAAGAGATGTTATGATACTTTTGTTAGACTTGTGGTGGATTTTTCTATTTAATGGATACATTGTGCATGTTTCGATAGGTTTTATAGCGGGATTTGAAAATATCTATGGTTGAATCAGCAAACTAAAATAAGCTATGGTTAAAGATACCACACATCTTTATAAAAAAAACTAAGGAAGCTCAAACACCCGTGATATCACATGTGATATCACCTTACTTGTGATATCACACGTGATATCATGTGTGATAACACCGGTGATATCACATGTGATATCATGTGTGATATTACCGGTGATAACATGTGTGATATCATAGTTTATATCACTTGTGATATCACCAGTAATATTACCTGTGATATCATGTGATATCACCAGTGATATCATGTGATATCACAAGTGAGGTGATATTACCTGTGATATCATGTGTGATATTACTTGTGATATCATGTGTGATATCACAGATGTTTGAGCTTACTCAGTTTGTTTATAAAGATGTATGCTTTCTTCAACCATAGCTTCTTTAGTTTTCTAATTCAACCATAGATATTTTTAAATCCCGCTATAAAACCTATCGAAACATGCACAATGTATCCATTAAAGAGAAAAATCCACCATAAGTCTAACAAAAGTTTCATAACATCTCTTGTTTTCAGTTAAACACCTTTTCTAATATTTCGTATTATCATAAAACACAAAAATCTTCCTAAATATTTTCAAAAACATAAATAAGAAAAATGAACAGAATCATCAGAATATCACATTCTTAGTTAAGTAGCACAACTGATAACACATACATGATGAAGAATGTAATACTCTTCATCTTCCTTACAGTGTTATATCACAAGAGATAAATAAGTGTCACTTACAAATATCAAAATGAATAAAAATGAAACAAACTATGAAAATAAAAACTTGACATATTCTCAAAATCAAACAAGTGTTGCATTAAATTAGCATTTTTTTGAGCAAAATAAGAATTCACCTAAAGAGACTTTAACCCTTTTATTTCTACTAATAGTATAATATCACAAGTGATAGATAACATTGGTTGTATTAAAACAATATGCGCTTGTCAATTGCAATGAAAGGCACAAAAACTATCTTGTAACTGAAAATTATAAAAATATTAGAAAACACATAGCTGATAAATATATAAAAATATATAGAGCAATGAAATATTTCAGGTGATAATAAAGGTTAAAAAATATACTTGTTTGTTTATGAAATATCACAAGTGATATTAGACATTAACTATTTTTTATAAATATCACAATTGATATTAGATATGTAATATTATAAAGTTTAATAATAAGCATTAAAACGTATGAAAACGTATAAAAACTGCCAAAAACGGACGAAAACCTCTGAAAACGGACAAAAACGTATAAAAACAAATGAAAAATGTATAAAAATGTCTGAAAACAGACAAAAACGAATAAAAACGGATGAAAACATATGAAAACGGACGAAAACGTGTAAAAACGGACGAAAACGTCTAAAAATGAACGAAAACATAAAAAACGGACGAAAACGTATGAAAATGTCTGAAAATGGACGAAAACGTACAAGAACGGACGAAAATACATGAAAACGTAAAAATACAGACGAAAACGTCTAAAAATGAACGAAAATACATGATAACCTAAAAAACAGACGAAAACGTATGGAAATGGACGAAAACGTATGAAAGCGGACAAAAACGTATGAAAACGAACGAAAACATAAGAAAACGGGCGAAAACGTCTAAAAATGGAAGAAAGCGTAAAAAACAGACGAAAACATATGAAAACGGATGAAATCGTATATAAACCTATAAAAATGGATGAAAACGTATAAAAACGGACAAAACGACTGAAAACGGACGAAAAGGATAAAAACAAACAAAAAACATGAAAACGTAAAAACGGACGAAAACGTATGAAAACGGACGAGGACGTATGACAACGAACAAAAACGGGCGAAAACGTAAGAAAACGTTGGAAGACGGACGAAACAGATGAAAACGAACGAAAACGTATGAAAGCGAAGAAAAAACGCGAATAAAAAAATGAATAACGCGAATTAAAAATAAAATAAAATAAAAAACGTAACATCTCGAGTTGATAATTCTCCTCACGCTTTTTCTTTTTCATTCACGATTTGATGTTATAAAAAACGTGAATTAATAAAAAAGACAAAAAAAATGTGAATAAAAAAGAAAGACAAAAAGACAAGAAAAAAACATAGACTTAGGTTTATCTTTTAAATCTTACGTTAATCCCTACCATTATATATAACTAGATGAATGATGGGGATTTGTCCATTGATAAGCACCAAAATAAGAGTAAACAAAAGAAAATTTCTCTATAATAAATAATAATATAATTTTTTATCCATGGACGAATAGAGTACGATTACATCAGAGATAGGATCCTCGCGCATTTTATTGAATAAAATATATGATAGATCATTTGCCAAATGAGTATTTATATATAATAAGATATCTTCATGCCTGTTATATTCAATCAATATTTAAGTAAGATATTTTCATCTAATCATATTTAAATGAGTCTCCGCAATTAAAGCCCTCATT
Organism: Chrysanthemum seticuspe; assembly: GCA_019973895.1. Lineage (NCBI taxonomy): Eukaryota > Viridiplantae > Streptophyta > Magnoliopsida > Asterales > Asteraceae > Chrysanthemum > Chrysanthemum seticuspe. Next base: position 256,546,927 of record BPTQ01000003.1, on the reverse strand, counting down.
TATTTTTTTGTCTTTTAGTTTTTTATTTGTTTTTATTCTTGTCCAAGCCAACAAGTGTTGACTAAGAGCAAGTGTAATAAGAGATCTTCATGATCCTTATCATTATCATCAAATCAACATCAATTCAAACTGTAGTGATCGTTAAAAGACCAATGTTTACATTATCATATCAGCTTTCTCTCTCACTTGCTACTTCATGGCCTATTTGGTGTAGCAAAGAGACCAACATCTCCAATTGTTTTTTCATTTTTATTTTATTTAAACAATAAAATTAAAATATCATTAATAATTAAAACCATTACATTAATAATTAATTGTTTATAAAAAAAATTAAAAATTCATTTAAAATGTCAATTAGTGTAAAAAAAATTGACAGAAAAAACAACTTAAATTAGTTATTTATAAAATAATTCAAAAAAAAGGAAAGAAAAGAAACCCTATTCTTCTTTTATTCTTTGTGTATACCCGCACTTAGAAGAATTTAAGAAAAAGGTGGTGGTGGTGGTGGGGTGGGGGGGGGATTTGAAGGTTGCATTTGAATAGGTAAAAAAACGACAATCTTCTCCATTTTATTCATATGGGACGCGTCCATGGGGACTTGTGTAGTGGCGCCGGCGCGTCAAAGAATGCCGATCGACCGAGTGTTGAGCGACCATTAAACCCGACCTCGGCTTTCTTGTTCTACAATCTTCTTCACATCCAACTTAGTGTAACAGATTACCGCGGTTACCACTCAAATATACTCCACTGAACCCCAAATATACACCCAAACACACAACAACCTCACACAACTTAGTCACGCAGTCGACCGAGTCTTCCTTGAAGACACATTGGCTTAGGGTCACCTAATTGGGGAGGACTCGATCATGGTGAGGGTGACCACGGTTGTATGAGTCTAACAACTACTTGTTGATCAATTTATTTGTTTGTGGCCAATGATTTACAATCATGGAAGCCTCTTATTAGCACTACATAGATGTTTCCAACTCCCGCAATTGCTTGCCACATGATGTCATCGTCAAAAAATTGTATTAGTTTAGATGTTAGCATTTATTTTTTTACTCCAGACTCAAGCTTTCGCGATTTCATCTCTCAGACTACGAGGGAGTATTAAATGATAGAAAGATAAGCCCAAACATGTTTATGGGTTTAAGGTTTCTCGAGTTTCACATGTAATCGCTCTATGAGTTGTGGATCAATAAAACATCATCTCACGTGGAATATAATTTCAACATGAGAGATCAAATATTCTTTTGCTCTCTGCCACCATATGATCATGTATTAAATATGGTAACATGAATAATAAATCCCGAAAACTACAAAATAAGTAAGGGAAATTTGCAAAATCACATCGAAGATGACATCTATTTCCAACTTGACTCAATTTTGTGGTGTATTGCTAAAACAAGATTATTTTTTCAATACTCCGAAATTACCCTCTGGACACCTTACTTTTCTGCCAATTTCTATGATTTCTCTCTCTAACTACAAATCTTGCGATTAAAAAACAAAACATGAACTGGCCACCTACGACACATTACGAGATTATCTTTCCTCCAGTTTTCATATTCCCTAGGTAAAATCACATGCCTAATCATTTAATCATTTATATTAAACTTTAGTGTCCTTTTTCTCCCTTTCATTTTTTACAATCGCTTTTCACATTAACATTTAACGACGAAAATCACATTGTTGTGATGACGGATAAGTGTTTATTCATATATATTCTTGTTTTGTTTTATTTTTTTCATAGATTCTCGGTTTATATCAGATTGCAGAGTTATTACGATTGTTATCCAATACGTAAATTGCTTGTCTAACATGCATATATCTTGTACTGAGACTCTTTATTAGATCTATACTTTCCTAATTAATATCCTAATTTTTTATCATATAAAATGTTTGATTTTTTAATGCTTACAACATAGATCGGGAATGGATAGCAAAGAATGGTTGTTTAAAAATTCAAATGGATCGATGATAGTTGTTCATAAGGATGTGTGATAATCTTCACAAACAACTACAAGTCTCCAAATAGTCTCATTCTTTTTAATTGGGAGTCCAATATAAATTAGATGTCAGAATTCCTAGACCATTCCCAACACGTGGACCATTATTGTCCATGACAGCTTTCCCAACATCCACTACCATCATGTTCATTCCCAGCATCTCCACCACCCACAACAACCGATTCTGCTCAAGAATACCATTTTTTGTTTGCTCTATCTCAACCTCCTTGGTTGCCTTACCATGTTTAAGGCTATCACCAACCACACCACTTTCCTCAACCGCTACAAGAGATGTTGCATTTCCAATTTCATGTGGTTGATAAAGGGCCATACCACCTGCTTTCTGCTTAAGACTCTCACTTTTTGTGGTACCCAAGGAAACCTGCTCACTTGCGTTACCATGTTCAAGACTAAGATGAAGTGTTTAGAATACTCTTGTAGTCAACTATGATCTTGACTAACAAAACGTTGGTACTAGTTTGGCTAGTTCACACATTAAGCCCCTCAAGTCTCACTTCCTCATACTCAGACCACTTAGGGTAAGTTTAGAAAAAATAACTGTTGCTGAAACTAGAGATGGAGATTATAAAAGAAAATTATTTTTATAAGCTACATGAAATAAACTTTGACTTTAAGAGATTATGGAAGATTGTTTTTTATAATCTCTTATAAATTATGTTTGCCAAACAAAGATTATTTTTTAAGTAGCTTATTTTTTGAAAAAAATAAGCATGATCTCTCCACAATCTCATGTGCCAAACATGCCCTTAATACTTTTCATAATATACAACTTATAATTTGACGAGTAATACATTGCATGAACCGCTTGTGAGTGATTCAATAGAATCTAACTTGGTTGGTCATACCCCTATTGTTGAAAAAATTGGGGAGTTTGAAAAGCTTCTTATTGATGGGAAAGCTACTCTTGTTGATGATGATGGTAATCCTATTAAAAAAATTGATTATCCAAGTAATAAAAAGGATTTTCCGTTTACTTCTTCTACTAAGAGGGTTAACCCATTCTCTAAGGTGGGAGAGATTGTTGATTCCGACAGTGATGAAGAGGAGGTTGTGAACACTTTTGATGTGTCAGTGAACCTATTTGGTGGTGGTCATGATCGTGAAGATGATTATGATGACTATGCGGATCAGGTCTACGATCTTCCGGGGAATTTGGATGCTCTTTATGACACATATGGTATCAAGCTCCAAGGCCTTGGTAGGAAGTAATTTTGTTTTTATAGGAGTCTAATGTTATCTTTTGAGTAGTGGTTTATTTTCTTGTTTAGAGAATAGGAAGTAACTTATTATGTAAGTTTTTCCGCCTATGTAACTGGCTGAGATATGAGATTCACCCATATCCTTTATACTTAAACATTTTTTATAGTAATATATTTACCGGATCTTTGACCTTTTACCCAAAAAAAACTTATAATTTGACTACCAATTTAAACCTTTGACTAACCAATCAAATCTAGTCTTTCAACACTTTAAAGTAATAACCAAACTATTACAAGGCAACTTTCATAATAAGATACTATACTTAAAAACCGGTTTTAAGTTGTTATAGAACCCGCAACCTCTAGATTGGCAAGCAAGACCTAGATGGCCGCACTTTGTAAGATCGCCGCACTTTGTAACATGTCTTAAAACACTAGACAAATACTAATAAAGTGTTCGCAACTACACGTGATTTTTTAATATCCTTGTTTCTAAACAGCAATGCACACGAAGTATGATGGATAAAATTTCATTTTTAAAACAATACGAAATGCTAATCTATTATGAATGAGTTTAAACCGTTAATTTTGACATGCAAAAGTATCTCAAACAAACTAGTATAATGCATTGTCCATAATAACCTTGGGCTAACTATAAAAGCAGATAGACATTGATCAAGTTGTATATACTTTTATCATATCCTTGGCATAAATGGCAAAACTAATTACCAACCACGAGTCATGGGTGTGGGAAGTGGTGAGCAACAACGAGCCTACACTTATGGCAGTTGTCACCACTTCAGTACTAATTTTACACTTTCAAGCTCGTCACCACCGTTACCACCAGGTCCTCGCGAGTTGCCAATTGTCGGGTACCTTCCATTTCTTGGTCGTGACTTGCACAAACAGTTCACCACCATGGCTCACACCTACGGCCCCATCTTCAAGTTCCATTTGGGAAGCAGGCGTTATATTGTCATAAACAACCTAGAAATGGCAACGGAGGTGCTCCGTGACCAAGACAATAACTTCACACTCCGCATTCCAACACTTGCTTCCTCGATAATCACTTATGGAGGGAAAGGTATATCATTTTCCAACAACTCATACTGGCATGACCAGCGTAAGTTATTGGTGAGTGAGGTCTTAAGCAACAAGAATCTTGAAGCATGTAGTCCTTTCAGAAGATATCAAGTTAGAAAAACCATTAAGAATGTTTATAGTAAAATCGGGACCGCAGTCAACTTTAGCGAGATTTGTTTCTCAACAGAAGTTAACGTGCTCTGCAGCATGCTTTGGGAAAACTCGTCAGACAACATAGCCTTAAAAGACAGAAATCTTGGTGCTGAGTTGTATATAATGGCATCAGAGATCATACAGCTTCTCCTACGACCGAATGTGTCTGATTTCATCCCATGTCTTGCATGGCTTGATCTACAAGGTGTCCAACGGGACATGAAGAAACATTTTGAAAAATTGGATCAACTTTACACAAACATAATCGAAGATCGAATTAAATCTAACTCAGAAAGGATAGATAATGGGATTGCCTTTGAGGGAAAGAAAGATTTCGTACAGATCTTGTTAGAACTCAAGGACCAGAAAAAGCTTACCTTCGAAGAAATAAAGGCACTTCTCACGGTAACTCTTTTTTTTTTTTGAACGGTGACTTTTCACGGCAATTAATTAAGCTTAATATTTCGTTTACAGGCAAATCACCTAAACGATCGATATAGTATAACTTTTTCATGTATAAATGACTTTTGAATTCACATAACAGTTTAAGAGTACTCAAACACAAAAATAAACTAATTGATGATTTGCTAATTTTTTGTGACAACTTGGTTAACATTTCATTTGTTGTATTAATCAGAACATTGCGATTGGAGGAGCTGATCCTACGATTGCATCGATAGAATGGACAATGACCGAGGTTATCAGACATCCTAAAGTAATGAAAAGGATTCAAGAAGAATTAGTACAAGTTGTAGGAGTAAATAACATTGTTGAAGAATTCCATCTCTCGAAATTACAATATTTAGCGGCAACATTTAAGGAAGCATCGAGGTTGCACCCTGTAGGGCCTTTCTTAAACCCGCGGTCCCCACATGAGGATTGCATAGTTGGGGGATACACTATCCCAAAGGGCTCTCATGTCTTTCTGAATATTTGGTCAATGCAACATGATCCTCGCTATTGGGATAATCCCTTGGAATTCAACCCCGACAGGTTCTTGGCCAATGATGAGACACACAAATATGGTTACAATGGGAAAAATATCAAATTCGTTCCATTTGGATCAGGGAGAAGAGTGTGCCCAGGTATTACATTAGCCGATAAAATGCAAATGTATATCTTGGCATCGTTCTTGCATTCATTCGACTGGAGCTTGCTCAAGGGTGAAACACTCGACCTCTCCGAGAAATTTGGCATCGCATTAAAGAAAATGAAATCACTCATACTTATCCCATCTCAAAGGTTGCTTAACGCAGGGCTCTATATGTAATATTCTGCTACTCGTAAGAAAATTTAGCATCATCTTAGAGACCGCGAGTATAAATATCGATCTACATGTTGGATCTTCATTTGCTATGTTAATAAGATGTGTATGCATTACTATTAATGTGTGTAATATTGTGCTACTTGTATGTAAAAAAAAATAGCATCATCTTCAAGACCGCGAGTATAAATATCGACCTACATGTTGGATCTTCATTTGCCATTTGCTATGTTAATTACTGTTAATGTGTGTACGACTCTTAATATAATTATCAGTACGTTTATCTTATTTGCATGTTATATGAACAAGTTTATATTCTTCAAAGCTTGGTTCTTACTTTTTAGTCCAGTATAGTCCGGTTCAGAACCATAATCAGATCCGAGTCCCACTCTTGCATTTAATTATTGGCATTTCCAAACTTGAAGAATGGCGTTGCTTTAGTTTTATATAAATTTAGAAAAAAACTAATAAACCGAAGTAACCTTCAAGTTCTGGTTCGAGACTGAACTAGTTTAAACAGAACTCATCAGATTCATGTATGCTTGATTATTGATCAGTTCCATTACCAGAAATCATTCTTCTCACATAGCAGCAACCAAGGGAAACTATGTACAGATGCAGTATAAAGTTTCAGAGAAAGTTAACTCTGTTGAGAAACAGATATTTTAAACAAGTGACCTTTTATTTAACGGCATTTTATTAAAAACACTCTAGCAAGAGACTAGAGGGAGAAGAGAATTAGAATAAAGTTGTACAAGCATGGTTTGAATCACAATGTCAATTCCAGTCTACCCAGTTTGGATCAGCTTTTATTCCAGTGAACGATCCACGAGTGTGCTAGATTTTTTATTTCATCGCCAAGAGTATATTAGTAGATAATTAGGCCCAAGCCCGGTTTGTGGGTTTTGGGTATTAGGGTTTCACTATTATATATAGTGGTTATTAATAAAGTTATACCCACGGGTTTATCATTGTCTAACAGAGTATCCTTCCTATGAGTCGTCGGGTCGAAGTAAGGTCTATTCCTATACGTCCATATGATCCAAGTTGTTGTTTGAATTTCCACATTGAAACAATTTTTTACCAACATGTTAAGTTTACCGATTCAGTCCATGAGAGTTAAGCTAGGAATATCTTTAGGATAATCCCCCACATAAAACCAAACCAAAACAAGATTCCATAAATGAGCAGCCACTCGGCATTCCATAAATAAGTGAAGCGCAATTTCAGTGTCTTCATCACACACCGGATATCGCGTGGAATCAAGATTAATTCTGCAGGCATCAAGTTAGGTTATTGCGAGTGGGAAGACGGTCTAATTGTAGACCCATGAGTGTATGTTTATCTTGATTGGGAGGTTTTTGTTCCATCAGAACCAGATCAAGGGCTGAAGATAGGAGATTTATCTACAAGTGTCGACGCATAGAAGAAGCAGAGAAGATGTTTGAGGGTTCCAGTTTGTAATCCCATCGATCAGGTGTGTTGAACAAATGACTAACCTTCTGTCTTAACACCCATCACCCAATCAGCCCCCCTTTTATTGTTTAACACCATACCTTGTTGAAAAGATATGGAAAATAAAGAGTCCTAAATCAGTCACTTCGTGTGCAATGAAACTGCCAAAAAGCATATTCAATATTGTGCTTCTCAGAAAAGTTATGATCCTCAAGTACTATTGTTTTGTAATTTTCACGCATTTGCTGCCAAGCATTTGGACCTAATGGCAGTCTTGCTTTAACCGACACACGACACCTAAACTCCAACTCAATAGTCTATAAAGAAAGCCAGCAAGTAAATATCATATATGCACACATGGATCTCCAATTCAATAGTCCATAAAGAAAGGCAACAAGTAAATATCACATATGCACACATGGGTATAGCAGAAATGACACTAATAATGTTGACTTGACAACGTTCTGGATAGTGCCCGTCTCATGTCGAAAGACTTTCAAAACGTTGTATGAAACCAATTCATTTACAATCAAATTCCAAAAAGACAATGATGATTAAATGAGACTAACAATTACGTTCTTAAGACCAATTTATGTTACTTACATTAAGATTTATTACCAAATAGAAGTGTGAAGCATGCTCTGAAAGTCTGAATGCCACATATAACAACACAAACTTCACTGATACAAGATCTGATTTTGTGGTCAATATTATCTTTTTATATAGCTATTAGTGAATTTTTCAGTGTACAAGTTTATAAGTAGAAACAACTAGAACAGTATTCACGTAGGCCTCATATAAACTAGAAGTGTGTTCAGTGAAACAATAGTCAATTTCATATCACATTTTATAACTACATCATGTAAAAATTATGTCAAATAAATCATAAACAAATACACAATTCATCTTTTAGATAGGTGACCAGTCAATATGTTTTTAACAGTTTTAGACTCGTTTTTATCATTTGCACCCAACTTAGTGAGTATGAGCGGGTAAAAAAAACTTTTAAGGACCTGTGATTTCGATTTTTGAAAAGAAAAAAAATTCCAAGTTTTCGTTATTTGACGAGAAATACCAGTTACCAGTAACAGATAACCGGTACCGAAATACGCAAACGGTAAGGTATTCGGTAGGACAAATACACCAAAAAAAATTATCGGTAGACTTGTATTCGGTACTGGTAAATACATGAAATTATAGACTTGTGCTTTTCTGGAGAGGCAAGTGGATTGTCTTTGTTAATGAGTGATACTCTGTCATTCATTCTAGGCAGGATAATTGTTGTCTTAAACATGGAAAGCGTCATACTTGAATGTGAAATTATTGGGAACCCACGTCCTGACTCCCTGTCTTCCAATTCAGTTTCAAATGGCATTTCTCATACAAAAACAATGCCCTCTTTTAATCCACCGAGTGCAACAAACGTAAGTAACAATCAGATCGGTTGGATGGCCAAATCGATCAAGAGTTGTTCGTAATGTTTTTTAAATGCATTAAACCTACTTACTTATTTTATTTAAAAAAAAGGTTCATGTTTTTAAACAGTATGATGCACTAGCTATTTGTATCTAGTTTTTGGACAATATATGTTTTTGCTCGAAATGGAGTTTCAAAATGGACAACAAGTCTTGTTGGACAGTAATAAGTTTTTATGCGATTAAACTTGAGTCACTAATTACTTACTAGAGTACTTTTTCAGTCGGTGGACTTGTGTAGTGGCAATGGACCAACCACCTTGTACTAACAGCAAAAGCAAGGAAGTATTAATGGTTCTTGTTTTGAATTGCAGTATGTCGTTATTGTAATCAAGGCCTGGGCTATACTAATCAAGAATGTTGGTTTTTCTTTATACTAATCAAGGCCTGGGCTATAGAGTGCTAGACCAATATGGATTGCCCAAATTGGCCTCATTTCATAAAATTGGATTGAAATTCTTTTGTATGGCCGTCCATTCTATGAGTCTATCGGTGTTAATATAAGAGCACACTATATGAGAGCATAAAGTAGTAGAGGTTATCATACACAGTCAACTGATAAACAAAAATGTAATTATTTCTTTATTAATAAGACTAGAAATCACACTCCTAAAACATCTCTCTTCTAATATGATGATTCGGTAAAATAATCGTTGAAGAAAGTGTTCTTAGAATCTATCACCGCACAATACACAATAGATAATAGTTCTCGAAATTGTTTGAGGATATACTTCTCAAATCCTATAGGAGTCCCCCAATCAAACTCCAAATATTCCCGTCAGCAAGATAGATGATGCGATGTATTCCTTATGAGTCGCAAGAGGTCATATATATTTCCATCATCGTATAGCCACAACCAGCACCCCAATTTTAGTAAGCCAATGTCATTAACTTTAGATATCCAACTATACCAAAAACGATATACTTGCACCTTTCGAGTTCACGTTTTATGGTAACATCAGCATTCTTCCCTGAGATGCATCACTCGCACGCTGCATAAACTTTAAATATGTCCCATCTTCTCACAAGTAGTAGTGATTGCACGTCTTTCGCTAATATAATAGACAACAACAAACGCATATATAAGTTATCATTGTCATAAGGATGTGGTATGTTTTTCATTATCCTAAATTTGTATTAATATAAATTAAATGTTATATTAAGTAACGACATAGTTCTAACTTGCATGCTAAGAGTTGTTCGACGAGATCATGAGCAAGCGGGTTTTCTTTGAATAGTGTAGTATATCACCCTTGAACTTTTCTTTAGATTCATAACATTTTGTATCGTCATCATCTAGGATTTTGTGTGTAACTTTAGTCTCGCTAGTTAAAAAAGTACAACCCATATTATAGAGATCTCGAGTGAACAATCCCTTGTGCTACTCCTCAAAGCAATATGAATAACGGCAACAAATAATTAAGAAATGGAATATTTCCATATCTTGCTTTTGCTCATTCCAACCGACTTTGGTACTATATGAATTGTTTGATCCGTTTTTAAAAAAATATTATGTGGGTGTATGCTGCCGTGTACTATTTCATTGTCATGCATATGTATTATCCCTCCGACTATGTCCTTGTTGACAAATGTGTGTGTGCGTGCGCACACATTTGTCAACAGAGACATAGTTCGAGGGATAATACATCTACATGACAGTGAAATAGTACACGGCGGCATACACCCACATAATATTTTGGTAAAACGTATCAAACAATTCACAAAGTACCAAAGCCGGGTGGAATGAGCAAATGCAAGATATGGAAATATTTCATTTCTCATTTGTTATCACTATTCAATTTGTGTAGAGGAGCAGCACAAAGGAATGTTCACTCGGGATCTCTACAATATGGGTCGTACTGTTTTAACTAGCGAGACTAAAGGCATACACAAATTCCCAGATGATGACGATGAAAAATGTTATCAATCTAAAGAAAAGTTCAAGGGCGATATGGCTACACCCTTTAAAACAAACCCGCTTGCTCATGATCTCGTTGAACAACTCTTAGCATGCAAGTCATAGAGCAGTACTTAATGTAAGAGTTTATTTAATACAAATTTAAGATAATGAAAAGCATACCACATCCTTAAGACAATGATAAATTATATATGTGTTTGTTGTTGTCAAGTATGTCAACCAAAGACGTGTTCAATCACTACTACTTCTGAGAAGATAGGAGGTATTTAGAGTTTATGCAGCATGCGAGTGATGCAATCTCAGGGAAGAATATTGGTGTTACCATAAAGACTCGAAAGGTATCGCTTTTGGTATAGTTGGATATCTAAAGTTAAGGGCAAGTGGCTTTCTAAAATGGGGGGTGTTGGCCTTGGCTATACTTACGATAATAGAAAAATATATGAACTCTTGCGACTCATAAAGAATACATTGCATCATCTTGCTGACGGGGAATATCTGAAGTGTGATTGGGGAGACTCCTATAGGATTTGAGAAGTATATCCTCAAACAATTTCCAGAACTATTCTCTACCGTGTATTAGGTGGTGGCAGATTCTAAGAATCATATTAGAAGAGAGATGTTTTAGGAGTGTGATTTCTAGTATTATTATTTCTTCTTTAAGTTCCTTATTACTAATAAAGACATAATTACCTTTTTGTTATCAATTGACTGTGTCTGATAACCTCTACTTTATACTCTTATATTAAGATCGATAGACTCATAAAATGGACAACAATACAAAAGAACTTCAACCCAACTTTATGAAGTTACCTAACCTAACGAACTACTTCAGAATTTTGCATCATCTCTCTCTCTTGACTGAGGGTTACAATCGAACATACTTTGTAGTTGTGGGATTTGGCCAATAATCTACAATTTCATATATATGTACAATTATACTTGAAAGAATTAAAGAACAATTAAAACCAGCGACAATTACTAATATTGGGGATTATTAGTTAGCATACCTGCTCCATGTATTGAGGATTGGAAAGCAAGCTTTGCATCATCAGAGAAATAGCTTGATATAGCATTAGCTGACTCACGTCTGGCATGCCTCCAATCGAACGGTCTAAGCCTGGCAAACCAAGACCACCTAACCCAGAAAATTTGGGTGCTCTCGTACCAGCATTTATCTGACCACCTAATAATATTCAACATTCATTTAGCCATAATAACTCTTGTCATCAGAATTAGAATTAGAAGTTGGAGTTGTTTGAGTCCAAGCAAACGGGTTCTGGGCTACTTCCTGCATGTCCTTCCCGTCTATCACCAAATGGACTGTGTGATCTGCCTGGACGCCTACATGACATGCATCAAAGAAATATATATATCATTGTGATTTGTGAAGGTGCTGGGAATTCAAAAACTACCATATCAATATTAGGAATACCTGCTAGTTAATGCAGTAACATATTAACGAATTAAACATTGGACTCGCAATTTGTAACCAGGCCAAAAATCTCCGATATGCACTGATTTTAAGGACTACCATATCAATATACTAAGGCCCTAGAACACCAACAATTATTGCAAAGTAAAATTCACATAATCATACATTACGTTAATTGGATCAAGCTTCCTACTACGTAGTATTAGTTAACTTATAATGCATGCACAACTGCATATAAAAAAAATTACTGTATTATATTATATACGTACCATAGCTATCTAGGGTTTGATCATCCTTCAAAATCATTCCTCTATGAATCGACTTGTGCTCATTATTAGCAGGAGCAACACAGTTTTGAGCAAATAAATCCTAACCGAAAACATGTCCCCGTTTGAACATATTATGAATCTCCCCCAACAATTAATTAGAACAAAACCCTAATACTACGATCGAAACCCTTCATGGTATTTTATAAGGGGCCGGTTTACGAATATTCTGTGTTTGAGATGGATAGATTATGAACGAGGGAGGGTATATATACACACGTGAGGTGGTTGTTAATGGGTTGGGTTGGGTTGGGTGTTTGAACTTCGAACATATCATGCTTTTAAAGTAAGTTTTCTTTATCACATATGTTTTCTTTTTACAAGCTTATGAAAGTTTTTATAAGTTATAAGCCTTTATAAGTTCAAGCATATTGAAAGAGGTTTATGGAACTTCTAGCTAGTCAAATTACTTACATATCTTTCAAAATACAATGGATTATCATACAAAAGTTAAAAATATATATGAATTTAATTTTACGTATTTTTATTTAATTTTACGTATTTTTATTTGATTTTACATTCATAAGCTTCGGTACAAACTAATTCGCCAAACATATTTATAAAAATATAAGCTATAGCTTCTCACTTATAATATAAGTCTCAGCCTCAGCCTCAGCCTCAGCTCCAACCCCAGTCCTAGCTCCAGCCCATTTCGCCAAACATACTCTATGTTTAGATTAATCTCACCCATTAAATAGCATAAAACCCTAATACTAGTATACTACGAAACAAAAAAATAAATAATTCACGAATATGATGCGAGTACTTTAACAAAATGAACTGTGCGTATGTATTTTACGAAAATGGACTTTTCACGGATGATCCGCTAGATATACTACACGTGGCTAATCTAATGGTTTAGACAATGGGCACTCATAATTTAAATAACTGAGTGCGCTTGGACAAACACGACATTCGAATAAGACAAAGCTAGGCATACCCAAAACCTTCAAGTGCGCTTGTGCCTAGGTGCACTCCGAAGCCAAAAATCCAAAAATTAGACTTCATACATAGACAAAACACAAAATTGAATAAGACAAAGCTAGGCGCACCAAAACACTTCAAGTGCTCTTGTGTCAAGGTACATCCAGAATAAGACAAAAATCCAAAATTAGACACAACCAAATACAAAATTCGAATAAGACAAAGCTAGGCGCACCCAAAAACTTCAAGTGCGCTTGTGTCTAGCTGCATGCGGAATAAGCCAAAAATCCAAAAATTAGACACAACCCAAACACAAAATTCGAATAATACAAAGCTAGGTGCACCCAAAAACTTCAAGTGCGCTTGTGTCTAGGTGCATCCAGAATAAGCCAAAAAATCAAAAATTAGACACAACCCACACACAGAATCCAAAAATTAGACACAAACAAACACAAAAGTATAATAATTTGTAGAGTTTAGCAGAAAGGTACTGTTTTTGTTGGAAAATAGATGGATGTATCTTTGTGTGTATTTGAATCTTGGTAGAAAAATATGAGAGTAAAAGATATGAATTTGAAAAAAGCTGAGTATTTAATCTTGAGTGTGTATTTGATCTTGGATAATTGGCTGCAAATCTTAGAATCTTTTATAAATGAATGTACACGATGGATATCAAATGCATTTGAATTCAAATTGAATTAATGGATCTGGTAGGTAAAATGAATGAATGAAGGTGGTTGATGGCAGGTCTCTAAAATTGAATTAAAAGCTGCGAAATGAAAAAAAAAAAGAAGAAAAGTAAATATATAGCTATTTAATTGACAAACAAAAAGGATATATAGCTATGTTACCAATGCATTTAATTGACAAAACAAAAAGGATATATAGCTAACTGCTATAAAAACGGGTATGCATTGATAAAAAGGAAACAGTTTTGTCCCAATCTCTGGATCTTTATTATTAAACCTTGTTAAGTTTGATAGAGAGAATTCAATATTAAATATATTGTTTCAAATAATCATTTAAAAACATTTTTCCAGTACATAATCTCTAACTATATATACATCTTGAAAAGACATATGTGAAAGGGTGTGATGGTTTAATCGAACCAGCAGTCATGCCTTTTCACAAACTGTCATAACTAACTTAACTAACTCTAACTAACTTTTACTATTGTTTTGTCATTATATTTCCAACATATTCCCCCTAATGACAAAACAGATAGTTCCTTTGATCTTCAACATCACTGTCATTAATGCTGCAGTATTCTTCTAAAAATTATCTTGTTTGATTGAGTCCTCATCTTCTCGTATAAGTGGTATCATCTTTGCTATCATGTTCTTGAGTTGATTATAACACAACTTTATTTGATATTGACTTTCACAGTCGTCTTCTATTCTTGTGCAGTAGTTTCAAATAACTCCACTTGGTCTTGAATAAATATTTGATGACTTCACACTATCTTCATTCTTTAATTTAACTTGTCCTTCACGAACTTTGCTCCTCACGAACTTGGCTTCGCACCATTTTCACTTTGATCAGTCATTGATATGTTCTTCATGAACCATCCTTCATGGCTAACTTGGTTATTTCACACAACCTCTATTTTGTATCAATTCGCATTTCATGAATCAAAATCTTCATCCAGTTGTACAACTATCTTTAACTTTTTCACAGATTTATTTTGATCCTTCACGAATCGAAACGTATCACACGTGTTTCCTTTTAATTCATTCACTGAATTAACTACACCTTTCACACGTTATTTTTTCGCATCACGCGATTTTGCTTTGATCGTATCATACGAACAAGCTTGCTAATTTTCTAATTTTCGTCAACTAGGCACGTTAGAAGTGTCGGTTCATCATCATTCTCCATTACAAGCGCCACAACTTCCTCTTTTTTCTTTCTTGAACATTCGTAAGCATAGTGCACAAGTTTTCCACAAACACGTTATTTGCGACTTATCACCATTCTTTTGTGGTTTGTTGTCGGTTCCTTCCGACTCATCTGAGGTGTATCCTTCATCTTTATATTTCCTTCTCCTTTGTCCTTGCAACAAAACTTGTCCACATTTTCACAATGTCTTCCTTGAGTAATGTTATTATTGTGATGTGCAAACAATAACTTATCTTGATCGTCATTTTCCTTATTATTCTGAAACTTTATTCTTTCTTCATACGTTTTGAGTCTTCCAATTGCTTCTTCCATTGTCATTTTACTTAGATCAAAATATTGCTCTATTGATGCAACTATTTGTAGATACCTATCGGGTACAGTATTTAATAGTTTTCGTTCTAATGTTTGATCTTCAATTGTGTGCCCTAGACTAGCGGCTTTGTTTACTAGTGTTGTTAATTTTCCGGTGAAGGTGTCGATTGTCTCGTCTTCCTTCATATGTAACATCTCAAAGTCGGATTTGAGTGTTTGTAGTCTTACTTGTTGAAATCTTTCTTTGCCAATGTGTCTAGTTTTCAAAGAATCCGAAATGGCTTTCGCGGTTTTGTGCTTTGTTATTTGAAGCAATTATTCTTCGGGTAAGGCTTGGTAAAGGAAAGCTATAGCAGTTTTATCCTTTTTCTTGTCGGATTGAGTCGTCTCTGATGATTCTATTGTTTCGAGAATGATTTGCATTCGAATTACCCATACTGAGCAGTTCGAGGGTTTTTGGATCGGACATTGGAATTGAGGTGTACTAGTTGTACTTATTTCCTTCTTTCCACTATCTCCACTTTCTTTAGGATATTGTGTAAATCTACAAATGAAATATATAACACTAAATGTGTCGAAATTTCTTTTTCTAGTGAGCTCTCTTGTTTTTGTGCCTTAAAGGCTATCAAAACTTACGGGGGACTAGTTTTTATTCTAAAAAAAATATCCTTGGAGATTTTTAATAAGAATGAACAACCTAAGGTTAATACTCCTTATAATATAATAAGCAGTGTAATCAATAGGTTATTATATTTCTAAACCTCGAAAAGATACTAACTTAAAGCTAAGAGGAGTAACTTTTCTAAAATAATCTATACAATATATATCAAAAAATTTAATATACACTATATCTAAAATGAAAGTGGAAAGGATGTTATTGGTTTTTTTTAAACCTGGTGGGTTAAAAATAACCCTTGTTGAACCCTTTGATGCTATAACTTTTCGGTGCGCCTCTTTTTCTTTGGATACTTAAAACGCGTTTCTTTCTTTTCTGTTTGAACCGATTCGACTATGCCCCTTTTCTTTTCTATTATGAATCTGATAATCCCCCCTTGAATTTTGATATGATGAACTATGGGGTTTTTCTTCGTTTGTTTTGAAATGAAGGTTTGTGAATTTTGATGTTGGAACCTTTGATACCGGTTGTATTTGATCACTATATGATTGAAAACCTTGGTGATCACTATATGATTGAAAACCTTGGTGATAAACGGTTCTGACTTGGTTCCCCTATTCTTGTTCTTGAACGCTTGTTGTTGATGTTTTCTTGAAAAACGGTGTTTGAATTCTGGCACTTCTTCCTTCTTAACCGAAATTTGTTTTTACTGTTTGATTTAAAAACAGATTGTTGCGAAACTTGGTATGTGATGAAACTTAGTTTAATAAAACCGCTCTGATACTAATTGTTGGCCCTTTTGATGGATCTATGATCTAAACGTAGTCACTATATACCAAAAACACAAGATAAAGATTGAAACTTTACGAAATACAAAAGCTTTTATAAATCAGTCATCAAACAGCACGGTTGCACCCTTTAGGCCCTCTCTTAGCCCCACGGTCCCCAGATAAGGATTGCATAGTTGGTGGATACACTATCCCAAAGGGCTCTCATGTCTTTCTGAATATTTAGTCAATGCAATGTGATCCTCGCTATTGGGATAATCCTTTGGAATTCAATCCGGACAGGTTCTTGACCAATGATGAGACACACAAATATGGTTACAACGGGAATAATATCAAGTTCCTTCCATTTGGATCAGGTAGAAGAGTGTGTCCAGGTATTTCATTAGCAGATAAAATACAAATGTATATCTTGGCATAGTTCTTGCATTCATTCGACTGGAGCTTGCACTAGGGTGAAACACTCGACCTGTCCGAAAAATATGGCCTGACATTAGAGAAAATTAAACCACACATACTTATCCCATCTCAAAGGTTGCTTAATGCGGGGCTTTATATGTGATATTGTGCTACTTTTCCATAACAAAATTTAACATCATCTTCAAGACCGCGAGTATAAATATCGATCAACATGTTGGATCTTCATTTGCTATGTTAATAAAATGTGTATGCATTAGTGTTAATGTGTGTACGACTCTTGAATAAAATTACTACATATTTGTTTATATTATTTGCATGTTAGTGTGATCAAGTTTATATTCTTCAAAGCTTAGTTCTTACTTTTTAGTCCAGTATAGTCCGGTTCAGAACCATAATCAGATCCGATTCCCATTCTTTCATCTAATTATTGGCATTTCCAGACTTGAAGAATGACGTTGCTTTAGTTTTATATAAATTTACAAAAACTAATAAAACCTAAGTAACATTCTAGATCCTATTCGAGACTGAACTAGTTCAAATGGAACTCAACAAATTCATGTGTGTTAGATTTTCAGTTCCAATACTAGAAATTATTTTTCTCACATGACAACAACCAAAAGAAAATATGTACATATGCAGTATAAAGCTTCAGAAAGTTAACTCTGTTGAGAAACAAATATTATAAGCAAGTGACCTTTTTTTAACTACATTTTAAGCAAGTGACCTTTTTATAACACTCTAGCAAGAGACTAGAGGGGGAATAGAATTACAATATAGTTGTAGAAGCATGCTTTGAATCACAATTCCAGTCTACCCAGTTTTGATCAGCTTTTATTCCTGTGAACGATCCACGAGTGTGCAAGATTTTTTATTTCATCACCAAGAGTATCCTTCCTATGAGTCTTCGGGTCGAAGCAAGGTCTATTCATATACGTCCATATGATCAAAGTTGTTGTTTGAATTTACACTTGAAACAATTTTTTACCAACGTGTTGAGTTTACCGATTCACTCCATGAGATTAAGCTAGGAATATGCTGAACCTTAGACCTTGATAGATCTTTGAGCGCTCGTGGATCGTTAGTAATGCTTATGTAATCACAAACACATTGATAGACAGTCTATATTACTTGTATTCTAAAGCGGAAATCAAACACAAGTAAGAACAATAATAACTAAAAATACTTTGATCCTAATGGATCTTTGAATATAACTAAAACTTGTTTTTCAAACTCGTACATCATTCATACTAATGTGTTCCTTTTATAGACAAGGAACCCTAAACCGTTTCCCAAAAAACGTATAAACATAAAACTAAAGAAGATATACATTATCACTTCCTAATAAAGCTCATTGATATCCTAACTAACTATAAAATACACGAAATATCAATTTCCGCAGAAACAAACTACGCGGTTTTACTACTTCCGCAGAATCTCTTCTTCAGCAGAATCCTTGCACTTCAGCAGATTCTTCAGCAATATCTTCAGCAGAATTCTTACTTAGTAGGATTCCCAACAATCCTCCCCTAATCTTGAATTTGACATGGTTAAGTTCAAGATTCTTGATAGATCTTTAACACTTCTGAACAAGAGGATTGAATTCGAACATCAGCAGCAAAGAACCAAAACAATCACATCTCTATGATGGCAAAACTTTGAAACTCCATATCTTTGCAGCAACAAATGACAAAATGTACATCAAAACATATTAGTTTCATACTATTCTCATCACATCTAGGTGTGTTAACTCTTGGGAGAGGTGAATCATTGAAAATAATGGATTTGATGTCTCTTTACCAATAGCCATTACTACTGGAGTAGCCAAATGTTTAAGTTCGAAAACTATGGTACACTGATAACCATCTGATATAAACGGATTTGAGATGTCTTTACCTGTAGCCGTTTGCTCAGGACTAGTCAATTCTTAGGGGAAAGAATCACCTTTGGTGAATTGAGAACCCAATATGGTATTCCACTGCCTTTACCACAAGCCATATACTTGTGAGCTAGCCAATTCTTGGATACCAAAAAGGTATAAGCCATGGTGAATTGATAACCATACAACCCTCAGCAATTAAGCATGGGTGAGTTGCAGACCCTATGATTTTGAGCAAACCATTACAGATATCAACAGATTTGATGTGTCTTTACCAAAGTTGTACCCTTTGGACTAGCCAACCCTTTGATGTACACAAGGCACATCTGGTGAGTTGATAACCATCAACAGAGTAATGTACAACAAACCTGCAAAAAAGTGAGACAAACAAAGAATATACATAGTTTTTTTTTCAACTAATGAAACAAAGAAAGAAAGAAATAATACAAGATACCAGAATCAAGAAGATGCTTGGTGTTGTAGAAGCTGAGTCTTAATCAATCCAATCAATTGTTCAGCATGGAGCATATCATTCCCTACTGGATTAGGAGTAATATGTTGAGGAGTGTCTTCAACAAGAGTAGAAGAGACATCATCATAAGGATCCAGGTTAAAACTTCTTCCAGCAATAAATACTACATGATGATCTGCTGAAGGTGGAGGACATGGTTGTCCTTGCACAGATGAAACTTGACCATGTTTAGAAGCAACATCCACCATTTGAGCATCAGCAATAACATGATCATCAGCAGTTGTAACATTGGCAACACTTGGCACCTTTGAAGATTCAGTGGAATCCTTGCTCAAATATTGTCTCCTCCTTCTTCTAGTAAACAGAATAGGTTCCTTTTGCTTTGAGGATTCAGCAGCAATTGGAGAAGAAGCATGAGTCTGTTGAGCAACATCAGCCAAGATTTCAAGTGAATCCAAATGAATATCCTCTTGCTCTTCTTCAGAAGAAACCACAAACTTCCTTTTGCTGTTTTGTCCAAGTTGTTCTTCTAACTCCTGAACCTTTCTCTTCAACCCCACAATCTCACCACCAAGTGAAGATTTAGTATCAACAAGCTCCTTTCTGAGATCAGCAACCTCTTTCACATACCTATTCAGCAAAGCATATACAGATGTAAGTGTAATAGGGTCCTCAGCTCCACCAGCAGATTGCTCAGTGGTAATGGGAGCTTCATTGGACCTTTCAGGAGAAATATGGACATGCTCAAGAATAGGAGAGCTTTCAGCAAATGGCTTTCTAACAGGACTAGGTGTGGTCAGTCTATTAAACTCAGTCTCAAACTCATCAGGAGTAACATGAGTAGGTGGTGGACTAGGACTAGGTGACAGAGGTAAAGGTGTAGGTGGAGGTTGGTCAGGAGAAACATGTGATGCTTCAACAGTTATGGAAGGGCCCTCATCAATGGCAACTAATGGATTACCATCAGCAGCAACATTAGAAGAGGGTGGAGCACCAGCAACATTACCCTCATCAGCAGCATCATTGCCATGTGGCAACATAGCTTCTAGCAAAGGATGATGTGCCCCAACATAATGAGTTTTCATTGAAGCAAACAATTTAGCACTAAGAGCTCCTATGGGACAAAATACTCTGTCTTGGGTTGTAATGTCTAATATCATTTGTAAAAACCTAGGGTACATTAGAAACTTATGCTTTTTCTTTTGAATATTTTCAACCATATTATCAAAAATAAACTTAGAGAAATTATAAGTTAAACCCTTTGAAAGACACACAATACCACAACCCAATTGGGTAGAGAATTGATCCCATCCTCCTGACTTGTTGCTTATGCACTGTAGAAAAGTATGCACCAAAAACCTCCACATGAGGCAAAGCTTATTCTTGTGCCACATATCTGTATTAGTACTTTGATATCCAGTAGCTCTTAACCCAACAAGTATCTCTACAGTGTTGGTGTGATAAACCCCATCTTCATCATCCAAACGAAGTTGTGTCCTAATCAACTCCTCAGTCACCACATACTCTATTCCATCAATCATTGCTACAATCTTTGTGTCACTTCGTTCAGTAGCAGATGCCCAAAATTGTTCAACCAATGATTCATATATCACATTTGGAGAGTGCGTTAGAGCATAATGAATCTTGGACCGTTTCAAGAAATCCACCATAGGTTAGGGTTTAGGGTTTAGGGTTTAGGGTTAAGGGTTAAGGGTTTAGGGTTCATACAGTTCATGTCCCTTTGCTTTTCTCAGAAAAGCAACCTTGTTATGATCTTTCTTAAATTGAAGCGCCGCCATGTGAGAAATTGTGAGAATGGATTATGATTCAAGCAACTGGAAGTGTGTTTAATTCGAGTGAAGAGGGAATCAGTTTTTATTGGGCGAAGATTATGCGAAGCAGGTTATTAATAGAAGCTACCTAATTAAGGTCAAAAATATCGGACCAAATCGTTGACCAGATCTGACGTGTAAAGTAACTCCAACCCAATTCAAAATTAACGCTTCAGCAGAAGGGATGGCCAATCTGCTGATGGAAGTCAATCAGCAGAATCAACTCAAGTGAAAAAGTATCTTTAGTAAATATCTTGAGTTTTACTGTGCCATCCAACTCACATTAATTGTCATCAAGCCTTGACTCCGCCTATAAGATAATCCCAATGCACAATTAACACATACCAATTACCCCCAATTAACTTCAAAAACCCTAATTTCTCCAAAATTTCACAATCATCAACAATAGCTATGTCTACCAAACCAGAAATAATCAATCTAACTTCCTCCTCATCATCATCCTCATCCAGTGATGATTCACACCCATTGTTTCGCTATCCTCATCAAGATGAACCTCGACCTTCAAAATCTCCATTTCTCCCTTCTTCTAAAGATGATAGTGTAGTGAATCCAAGTGATTCATCAAGGGGTTCTGATGACTCCATAGAGCGTCTAGAGCCAATCTTCAATAGATTGGTGAGAGAGGAAGAGGAGAGGACATCAGCAGGTGTGGAGAATCCCCAACCTTCACAATCCCAACCCCAACCAAGGCCACATGCCAGAAATCCACCACTCCCAACAACAAGAGAGGTGGTGATTGCTCTTCCTACTCCAAGTTTTGGTGCTTCATACCATGGAAGTAAGGGAAAGGGCAAGGAGGCAGAGGTGAAGGGAAAGGGAAAAGGGAAGGTGGTGTGATGCTCTATGGTGGAACGAGTAGATGGAACAACTGAAGATTTCTCATATCACAAATGCATCCATCATGCCAAGGACCAAAGATATAAAACTAGGTTCTTGAGCATCTTCATCGCCGTTTTCATCAATCCATCCTTTCCATTTTCATCTTTAGCTTCTTCATCATACTTGTCAAGTGTATCCACCAGCTTTTGTAATAGATGATAGGAACTAGTATATGTTTGGTAGATCTTGTATAGGAATGGTCTTGTATTTCATTTGAAGTTGATTGTAAGCTGTAAACTATTTCTTGAATGAATGATCAACATGTCTTTTATCTCTCAATGATTAGCACTTAATCTGTACTTCAATACTTTCCTTCAGTAGAATCAATGAGATAACTTGTAACAATACTTGTGCTTTTCTTCAGTAGAAACAAACTTTAAGCTTACATGACCATATTCCCATTTACCAACTTGGTGAACTTCAACTTAAAGAAGCATTCTGCAAAGCAGACACAAAGTAATACACAAACCAAACCAAGACAAACAAAACTTAAAAAAAAACATTAGCTGGTTAGTGTTAGCAAACTAAAATATAAACAAATATCTACAAAGTTTACAAGATATACAACTACAATCCTCCCCTGAGGCATATACCTCCCCTGAGGCCTATGCCTCCCCTCAAACTTTGCGGTTAAGGGTTAACCATCCCAATATGGACAACTAAGTGTTGAAACCTAGGTCCATCAAAAGCTTTAGTCAATAAATCCGCCACATGATCATCTGTGTGAATCTTCTGCACCTTAATTAAATGTTTTTCATATGCATCTCTTATAAAATGGTGCCTGATCTCAATATGCTTAGTTCTATTATGAAAAACTGGATTTTTAACTATGCATATGGTACTTTGATTATCAATATAGATTGTGGTGTTCATGAAATTAAACCCATAATCCAGCAATTGATTTTGGATCCATAGTACCTGACCACAATAATTGGCAGCAGCAACATACTCTGATTTAGTAGATGAGGTAGCAACAATAGTTTGTTTCTTGCATTGCCAAGAAATCAGTCTTCTACCAAGGAATTGGCAACCTCCAGTTGTGGATCTCCTATCCAGATTCGCACCAGCATAATCATTATCACTATATGCTTCCAACACAAAAGGAGACTCTTTTGGGTACCAAAGACCTAACTTGGGTTGGCCTTTTAGATACTTGAAGATCTTTTTGACTGCATTCAAGTTGGAAGTAAGTGGAGTGACCTGATGTCTAGAACAAGCACTCACAGCAAAGGTAATGTCAGGCCTAGAAGCTGTTAAATACATTAATGAACCAATCATAGATCTGTATAAGTGAACATTCACAGCTGGATCTGGTTCAAAATTGTTCTTTGGTTTTGTAGCTTCATAAGGTGTAGTGGCAGTTCTGATATTTTCCATATCAAACTTCTTCAAAATGTCTCTCACATATTTATTCTGACTGATAAAAATACCATCAGGTTTCTGCTGAACTTGTAGTCCCGAAAAGAAAGTAAGCTCCCCCATAGCACTCATCTGAAACTCTCCCTTCATTAACTCCTCAAACTCCCTGCACCAAGCTTCTTTAGTGGAGCCAAAGATAATGTCATCCACATAAACTTGCACAAGAATGATGTCTCTGTTATTTTTCTTTAGGAAGAGTGTTTTGTCAATGGCCCTCTTCTGTAACCATGCTTCAGTAGAAATGCAGATAGCCTAGCATACCATGCTCTTGGAGCCTGATGGAGTCCATAGAGAGTTTTCACAACCTTGTAAACATGCTGTGGATGATCTGGGTCTTCAAAGCCTTTGGGTTGAGTGACATATACTTCTTCTTCTATCTCACCATACAGAAAAGCACCTTTCACATCCATTTGATAAACCATGAACCCCATATAAGATGCATAAGCCAAGAAGATTCGAATGGCCTCAACTCTAGCTACAGGTGTAAATACATCATCATAATCAATTCCTTCCTCTTGCCTGAACCCCTGAGCCACTAATCATGCTTTGTTTTTAACCACAATACCCCTTGCATCTCTTTTATTCTTCAAGATCCATTTTGTCCCAATTGCAATCTTCCCATGTGGCAGTGGTACCAATATCCAAACCTGTAGATTCTTGAATTGTTGCATCTCATCTTGCATTGCTTGAAGCCAACTTGAATCTTCAAGAGCTTGAGTAACACTGGTTGGTTCCACTTGAGAAAGGAAGAAAGCAAACAGACAATGCTTAAAGTCTGTGTGATTGTCCCTTTGCTGGTTTGAGACACAGGAAAGAAAAGCAACTTGACCATACTTAGAACTTGACACAGCACTTCTAGTTCGAACAGGTGCTTGAGGATCACCAATAATATTTGCTTTAGGATGAGCACTGTTGATCCTTTTTGTAGCAGAGGGGTTGACATCAATTGTGGTGTCAAGATTGTTCACAGTTGGTTCAAAATCACTGTCATAGGAAGGTGAGGTGAAGATTCCATCTTTGGGTTGATGATTACCAAGATCTGAAGGACTTGGAAATCGTGTATATGGTTCTTCAAAGTCTGTAGACACACTAGTAGGAATTGGAGTAGATGCAGCAGGGCTGTCAGCAGCTTTGGTGATGTCAGGAGAAACAGGATAACTGTCAAGAGAATCATGGTGTCCACTGACTGCTTCTCTTGCAAACTCCCCACCAAGCCTCTCAGCTTCTAGATTGGCTGCATACTCTTGCTTCTTGAGTCTAGCAAGGTCCTCTGCATAGTGTGACTCATCTTCATGCGCATCAGAAATTACTTTAGAATGATCACCTGCAAAATGGTTAGAGGAGAAGGAAGGTACAAGAATTGGTTGTTCATCATGATCAGACTCACTCTCTGAGTCATCATCCGGGGTACCTGCATTGTCATTGGGAGACTCTTGTGTACCTGTAGATTGGTTAGCAACATGTCTAGTATAACCCAAGTAATCAGTTAAGTAATCCAGGTCAAAGGACCAAACATGACCGTGTCCCTGAACATTAGGCTTATCTTCTAGGTATCTCAGGTTCAGAGTCTCCTCAATCTTCTTATAAGTTAAATTGTATACTCTATAAGCCTTACTATGAGCTGAATAACCCACAATATACCCCTCATCAGCTTTCTCATCAAATTTTTCCAGTGGATCACTAGTGTTTAAAATGGTTACTTGACATCCAAAAGGTTTGAGGTAATGAATATCAGGAACTTTCCCAGTGAGAAGTTCATCAGGTGTCTTGAAATGAGGTCTAGTAATGGATACCCTGTTTAGTACATAGCAAGCCGTGCTAACTGCTTCAGTCCAGAACATAGTGGGTAATTTAGAGTCTGCAAGCATGGATCTTGCTGCTTCTATTAAGGTCCTATTCTTTCTTTCAGCTACCCCATTTTGTTGTGGGGTTCTTGGAGTGCTATAGTCCTTTTTTATTCCTTTAGACTTACAGAGTTCTATTAATACAGCATTTTTGAACTCTGTCCCATTATCACACCGAATACCTTTAACCCTTTTGTTCAGCTGGTTTTCAATAAGGGTAATGAACTCTTTTAAAATGTAAGATGTTTCATCTTTAGTTCTCAAAAAGAATACCCAACAAAACCTGCTATAGTCATCAGTGATTACCAGGCAGAAATACTTGTGATCAATACTCCTGACTTGGGTTGGACCAAAGAGATCTATATGTAGCAACTGAAGAGGTTCTGAGATAGTGCCCACAGCTATAATGGCTTTGTATGAGGCTCTGTGTTGCTTTCCTTTGTTGCAGGCAACACAATTGTGTTCATTGGTGAAGACTTTGGAAGGAAGTCCTTCAACTAGACCCAGTTTAGAAAGCTTGTTTATGGTCTTGAAGTTCACATGAGCCATCCTTCTATGCCATTTTGTAGACTCATCCAGGGATGCTTTTGCCACCAAACATGTGAGGTCACCTTCTGGTTGAACATCATTCAAATTGAATGTGTATGAACTGTGGCTTCTAGGAACTCTCAGCATAATGGATGTATCTTCTGGAAGTGTGAAGTCTTTAGAGAGCACAATACATTCATCCTCAGAAAATAATACTTTGTTCTTGGTGTCACAGATTTGTGATACTGAGAACAAGTTGAAATGTTGCAGTTCCTTTACATAGTACACATTCTCAAAATCCAAATGAGGTGTTCTAATGGTGCCTTTCCCAGTGATTCTACCATCTCCACCACCAAAAGTCACACTCCCTCCTCCCTTTATGGTTACAAAATCATGCATCTTCTCTTTGTTTCCTGACATGCTTCTGGAACAACCACTATCTACTATGCCAACATCTTTACTCCTCAGAGGATGATTCTACAACAACAACAAAAAAAGATATAAAAAAATTAGTACACTATGGAGACTCAAGTCATTACTGACTTGAGTCTGCTTTGTGGATCATAAGATTTAGGCCAAGTAGATGTATAAGATCCACCATTGTTCTTGGGCCTCCTTTGAAAATTAGGTCCCTTTTTAGTCCAAGAACAACCTGCTGAGGGCTTCACAGCAGTACCCCTATATCCCCT
Organism: Chrysanthemum seticuspe; assembly: GCA_019973895.1. NCBI lineage: Eukaryota > Viridiplantae > Streptophyta > Magnoliopsida > Asterales > Asteraceae > Chrysanthemum > Chrysanthemum seticuspe. Next base: position 256,520,076 of record BPTQ01000003.1, on the reverse strand, counting down.
TCCATTATACATAGAGTTAAAACATTCATGCCAATAACCATTTTGAAAATATAAACTAGTTGGTCGCACATATGATCTAGCAACTGATCTTCTCCAACCAGAATTGTGTTTGCTGGTTTTATGAGTTGCTTGTGGAACAAAAGATAGTAGATCATTAACATTCTTCCATATTGGTCTAGGTTTCTTTTGACTAGCACATACACCCATTCTTTGCTCATGAAAATTACAATTCTTAATCAAATGAAATTTACTTCCACAAACAAAACATTTCTTCTTCTTAGAAGATTTATTCAAATTGAAAGATGTTTCATTACATGCAAAAGCATTCAAACCACAAACATTAACAGAATTGTTTTTAACAGAATTAAAGACATTATTTTACAAAGAATTAAATGACAAGTCTTCAGAGGAAACTGTCTTGGAAGTTGATTCCTCAGCAGCAACTCTAACAGGCTTGTAAGGAGTCTTGGGTGTAGGCTTGGGTGAGGTCTTAGGAAGGCCAGACTTTTCATTTGAATCACAACTAGTAGAAGTAGTCAACCCTCGGTCAGAGGACTTGTCACTGTCAACCCAAGAGACAAAGTCAGTAGATGAAGAATCAGGGTCTGGCAAGTCTCTTGACTTTTTGCCATAAAGATGGTGTGATCCATCGAAGTCAACAGTGATGGAAAGGTCAATGGGCATATGTTCTCCTCTAATAGGTCCAGGTACAGCATGTAATTCTCCTTCTTTTACATAATTAGCTAATCCTGCTGGAGTAGATTTACGCATATCATTCCTAGCTTCTAAGCCAACATATTTTTTTAAACATAAATCTAACCCAGAGTTTACAGATTGACTACCATAGAGAAAGCGAGCTACTTTGTCACCTGATACTAACCATTCTTTATGTCTAGCTACTTCCTCATCTAGTTCCTTTTTCAACACTTGGTTTTCTGAAACTACATCAGCTACTTCCTGATACTAACCATTCAGTACGTTTTAAATCAATTTTAGCACATTCTAAATCACTTTCTAACACCCTTATCTTTTCATCATAAGCCAGTTGATTCTTTTGAAACCAAACTTTTTGTCTTTCTAATGTTTTTAAAGCCATTTTATAAGCCTCAACTTCGACATAACATTCATTATATTTAGGTTTCAATTCATCATAAGCTTCCTTAAGTTCATTATATCTTTCACTACAACCAAAAACACAATTATGTACTTGAGAGATGCCCATTAAGGCAATTTGATCATGCTTATCCTCTGTAGTACAGCTTGCCAGCAATCCACCATGCTCAGAACCAGGAACTTCATCATTTTCAGGCTCATGCACCTTCCAGTTGACATGGTCATCCAGAGTGACCAAAGCATTGGAGGATCCAGCTTCGTAATTTCCAGCTTCCATATGATTCTGCTGATAGGAAGAATACCTGACCTCATCACCAGCCTTCCTATCCTTGCATTCTCTTGAGAAGTGACCCATCTGACCACAAGTATAGCACTTGACTTTCCTTTTGTCAAATCTTGCTGGATATCTTCCCTGGAAACCAAACTTTCTCCCAGACTTATGCTCAAACCTCTTGATGTCCACTGAGAGCATGGCCAGTTGCCACTTCAAGTTCATCTCTTCCATATCAAGTGGATCCACCTGTTCAAAGTCCTCAAAAGCTAGTTGCTGCTGATTGTCATAATCAGCAACAAAAGAGTGAAGTACATCTTCCAATACACCACTGGATTTAGGTTGAGAATTTGATGGAGTGGTGATGTAGGATGATGATGCTGAGGAACCTGGGCTTAGAGCATAATTCATCTTATTTGAGGAGGCCCCAACAAATGCTGAGTGACTGAAAGTGGATGAACGAAAAGGACTTCTGACATCAGGCTCAAGAGTTTTAAGCCTGTTGTAGAGATCATCAAAAGTGACCATATCCAGCCCACCTTTAGCTTTGAGTGCAATGCTCACTTGCAACCAAGATGGAGGTAAAGATCGTAAGAACTTTGAATTGCAGTCCTCATTGTCTGGCCTGGCCTTCATCTGATTGAGTTGACTCAAAATCTTATGGAACCTGTCATATCCCTTGTGGATACCTTCTTTCTCAGAGATTTGGAATTCTTGAAATTGCTGTTTCAGCATTGATTTCCTCATTCTCTTTGACTCATCATTCCCACCAAATCTAGCCTTGATCGCCATCCATATGTCCTTAGCATCCTCCATGTAGTGAAAGTCACCCATGTGATCATCTGGTATTGCCTGAAAGAGAATAGTTCTAACTTTATTTTCTCTCTGAACAGCCAATATCTCTTCAGCAGTTTTGGGAGGAACGATGGTAATAATACCATCAGCATCTTTCACACACTTCTTCAAACTGTTCCCCTTCTTCACAACTTTCCAAAGATTCCAATCAATGTTGGAGATCCAATTCTACATCTTCATAGCCCACAAATCATACTCCTCCTTCTTTAGGTATGGGAACTTTGCATTGCTGTTTGTGAGATTGAGTTGTTGCAGAGATGTGTTGTTTTGATTGTTAGTGACTTCTATTTCATCGTCTGACCCATGCATGGTTAAGGTTGTTTTGGTTGTGAAGGTGTAAAGAAAAGAATGTTCTTAGTATCACAGAGACTCTCCCGAGGCTCTGATACCACTTGTTGAACCTTGGACCTTGATAGATCTTTGAGTGCTCGTGGATCATTAGTAATGCTTATGTAAGACAGTCTCTATTACTTGTATTCTAAAGCGGAAATCAAACACAAGTAAGAACAATAATAACTAAGAATACTTTGATCCTCTATGGATCTTTGAATATAACTAAAACTTGTTTTTCAAACTCGTACATCATTCATACTAATGTGTTCCTTTTATAGACAAGGAACCCTAAACAGTTTCCCAAGAAACGTATAAACATAAAACTAAAGAAGATATACATTATCACTTCCTAAGAAAGCTCATGCATATCCTAACTAACTATAAAATACACAGAATATCAATTTCCGCAAAAACAAACTACGCGGTTTTACTACTTCCGCAGAATCTCTTCTTCAGCAGAATCCTTGCACTTCAGCAGATTCTTCAGCAATATCTTCAGCAGAATTCTTACTTAGTAGAATTCCCAACAGAATATCTTCAGGATGATCCCCTACATTCCACCAAACCAAAACAAGATTCCATAAATCAGCCTTGTCCTGTTGCTACTACATCTGCATAAGATAAAGCAACATGGAAAGTTGAGCATGAGAAATATAATGATGTTGCTTGCATACTGCTAGGAATGATGTCACCTGCTTTGCAAAAGAAGTTTGAGCATTTTTTCCCCTTATGATATGCTCAATGAACTCAGACGTATGTTTGAGAAACCAAAAGTTGTAGAATTGTATGATTTATTGATGCTCTACACAGTTGTAAGCAGGAGGATGGTAAACCCGTGAGTGCTCACTTCTTGGAAATGAAAGGTTACATGGACCAATAAGTGCATCTCAATTATCATTATCCTCCTGATGTAGGTATTAGCCTAATCAACAGATCACTGAACAAGGAATTTGGTGGTTTTATGTGTAATTTCAACATGCATTACATGGGGAAGACAGTGAGTGATTTGCAAGCAATGCTCATTGACTATGAAAAAGAATTACCTAAAAAGGCTCCTACACCTCAAGTACTTGCTATTCAAAGGGGTAAGATTAACAAGCCAAACCTGCGAGCTAACAGGAAGGGTAATGGAAAAGGAAAAGGTGATAAGGGTAAGCTAGTTATGGCTTATCAACCTGAACCTAAGAAAAACAGCCCTCCTAAGAAGAAAGATAATCCCAAGAATGATCAGGCTTGCCACCACTGCCATGAGGTAGGACATTGGAAGAGGAATTTTCCTCTCTACATTGAGGTGTTGCATTTAAATAAGTTGAAGCATGCTGGTAAAGCCAAAACTTTAGGTAACTTGTTTATGATTGCCATCATACGCCTTGTATGATGTGAATAATTTCCTATTCCCGGTCATGTGCTTAGTGAAACCGCTATCCACTATTCACTCGTCCAGTTGTAGATCACATTTGAGGCAAACCTACAACCAAATATGCAATTCAATCTTTTGGTACCGATTACTTCTTGGATCCATATTGGTTAGCATTTAAAGTGCCCAAGTTAAACATTCTTGGGTCTTGAAGCAAGACACATAATTTCTTAATACTAAATCTAGAGAAAGTAGACCAAGGGTTATTTTGAAAATCATTTTATTTTTGATAGCTTGGTCTATAGCTTTGATGAGTTTGAGGGCTAAAGAATCTTTGGTTTGTGTAGGAGTTTTGGTATGAATAATATTGATATTGTGGTGACCTTTGATAAAAGTTTCTCCTTAGAAATGATTGATTACATTGAAAATAAGATCTTTGGTTGTATAAGGATAAAGGTCTCATATTGGGTGTAGGTTGGAGTGGTCTATGATTGACTCGAGGTTGGTGTATCAAAGACCATTACGAGAACCCGAGTTATAAAATTATTTTGGGTTTTCTCTCCATGTAATGGGTGCTTGATTGACTCGAGTATTTGCAAAAAGAGTTTGAGGAATGATTGGTTTAACAAAAGTATTTGACAAAAATCCTTTGTTCCTCAGAGACATGGCACGCTGTTGGCGCGTCGGCGCGTTACCTAGCATGTCAGGTTCGGAAATTTTTGGAGTTTCGTTTTTGCTTTATTTTACAAATACTATTGGTTTGGTTAGACTCTCGGAAGTGGTTTTCCCATGTTTTAAAATCCAAAACCTTCTTTATCTTGGGATACTTTTTGACGACTTAACATATCGTCCAAATCATTACTACTCTTCTTATATTTTGAAAAACTTAGAGACTCCTTTTGAAGTTTAGATACCTTATCATTCAAAGAGTTAACCTCAAGTGTGAGAGACTCACATCTTTTACATGGTTCAACCACCTCTTTGTGAAGATTTAGTATCTTAAACTCTCTTTCAAGTCCATAGACTTTCTCATTAAATTTAGCACGCTCTTGTTCAAGAGAGCGTTTTTCCTTAACAATATTTTCAAAAGTTTTCATGAAATATTCACTAAATTTAATTAGTTCCTTATTCTCCTTTTGCAAATTATTAACGTTTAAATCATTATTAGAAGTAGAAGAGTTTTGATGTACCTCTAGTTTTTCTGGTACCATGAGACAAGTAGCTTCCTTATTTGGTTGATCTTCATCTTCACTATCACTCTAAGCTCCACCAACGAATGCTTTGTTCTCTTTGGGCTTCGGACAATCACTTATGAAGTGACTTTTGTCACCACAATTATAGCACCCGCGTTCACGCCTAGAGCTTTCACCAACCTTGTTGTCAAAACCTTGACCTCTTTCAAACTTGTTCCTTCCATCATTACCTCGATTACCAAACCGATTTCCACGTCTAAAATTACCACCTCTTCTAAAGAACTTTCTAAAGTTCTTAGCCATTAGATTGAACTCTTCATCACTTTCATCACTACTTCCTTCTTGACTATCGCTATCGTCACTAGCTTGGTTCTTAGTGACTTTAGCTTTGAGGGCCAACGACTTCACATTCTCCTTCTTGTCTTTGGATGCAACCTTGTCATTTGCAAGAATCATTTCATACACCTTGAGGTTGCCAATAAGCTCGTCAAGAGGAAGTTCCGCCAAGTTCTTGGCTTCTTCAATAGCCGTCACTTTTGGTCGCCACTTCACCGGAAGAGCTCGAAGAAACTTTCTCACATGGCTCTTGTTGCGAAAACTAGGATCTAGAGTCGTTAAGCTTGTGATAATAGCATTGAACCGTGTATAACCATTGTCAATGGTTTCTTCATCCGAGATTGAAAACTAATCATATTGTTGGCTGAGTAAGTCAATCTTGCTATCTTTGATTTGTGAGTTCCCTTGATGAGTAATGATGAGTTTATGCCAAATCTCCTTGGCGGTCTTGCACGTGTAAGACCGCCAAGGAGATTTGGCATTTTGGCTTCATCATTCTTGCCAAGCTTCTTCTTCTCATCATCTTTCAATTCCTAATATGGCTTTTCAACCACCAACTTTGTTTCGGGATCTTGCATCATGAACATAAAGTTTCCATTTTGGATGATCTCCCACAAGTCAATATCTTTAGACCTAACATGGGTCTCAAACCAGTTTTTCCAAAAGCAAAACCCATCGGATTCTAGCAAAGGTGATCTTTGCATAGAACACCCCTCAACATAGTTCTCTTGAGCCATGTATCTATACTCAACTTACCCAAAAATTTGGTTAGGTATTTTAAATTTTTGGAAAAGAAGTTTTTGACTTAAAATGACTTCTCGGAAGGTTTTAACGCTCAAAAACTTGAGTATACCGCACTGATAACAATTGTTTTAACGCTCAATCAGCTATTTGGATTCTTTGGCGGAATAGAAACCAGCTAACTTTCAAGAACAACCGAAGGAACAAAGATGTGATTCTAAATGATGTGAAGCTTCACTCGTTCAATTGGATTTCTTGTAGACGTAGCAAAAACTTTTATAATTGGATAGAGTAGTATTCTAACCCTCGTATCGCCATATCTAATCATTGTAATGATTGATGCTAGCGTCTTGCTAGGTTTTTAATACAATTTCCGTTTTAAAAAAAACTTAACCGCAAAAGCATAACATGTATCCACATCCACTAATAATAGTTTAATGAATTTTTTTTAATGTTACAATCACATAATTAAGAAGATAATTAGAAAATAAAGAATGAAGAAATTGCATTTTCTGTCCACCAAATACTTGTGAAGGCACCTATTCTGATTGAAAGAATTTGTTCCCTATATCTACTTTTATTTATAGAAGGGGTAGACTTGATACTTTTCAATATAATAAAGGAAAGAAAAAATTGAAAATAAATGTTTCACATCAACCAATTAAAAAATCAAAATTAAGTTTTGTTTTTGTACATTTTTGTTATATAAAGCTGATGAGGAAAGAATAAAAAATACACGTGTTGATGGTCATTGTTCAATTGTTAAGGAGGAAAGTGGGAGTCAATTTTAAAACCTTTGGGCTAAAATTGTAAAAAATGAGTGACTTGAGTTCGAACCTTGTCGTGGACATTTCCGGGGAAACCCTTTACCAAAAAAAATTGTAAAAATTAAGCAACTGTTGTGAACAAGAATTGAGAGAATGAAAGTATTCTTCTATTATTCATAATGTAGGAGATACAAAAGGTATATATAGATAAATATTAGGGTAAAAACCCTAATAGCTAATTGGGTCGTGGGCTTCTTATGGATTATATGGGCATCCACATAATATTATTCATAACACTCCCTCTTGGATGTCCATATTATTAATACGCTTTAAGAATGCTGCCTCATTAAAAACCTTGTCAGGAAAACCCAGTGGGACAAAACCATGACTAAGGACAAAAAGAGTGCAGCGCGTATTGTCTCCCTCTGATGACGATATCACTTGAGCTCTTTGAGTCGTCGCATTCCAATGTTGTAACTTAGTTTCCTAAATGTTGATGTAGGAAGTGCCTTGGTAAATAGATCCGCCAAATTGTCTCTTGAACGAACTTGTTACTATTACCATTCTTCTGTAAGTCATGAGTGAAGAAGAATTTTGGTAAAATATGTGTCGTCAAATCGCCCTTGATATAACCTTCTTTAAGTTGAGCAATACATGTTGCATTATCTTCATGCAAAACTGTTGGTGCCTACTTGAAGAATTTCCACATGATCTACGTATGTGTTGTATCATACTTCTTATTCAACACATTCTCGACTTGCTTCATGTATCGCTAGAATTTCTGCATGGTTGGATGAAATCGTTGAGATCGTCTGCTTAACTAAACGCCATGAATTTGCGGTTCCTCCACTTGTAAATGCATATCCAGTTTAAGAACAACCATTGTGAGGGTCATACATTATGGAAGATATGTAATCTTCTAATATAACTCAAATACCTTTAATAAGTATCCTATAAGATATGGACATCCATATTATAATTATCCATAACACTCCCCCTTGGATGTCCATTAGAGAATTATGCCTCATTAAAACCTTACTAGACAAAACCCAGTGGAACAAAAATCTAGTGAAGGAAAAAAAAATACATAATTCCTTTATACGCTCGGGGATGTTGCCTCATTAAAAACCTTGCCGGAAAACCCTGTGGGGACAAAACCGTGGTCAAGGGAAAAAGAGTGCAACGCGTATCTTCTCTCCCCCTGATGATCACATCACTTAAGCTCATTGAATCAGTGAATGCACCTTAATGTGTCTTGATATAATCACATGAATAAATACTCTATACATGTTGTTCGTATATCCAATTTAAGGATTAAGATACGTCATACATCTCATTTAAGTACATCCTTGTACTTCACATATACACATTTTAGTATGACATATGTAAATTGATATTGTGATCATCATCTTTAAAAATAAAGAGGTCTTTCTTCATCAATTGACCTCATAAACATGAGCGTCATTTATCCATATAAAAATATATAGCATCTTTCTTTAGCTTTCATTATGAAAAATGATTTCATCTTTAAGATGTTTAATTCATAAAACAAGACAAAACATTATATTTCATTTCAAGGTATTCAACCGTCTTAAAAATCACTTCATGAGTTCCATTCACATTTACCTCATCAAAACATATGTAACTTATACCATATTCAAATATAAATCTCTTTAAAACTAACATGGGTAAATTTTATTATTTTAATGGCTCATTTTTAACCAATACCATATTGCCTTTCACTCATATAGTGATATATTCATCTTGATCAAGTGTTATTCTTGAAAACTTTCTTATATGGTTTCAGCATGTTAAATCACGAGACATGCTTCATGCATTTTATATCCCTCATGGAATCTCAACTTCAAATGAGCTCTATTCATTTTCTTTTAGACACATATCGATTAGTTATCATATCGCCAGACTTATAAGTATTAAATAGATTATTGGATCCACCACATGAGATCATGTCTCTATATGCAAAGTCTTTGCGAAAATATTTATGTGCCATCAATTATGCCTTAATTATAAGTTTCAATACTTTAATTTTGCTCTCTCATAATGACCAATGCATATCCAATAATTTTACACATTCATATGTACGGGCTTCAAGTCCCAGTAACCATGTCTCGTCACAAGAAATTTCAATCTTTCATTAGTTCTTTGCGTCTTTACTTATTTTGGCCATTCATTTATACATCTGCACTTCGTGCAGGTATGCTTCCATGATCCTCACCATGATTATAGCGCTATCTTATTTATTTACATAATCATTACCATATGTATTATTGTATACAATATCACCATCGACGTCGATTCATTTATATTTTCGATTCCACACTTTACTAGACACTGCAATATATCATTTATTGATATCTCATAGTTTTTCAAGTACCCGAGGTTTTTCAATTACCTTCATGTCTAGTGTCTCTATAGGATAATTATTATGGGGTCTTTATTACCTCGATTAGACCATCTTAATTTTCTTGCTCCATTTTATCTATTCATTCGAGGACTTTTATTTGGAATCAATTAGTCTATCACTTTGCAGACGTGCCATAGACTTACTACCAATCATTGGTTTTCATTTTGGGACATACATTATAATTGGAGCACTAGCAGCATATATATGATCTAGTCACTTCTTTATGTCACTAAACAAATCTGGCAATTACTAGATCTGGAATATAAATTGTCCCTTCAAGTTCATATTCATTTGTCTGAGGATCAACATTTATATTATAATTCATTCCATATCTTTCGCTGCTCATTCTTCCCCTTAAATGAATTATCAATTACAACATCCCATTTGTGCGTTGTGGTGGATTTTCAATACAAGTTTCGCACATTTACATAAACTTTAATAGGAAACATATGGTCCGTGACCATAAACCATTTTATTGGGGAGTATTCATTAATCTTGTTGGTATGATGCGAATTCATATTTTATAACATACCTCATAATATAAGATTTTGTTCTCATAATTATTGGCTTTGCAATCAACTGAAGACGTTTTATGAACGTTTCAACAAAAGCAATTCGCGTATGAACTTGGGCTACATAAAGTTCAACACTTATTCCAATAATCACCCGTCGTCACATGACTTTCAATATAATACATACATAAATCATGCTTAACACTTTTGTTTAATTTTATCTATATTTATTGATTATAAATCGGATGAGTTATTGCACCACTGCCGTACATATGTATTGTCGTATGTTTATGAAATTAAAAATCAATAACAACATAAATTCGTAATAAAAATTGCATGCATCATATAAATAATCACTATTAGCAAACAAAACTATCGATGGTCTAACAAGATACGAATAATGGTTTAAAAATCCATACTAAATCTTACAATTTAAATGACATAGTCATGTTACTCGTGTTAGCAGTAATACTTGGCATATATCAATAATATAATACAAATACTTTGATCAACAAATAACTAAGAATTTGGAGTTGGAAGTTCCTTCATAGCAAATCATAAATTAGAATATGTTATCGTCATTGCTATTGAGAACCAAAACATCTTGATAGTCGTAATTGGCCATACCCTAGTAACATGCAGTTATTGTATTCTTATTTGTAAACACATATGGATAATGTCCTATGTTTGAGAATAATAAATCTTTATTAAATTGTTTAATATCTTATTGTTGTTTAAACACATATAACATTCAAGACTTAGCATGAACACGTCCTCGCAAAGCGTTTCATGAACAATTTTTTTCTAAAATAAAATATATAGCAGGTAACATACCGTAGAGAATTATAGATTACATACATGTAAGTATTAATTTATTCTATTAATGTTATATGAATTAAATAATACAAATATGTAGCACAGATGATTGGAGTATTAGCACAAACATTAAATATGCAACATTAACACAAATCAATAACTTGCAGTAAATACGATTGATATGTGAAAGAATTCGAGAGGTACCTTTAGCGATTTAAAAATAAATTTAGAGCGTGCTGATAACGTGTTGTGAACAAGAATTGAGAGAATGAAAGTATTCTTCTATTATTCATAATGTAGGAGATACAAAAGGTATATATAGATAAATATTAGGGTAAAAACCCTAATAGCTAATTGGGTCGTGGGCTTCTTATGGATTATATGGGCATCCACATAATATTATTCATAACAGCAACTTTCTTGACATCCATGATCCCATCCACATTAACGTGTGAAAAAAAAAATGACCTTTGGGGTAAAATTTTACAAATGCATGGTTTAATTTTGCTATAACTTTTGGTGTTTATTTTGAAAATTTTGATGATGGCCTTTTGTTTTTGGATGATTACAGTCGTGGCGGTTTTGATGCTGGCTCATAAAAACGCAATTCTTTAATAATGGGCTCCTCAATGACTGATTTATTTGATAGTATTTGGTGATACGGATGCCAAAGTGTCCAATGTTCTGCTCATATGCATAGTTAGCTCTCCCTCAGCTTTTTGCTTGACTGCTCAAAAGGTACAGTAATGCATAAGTAGTCGTTTGGATGTATGTTTGTTATCATAAATTTGTATCTTATGAAATTGGTAAGCAAGTTGGAGAGGATCTTGATGTGCCATGGTATGCAAACCAAAGTTGGAGAGTGTGTGTGTGTTTTTGAAAACGAAGTTTCGAAATAACATAATCTGTTTTGCAGAGTCAATCGAAAACACCCTATACATAGGGACATATGATAGTTTTTAAGAACAAATGTTCATGTATGGTGCATGTGATTCTGAATATTCTTAGTTGGCTTTTCTTGTTGCCATACCAGAATGATTATCTTTAAATATATAGTGCTTGGCTATTGTGAATTTTATTTTGATTATATAATTATTTTAGGGTCCAATTTTCAATGATAAGAGCTTAAGAGGAGCTTCAATGAAACTGAGATCAATAACTTATGTGGTCTAACTCTTGGAAGTTTGGCATAACTAATGTTTTATGTAATTGTGAATATTCAACGAGGTTACGAGGGTGTTTGGAATTTTTATATTTTTAATATTATGTTTTAACACTATTATGCCTTTTGTTCTCATTTTGCACATTGTGTAGGTTTCTCTGAGCCATTATAAGCCATGGTAATGGGAGCTCCCCTTGAAGATTCTCGACATCTGCTCATTGTTACGACATAATGAGCCAAGTGGCCAAAGCACAGGGGTTCATCGAGGTTTCCAAACGACAAACTTAACAAAGGGAACCGGGCATCCAAATTTATTTGCTAGACTTGAAGCGGCTGAAACAAAATTGCAAGGCATAAAGTCCAACAGGGAAACTTAGGGAAAAGAAATTTATTTGACAAATGACACTACCGAGACTTATTTCTCTGGTAAAGCTTCTCCTGTTAATGGTTTAAGTGAATTTTTAATTTTATGGTTCGTTCACTTTGTCATCTGAAAAACAAAGTTTTGATAGATTTAATTAGATTTAATTTCATGGTTCGTTCACTTGAAGGAGATGTATGCTTCTGTGTCATTAATCTTTACGTTTTTTTTTTTTTTTTTTTTTTTTGGATATTTTTTTTGACATACTAGGTATCAAAGGAACAACGAATTGAAGCAGCTCATGCACCAATTGTGGAAACACCTCCACCTCCTTTATATGAAGAAGTCTATAATGCGCCTACTGCTCCAATGCAAAATGGTTTAAATGATGGCAGAGATTACTTTGTAGTTTGTACAAATGTGAATCAATCAGATGAACTTAAAAACATGTGTGCGCAGATAAAATTTAACGAAAGCATCTTGGTTTCTCAGGTAAGAAAATATAATCGTTCTTTACTTATTATTCTCCATACCTGATTATAGTTGTTCTTAACTTATTTAATTAATTTGTGGAATGATTAGTTTTTGAACTCTTTTAAATTATGATTGTTGTCATTTTCTCAGGCCATGAAATTATTTTCGATGCTGGATGGGAATTTGAAGACTGTTCCGCTTTAAGGGTTGATACTACTCATGAGGTCTTACTTTAATTTTGTTGTTGTGTTTTGTTGATTGATTAGGGGAGTATTAAAATAGATTACGTTGTTATGTTGTTTACTTGCAGATTCTTACGCTTTCGTATGGGGGGTTTGAGAAACATGCCAATACCAAGGTCAAAAACTTGGCGAACCTGGTGAGTCGCGCGGCTATGCAATTTAACAATCCACAATTATACGGAGAAAGTGGATGAGTCAGGACTGTCTGGAATAGTTGGTCCAGGCGTCAACAGTGACCAAAACTATGTTTTGGTTTCGGAGTATGTGAAAAACAAAATTCAAAGGCATTGGATCCAAGGACCAAACTGCAAACACATTGATGGGCTGACTTGAACAAATCCATATTTAGTGGGCTGGTCATGCATTTGGACCGAAATTCTTAAACCGGACCAAAAGGAAATAACACACACATTTGATGTAGTTGAGTTTTCAGTATTCTTGTTTGGTTCTGGAAATTTGCATTTCTAACTAGGGGTGCTACAAAGTCGAGTTTTTGTAGGATAACTCTACTCAAGCTTATAAAAGCCTTTAGCAAAGTACATAATTTTGATGTCGAAAAAAAGAAAAAGAAAAAAGAGTACATTATTTTGAGAGTAACTTTTGACAATCAACATTCATTGGTTAGTACAAGTCAAGCGCATTACATCTTTCGGGACCAGATGTAATTTTATGTCCGCTATCTATCCAAAATCAATTATTTTGCAATTATTTTGAGCTTTTTGTTATATTTAATTTTTCTTTATAAAATAAAAAATTAATAAAAATAAAAAATATAAAAAAAGAAAAGATAATAAAAAGTGGTAGTTGGCAGCATCATCTACAAACCTTTGACTAGATGTGGCAAATGGGTCGGGTCGGGTCGGTTTGGGTCATGGGTCAAATGGTTTATGGGTCAAATGGGTCATGGGTCAAACGGGTCATACTATAAGAATGGGTTGAATGGGTCATGGGTCAAACGGGTTGGGTCGGGTCGACTCGTTACATTTCCACCTGTAATCATGCTACTATAGCATGTTTCGTCCGTTTTCATCCGTTTTTTACGTTTTCGTCATTTTTTTTACGTTTTCATCGTTTTTTTACGTTTTCGTCCGTTTTCTTACGTTTTCATCCGTTTTTTACGTTTTCATCCGTTTTTGCGCGTTTTCGTCCGCTTTTTTACGTTTTCGTCCGTTTTTTTACATTTTCATCCGTTTTTGCGCTTTTTCGTCCGTTTTTTTACGTTTTCATCCGTTTTTGCGCGTTTTCATCCATTTTTTTACGTTTTAGTCCGTTTTTGCTCGTTTTCGTCAATTTTTTTACTTTTTCATCCATTTTTGCTCGTTTTCGTCCATTTTTTTACGTTTTCGTCCGTTTTTTTTACGTTTTCATCTGTTTTTGCGCGTTTTCGTCCGTTTTTTTACTTTTTCGTCTGTTATTTTTACATTTTCATCTGTTTTTGCGCGTTTTCGTCCATTTTTTACGTTTTCATCCGTTTTTGCGCGTTTTCATCCATTTTTTTACGTTTTAGTCAATTTTTTTACGTTTTCATCTGTTTTTGCGCGTTTTCGTCTGTTTTTTTACGTTTTCGTCAGCTTTTTTTACGTTTTCGTCAGTTTTTTTACATTTTCGTCCGTTTTTGCGCGTTTTCATCCATTTTTTAACGTTTTCATCTGTTTTTTTACGTTTTCGTCACTTTTTTACGTTTTCATCTGTTTTTTTACGTTTTCATCCGTTTTTTAGCGTTTTTGTCTGTTTTTTTACGTTTTCGTCCGTTTTTGCGCGTTTTCGTCTGTTTTTTTATGTTTTCATCTGTTTTTGAGCGTTTTCATCCATTTTTTTATGTTTTCGTCCGAAAACGTAAAAAAACAGAAGAAAACGCGCGAAAACGTAAAAAAACGTAAAAAAACAGGCGAAACCGTAAAAAAAGGGCGAAAACGTAAAAAAACAGATGAAAACGTAAAAAATGGACGAAAACATAAAAAAGGGGCAAAAACGTAAATAAACGGACGAAAAGTAGAAAAAACGGACGAAAATGTAAAAAAACATACGGACAAAAACAGAAAAAACGGACGAAAACGTAAAAAAACCGATGAAAACGTAAAAAACGGACAAAAACGTAAAAAAACGGACGAAAACATTAAAAAGGACTAACGGGGCAAATACCGTTAACCCAAAGGACTAACGGTGTAAATATTTTATATCTCGTTAAGAGATAACGGAGAAATAATTTGCACCGTTAGTCCTTATTTTAACTGAGAGATGTATATAGGTTAACTTTTACTAACGGAGTGATGTATCTGTTGAAACTTTTGCGAGAGGGATGTATGGTGCGAAACAAGGTAAACCACAGGGATGTATTTTGGAGTTTACTCTAAAAGAATTTAAGCAAACAACCAAGAAAAAATATGTAATCCATTTTGAGTAATTTGTTGTAAAATATTTAGGCAAACAACCAAGAAAAAATATGTCCATCCATTTTCAGTAATATGTTTTAGTCCAGTAGCCATTGTGGGCCTTGTGCTACAGACACCTATCTTCATTAAAGAATTTAAGCAAACAGCCAAGAAAAAAAAATGTCATCCATTTTGAGTAATCTGTTGTAAAATATTTAAGCAAACAACCAAGAAAAAAGATGCTCGTCCATTTTGAGAAATCTGTTTTAGTCCAGTGGTCATTGTGGGTCTTGTGCTACAGACACCCATCTTCATTAAAAAATTCAAGAAAAAAGATGTCATCCATTTTGAGTAATCTGTTGTAAAATATTTAAGCAAACAACCAAGAAAAAATATGCCCATCCATTTTTAGTAATTTGTTTTAGTTCGGCCATTGTGGGCCTTATGCTACAGACATTAATTTTCATTAAAGAATTTAAGCAAATAACCAAGGAAAAAGATGTCATCCATTTTCAGTAATCTGTTAGTCCAACGGCCTTTATGGGCCTTGTGCTACAGACACCCGTCTTCATTAAAGAATTCAAGAAAACAACCAAGAAAAAAGATGTCATCCATTTTGAGTAATCTGTTGTAAAATATTTAAGCAAACAACCAAGAAAAAATATGCCCATCCATTTTTAGTAATTTGTTTTAGTCCGGCCATTGTGGGCCTTGTACTACAGACACCCATCTTCATTAAATAATTTAAGCAAATAACCAAGAAAAAAAATGCCATCCAGTTAGAGTAATCTGTTGTAAAATATTTAAGCAAACAACCAAGAAAAAAAATGCCCATCCATTTTCAATAATTTGTTTTAGTCCAATGGCCATTGTGGGCCTTGTGCTAAAACACCCATCTTCATTAAAGAATTTAAGCGAACAACCAAGAAAAAAGATGCCATCCAATTTAAGTAATCTGTTGTAAAATGTTTAAGCAAACAACCAAGAAAAAATATATCCGTCCATTTTCCGTAATGTGTTTTAGTCCGATGGCCATTGTGGGCCTTGTGATACAAACACCTATCTTCATAATTTAAGCAAACAACCAAAAAAAAAATATTCCATCCATTTTGAGTAATCTCAACCAAGAAATATCCATTTTCAGTAATCTGTTTTAGAGGGTGTTTACCAAATTAAGTGGTGAGATATAAAGCTCTTATTTACTCTCTTATAGAGGAGAAAGAAGCTCTAATATCTCTCCTAATTAAGATGGACTAAGGCTTTGAGCCCACATTTCTTCTCCATTAAAAAGAAAGTAAACACCTCCTTACTCCAGTGGCCATTGTGGGCTTTTGCTACAGACACTCATCTTCATTAAAGAATTTAAACAAAAAACCAAGAAAAAAATGGCCATCCTTTTTGAATAATCTGTTGTATAATATTAAAAATAATAAATAAATAAATAAATAAAATTATCCATTTTGAGTATTTTTTCCTTCAAGGTGGAAACTTCACTTATCGTAAAACTTAATTGTTTGGATCGAAGTACTGGAAAATATATAAATAGGTTTTCAATATTTGTTATTTTAATTTGTGATGCACTTATTCGTCCAAAAATATTTAATGTAGCAACTATTTATAATCATCGATCAATATTTTAAAATGTGGAAAAAAAAGTTAAAGTAAGGTCGTCTATGTTTCATTCCTTCATCATCTGAATACATTTAACTTGTAACTCATGAATGAAATTAGTTGATTGGAAAAATATGTTGACCTATAAAAGAAAAACTTGCAATAGGATCCAACATGATGTTTTCTCATTTAATTTAGTTTACTACTTGTATGAAAATTTACCACTCCAAATATTTACGTCTCCTTCAATCACACTTCTAGCTACTTTGAGTACTTTCCAATTTCCACCCATCACCCTTTCTCGTTTAATTCAATATACAGTAAGACTTCTATAAATTAATACTCGATAAATTAATAATCTCAATAAAATTAATAATTTGTCCAGTCCCAACTTAAGAACAATACAAATTTGGAGAATCGTCTATAAAATAATAAGATAATAATTTTTTTGAAAGCTCAGTGTGTATATATATTGGTCCTTACGAAACTATAAATTAATAATTACTCAAAAAAATTTCATATATATACATAAATGTCGTACGTAATTGAAACTTGTACAAATTCAAACAATTCAATTAAAGCCATACATAATTGGAACTTGTTCCAATGAAACTAACTTTTACTTATTCAAAAATAATAGGGATGGGCATGGGGCGGTTTGGGGTGGTTTTTGGCTAAAACAAAACCCGAAACCGAAAATTCGGTTTTCAGTGTTTGAAAACTGAACCCCGCACCAAAAGTTCGGTTTGGTTTTTGGTTTTTTGCGGTTCAATTTTTGTTTTATTCGGTTTTCAGACATTCGAAATTTGAGTTGATGGTTTCATGTTAGATCAAATAAGTTAGCTAAGCTCTTTAAATTCAGATATCCGAAATTTCGGATAACAGTTTTATATATCCGAATATCCAAATATCAATAATTTTTATATGAATTCCAAAACTGACATTTCATAAATCCCAATATTTTTATTAAATTTTGATCAATTTTTCGGATATCCGAATACGAATATTTACTAAACATCCAAAACCTAAATCAAGATGTCTACCATGCAACACATATGATGTCTACAATTAATATGCATCATGTGGCTCATCTGCAGGTTATTTATTTACTAAGCTAGACGACGTCATTGTTATTAATTACCCATTTGCAATTTCTAGGCTTTTCATGGACATGAGATTGAAAGTATAACATGCCTGTTTATGATTTAAAATAATAATAATAATAATAAATAATAAAATTTGATATCTTTAAAGTAAATTTATTTTCGTTTACTACATAATGCAAATGTACTACCATGCAACACATATGACGTTAACAATTAATATGCATCATGTGGATCCTCTGCAAGTCAATTATTTACTAAGCTAGATGACGTTATTGTCATTATTTACCCATTTGCAATTTGTAGGCTTTTCATGGACATGAGATTGAAAGTATAACATGCCTATTTATGATTTAAAAAAATTATATTTAAAGTAAATTTATCTTCGTTTACTACATAATATAAATGTACTACCATGCAACACATATGATGTCTACAATTAATATGCATTATGTGGCTCCTCTGCAGGTCAATTATTTACTAAGCTAGAAGACGTCATTGTCATTATTTACTCATTTGCAATTTGTAGGCTTTTCATGGACATGATATTTAAAGTATAACATGCCAGTTTATGATTAAAAAAAAATAAATAAATAAAAAATAAAAAAATAATAAAAAAAATAATAATAAAAAATCTTAAAGTAATTTTATTTTTGTTTACTACATAATATAAATGTACTCCCATGCAACACATATAATGTCTACAATTAATATGCATCGTGTGGCTCCTCTGCAGGTCAATTATTTACTAAGCTAGACGACGTCATTCTCATTATTTACCCATTTGCAATTTGTAGGCTTTTCATAGACATGGGCTTGAAAGTATAACAAGCCTGTTTATGATTAAAAAAAATAATAATAATAAAAAAAATAAAAAAAAAATCTTTAAAGTAAATTTATCTTCGTTTACTACATAATATAAATGTACTACCATGCAACACATATGATGTCTACAATTAATATGCATCACGTGGCTCCTCTGCATGTCAATTATTTACTAAGCTAGACGACGTCATTGTTATTATTTACCCATTTGCAATTTGTAGGCTTTTCATGGACATGAGATTGAAAGTATAACATGCCTGTTTATGATTAAAAAAATTGATATTTAAAGTAAATTTATCTCCGTTTACTACATAATATAAATATAAATGTACTACCATGCAACACATATGATGTCTACAATTAATATGCATCATGTGGCTCCTCTGCAGATTAATTATTTACTAAGCTAGACGACGTCATTGTTATTATTTAGCCATTTGCAATTTGTAGGCTTTTCATGGACATGAGATTGAAAGTATAACATGCCTATTTATGATTTTTTTTTTTTTTTTGCTTCATATCTTTAAAGTAAATTATCTTCGTTTATTACATAATATAAATGTACTACCATGCAACACACAGGGCCGTCACATAGATTTTGGAGGCCCTGTGCCATATTATGTTAGAGGCCCTTAAACAATATCTGCTAAAAAAATCAGCAAACTTAATTGATTATGAACATTACATCTTTTAATCATCTTAGTAATGCGTTTATTTTTTTTTTGTTCATTTGTTTATACATTTTATGATTTTTTCTTTCAAAGCTTTTAAAAATTACCTTTAGAGTCCTAAAGATAAACTCATACAGAGTATTTTTTTTCTAAGAGAGGGGGGAGTGGTCACCTAATACCCTAGGTGCCACCTCACCTCCATCCAATAACCACATTACACATCAAAAGTACCCAATCTTACCCTAACCATACCCTAAGTGGAGGGAGTGGTCACCAATTTGTACCCGATTTTTTTTTTTTTTTTTTTTTTCATACATAAAATCACATACAATATTTAAAATAAAAACATACCATTTCATTAAATAAAATAAAACATTACATAATACTTAAAAAAAAAAAAAGATAACATAATACTTAAAAACATTACATAATTTGAAATTAAAACAAGTTGAAACTACAACTTAAAAATTGCAAGCCCATCCGTGTTTGGCTGCAAGTTGACGTTTTTGGTTCAGAACGAATTCCAACATAGCGGGATCGCGAATGTGATCATGCGGCTCCAAAAAATACTTCATCTCCCGTTGTTCATTCTTGAACTTCGCCCCCTCGATTTGTGTAGCCAACAATTGTTTTGCCAACGCATCCTTCTCGCGTTTTTCTGCCAAATATTCCGTCTTATTTTGTGTGTACGAGTTGATTTCTTCCGCAACACTTGAGATCGACGAGGATACAGCTTGCTTCTTTTTCATCTTTCTTGAAAGTGGAGGGGTGGGGTCTTCATTCATATCGGGAACGGTGTTGCTTGCCGATTCATACTCCCCCGACTTCCTTTTTGAAGAGTTGCTTGTCGAACCGGGAATAGCTTGAAAACATTCTTGCTCTGTCCATTTGTCATGACCTCTGACAACCTCCCACGCCAAAGTATGAGTAAATTGTCTTTTCTTTGCTGTATAGTAATCCAACTCAGCTTGCCTCACCACGTCCAAGTCGTTGCACCCACTAGCCTTAGCACGTTTCTACATTATATACAAAATAATAAAAATATAGCTTAAACAAATAATGTAATTGTAAATAATATAGTATAGATTATGTAAAATAAAAAGTATAGATTATGTAAAATAAAAAGTATAAATATAACTTGTACCGTTTGGATGTAGTAGCCGTTGAAAATACCCATGGCCGTGTTCATTGTTTTCCACTTGGTATTCAACGAATGAAAAGTTCGTGAACTCGAACCCATACTTGACTCGTAATGCTTGAGAACCCGTTTCCAAAAACCGTCGGACTTTTGTTCATTACCGACAACACCACATTCGGAGATTTGAATCCATGCTTTCGCCAAAGCCTCCTCTTGTGCCGGTGACCAAAATTCACGGGGCCTCCTCCCGGCGAAAGCTTTTTTCTTCCCTCTCGGATCAACTTCTTGAACTTCCTCATCTTCGTCTTCTTCGTTTGGTAGTGGTTGTGTTTCGGGTACGTACTCTACTTCTTCATCAATGTTTTGGAACGGGGAAAACTCGCTTGTAGTAGTGATGTTGTAGTGTTGTGGATTCATTTGAGGAGGACCCATATTATATTGGTAAAAGGGTGGAGATTGGGGTTGTGGAACGTAAAAATTCAGGGGTGGTTGAGAATAAAATTGGCTAAATCCTAACGGAGTTTGTTGTGGTTGATTCGGGGACGGTTGAGAACGACCTTGACGCGAGGTGAAAGGTTTTTTACCTCTTCTTGAATCCATGGTTTCGCCAAAGTTTGAAAGATTAATGTGTGAAATGGTTTGGTTTGTGAATTGTTATTTTGAAAAATGAAGTGAAATGGTTTGGTTTTAAAGAGGAAACATTTTTTTTTTAATTTTCGGCCAAATATAGCCGTTGTCACATGCAACGTCCCTTTTTTTTCAAAAATACGCTGCTACAAACACACGGGTTACCAAGCCGATTTTGATAGCCGAATTTGATACCCTAGGTACCGGCGGCGGTGTTACCGCTCGGGTACCCCTACCCGAATTGGTACCCGATGCCCACTCCCTCCCCTCTAAATACAAGTTTAAAATTTCTTGAAACATAGTTACTCCCAAAAAAATCTGTTATACATTAAATGAGAGTAAGTTATCAAAATAATTTTTGAGAATTAAAAATACAGTTTCTCTTAGATATTTTGTGCTCTTTTGTTTTCCTGTTAAATAAATTTTTATTTTAGATTAATAGCTTAACTGAGCAACTTTAAACTACAAGGGCTAAAATTGCAATTACCAAATAAAAACAAAACTATATTATAACAGCCTAAAACTTGTTTAGTCCATCATAAAACATCATTTACATGGATAAAAACATCCAAAAATTCGTTTTACAAAGTTACAGATTTAGATATCAAGGCCCTAAGAAAATCAAGGTCTTGTGCCGTCGCACACCTTGCACATGCTTAAATCCGGGCCTGGCAACACATATGATGTTAACAACTAATATGCATCATGTGGCTCATCTGCAGGTCAATTATTTACTAAGCCAGACGACGTCATTCTCATTATTTACCCATTTGCAATTTGTAGGCTTTTCATGGACATGAGATTGAAAGTATAACATTTCTGTTTATGATTTTAAAAAAATGATATTTAAAGTAAATTTATCTTCGTTTACTACATAATATAAGTATACTACCATGCAACAAATTTGATGTCTACAATTAATATGTATCATGTGGCTCCTCTGCATGTCAATTATTTACTAAGCTAGACGACGTCATTGTCATTATTTACTCATTTACAATTTGTAGGCTTTTCATGGACATGATAATTAAAGTATAACATGCCTGTTATGATTAAAAATAAATAAAAATAAAATAAAGTTTGATATCTTTAAAGTAAATTTATCTTCGTTTACTACATAATATAAATGTACCACCATGCAACACATATGATGTCTACAATTAATATGCATCATGTTGCTCCTCTGCAGGTCAATTATTTACTAAGCTAGACGACGTCATTATCATTATTTACCCATTTGCAATTTGTAAGCTTTTCATAGACATGAGATTGAAAGTATACAAAGCTTGTTAATGATTTTTTTTTTTTTTTTTTTTTTTTTTAAGTTTGATATTTTTAAAGTAAATTTATCTTAGTTTACTACATAATATAAATGTACTACCATGAAACACATATGATGTTAACAATTAATATGCATCATGTGGCTCCTCTGTAGGTCAATTATTTACTAAGCTAGACGACGCCATTGTCATTATTTACCCATTTGCAATTTGTAGGCTTTTCATGGACATGAGATTGAAAGCATAACATGCCTGTTTATGATTAAAAAAATTGATACTGTATTTAAAGTAAATTTATCTTCGTTTACTACATAATATAAATGTACTACCATGCAACAAATATGATGTCTACAATTAATATGCATCATGTGGCTCCTCTTCAGGTCAATTATTTACTAAGCTAGACGACATCATTTTCATTATTTAGTCATTTGTAATTTGTAGGCTTTTCATGGACATGATATTTAAAGTATAACATGCCTGTTTATGATTAAAAAAAGTAAAAAATAAAAAAATAAAAAATAAAAAGTATGATATCCTTAAAGTAAATTTATCTTCGTTTACTACATAATATAAATGTACTACCATGCAACACATATGATGTCTACAATTAATATGCATCATGTGGCTCCTCTGCATGTCAATTAGTTACTAAGCTAGACGACGTCATTGTCATTATTTACCCATTTGCAATTTGTAGGCTTTTCATAGACATGAGATTGAATGTATAACAAGCATGTTTATGATTTTTTAAAAATAAAAAATAATAAATAAATAAAAATCATTAAAGTAAATTTGTCTTCGTTTATTACATAATATAAATGTACTACCATGCAACATACATGATGTCTACAATTAATATGCATCATGTGGCTCCTCTGCAGGTCAATTATTTACTAAGCTAGACGACGTCATTGTCATTATTTACCCACTTGCAATTTGTAGGCTTTTCATGGACATGAGATTGAAAGTATAACATGCATGTTTATGATTAAAAAATGATATCTTTAAAGTAATATGTTGATATTTTAGCGTTTCTGACATATATAAATTCTGACATGAAAAGATACCTTGTTTTTTAAATTATATATACATTACCATAATCGTTATACTATTCACCCGAAGTTTTGCCTCGATACTGTTTATGTTAGATTGACCTGGTAACAGTTTCACCGTTAGATTAACCCGACCCAGAAAACACAAACACAAACATACACATATGTAGATCTAAAGGAACTGGATTTTTTAAGCCACATATGTTAGATTCTTGGAGTTTCTTCCCATTCGATAACCAGCTTTTTCCTTCTTATTATTACACACACACACCGCCCGAAGGTGTTTGGTGAAAGTGGATGACCGGTTATGTATCTACGGCCGCTGCGAATTTTAGGTGAAGATTTGTTATTAGGCGTAATAAAGAAAGGTAAAATTATGGTTTTGACTTAGTTTGGATTTTTTGTTAGTTTTCCGTTTTTTAATATTTTTTTAGGGTTAATGGGGTTGCCTAATTAGTTTTCTCTATTTTCACAGCTTATTAGTTTATTTTGATTTTCGGAAACCGTGTTAGGAAATGAACAATATACTTAGGTCAATTTACCCTGAATATGAGCTGCTCCAAACAAATTTAGGTTTTTTATGGTTAATGTATTATTGTGTAACAAAATTAACTAATGCAGTGTTGTATAATGGACCTGCCTAAACGAATGCCGGGATTTGTTTGGTAGGGCTTTCTTTCCATCTCCTTTTAGTCTTTCGTAAATATCGTAAAGGTAGGTTCACTCTGTTTTACTCTTTATTGTCCGATAATTATATATTAATTTCAAATAGACCTTTAAAAATTTAATGGGTTTCTGTGGAAAACTAGAAGGGGGGTTGAATAGTTTTACCGATTAAAACTTTGTTTTAAAATATTTAGATCGACTTATGTCAATCTATTTAGATGTGTATATTGGACATTGATAGATAGATATGTAAATATGTAATGGAAAGGTAAAGAGTAAGAAACACAAAACCACGACACAAGTGTTTATAGTGGTTCGGCTACAAGGATACCTTCCTTGCCCTACTCCACTCCCCCAGTCACCTACTCGAGAGTTCATTAGCACTACACGACACAACTCCTTATGGCGGAGAAGCCTTCACAACGTCGCCTACTCTTTTTTCGGTACAAGGCTAGACACCGGGTTCTTCCACAAGGTAGAACCACACCTATCACAATGTCGCCTACACTTTATCCGGTACAAGGCTAGATACTGAGTTCCATTACAAAGGAGGAACTACTAACCAACACTACACAACACCTATCCCAAAGGAGACACACTCCTTATTACAACATCATTAATGATATCAATATCCTTGGATACAACCTATCTCTATTTGTACATCGATACACCATATCGATTGTACACCCTTGGCATCTTTCACTAATGCCTTTGACTTGACCCTTTAGGCATCCTTCACTAATGCCTTTGACATGGACATTCGACAACTTTCACTAATGCCTTCGTCTTGACTCCTTTGGCATCTTTCACTAATACCTTTGACATGGACGTTGAGCACCTTTCACTATTTCCTTCGTCTTGACCCTTTTGGCATCCTTCACTAATGCCTTTGACACGGACGTTAAGCACCTTTCACTAATGCCTTCGTCTTGACCCTTTTGGCATCCTTCACTAATTCCTTTGACACAACACTTCTAGAGAGGAAGAAAGAACTATCAACAAGAGAACTTCAGTAGTCTTGATGATGACGAAGCATGGCAACTCATGGACTTGAGCTTGCTCGACTTCAAGAGGTGGTGATCTCGCCTTTAAAAGGAACCTAGAGAATCACACAAAAACAAACACAAACTATATAGAGAGATCCTTTGGATCTGAGGTTAGAGAGTTTACAATACTAGGTGAAAGTATGTGTAGGATTGGCCACCTACAATGAAGAAATGGCTCACTATTTATAGAAGAAAACATGCTACTGTTCCACGGATCTCACGGATCCCTTACTTGAGGAATCCGTCCAGTGTAAACTGGGGGAACCGTGGGACGCTCCTCTTTTCCCATGGGTTTAGGGTCATGGGTCATGGGTCATGGGTTATGGGTCATGGGTCCTAGACTTTGGACCATGGGTATCCAAGTGGATACAATGTATCTAGTCAATGGGTTATGGGTTAGCTCCATGGGTCATGGAAATACCCATTATGACTTATGCATGATGTCATGCAATGGGTCATGGGTTATGGATTATGCTCCATGAGTATGGGTCATGGACTTTGGGTTTTACCCAACTACATTCAATGTATTTAGTCAATGGGTCAAATGCTTAGACTTCTACCCATTTTATTACCCATTACACTACCACATTTACCAGTTTCCCCATCGTCGTTTTCCCCGGCGACAAATGTCGCTGGGGAATATTCCCGGTGTGGGTCGGGTATTGCCATCACGGGCCACATCCAGGCCAAGTATGCCCGCCCCCGATAAGTCGCTCAAGAGCGTGAACAGAAAGGTAGACTTTATGATGAGTCTCTTCAGAAGATACGCGGATATGTTTAGGGAGTTTGAGTCGGGTGGTGCTAGCGGGAGTGGCGGGTGTGGTGATGACGAGGAGAATGGCGGTGATGAGGATAACGACGACGAGAGGTAGTTGTGTTATATATTATTAGTATGCTACATTGGTACTTTAGGTTGTTATGTTATATATTATTAGTATGCTACATTGGTACTTTAGGTAGTTGTGTTATATATTATTAGGTTCATCTTGGCGACATTTAAACACTTGTTTCCCTATCTATCAATGCACATATTGACTTTTAAGTCGTGTTTATGTAAAAGTTGTGATCTATTTGTTTTGCGTTGATCCGTTATATTGTATTTGTGTTTTGGTACAAGTTGTGGTGAGTCTATACATGTTTTGGT
Source organism: Chrysanthemum seticuspe (assembly GCA_019973895.1). Taxonomy (NCBI): domain Eukaryota; kingdom Viridiplantae; phylum Streptophyta; class Magnoliopsida; order Asterales; family Asteraceae; genus Chrysanthemum; species Chrysanthemum seticuspe. Next base: position 256,493,580 of record BPTQ01000003.1, on the reverse strand, counting down.
ACAGGTTTATTTGGTAGATTTTTTCCGGAAAAAATCTAGAAATCGCCTGCAGTGCAGGCTGTATTTAAAAAAAATGCAGACCTTTCCCCGGCGACACGTCGCCGGGGATAACCCACACTAAATGTTGACAAGTCAACGAGAAAACGCATTTTCCCCAGAGACATGTCGCCGGGGATAGTATGCTCACTCGTTGACTTGTCAACACATAACCATAGTATCCCCAGCGACATGTCGCTGGGGATAATTAAAAATTATCGTTAGTGTTAATTAGGCGTGTTAATCATTTAGCTTAATCCGATGATTCCCCAGCGACATGTAGATGGGATAATATGCCACCGTGGCACTGCTTCTTTGACTGAAAACTGAGTGGGACCCACGTCGTCGCCGGGGATTGTCGTTGGGGATACAATCCCTTACGAGACTTCCCCAGCGACATGTCACTGGGGAAAGTTTTCCCCAGCGACATGTCGCTTGGGAAAGTCCCCAAATGTCGCTGGGGTAACCGGTCAATGTTGTAGTGTAATTATAATACATACTAAGTATATATATATTTACCCAATATGTAAACATTAGTTGTTATACATATGCATTATTATAACATGAAAAAACACTATTACTTGTTTAGTGATTTATATGAAAACTAGCTTATAAGACCCGTTGACACCGGGTTATTTTTAAAAAAAATAGATAAATGAGATGATAATAAAAGTAATAAGATAAAAAAAGATGTTGCAAAAAGATGAAAAATTAGTATGTAAACAAAATAAGAAAAATAATGAAAGAAAAAAATAGTGAATCTGTTATTTATTAATATGAAGTCATAAGTCAAGTACAATATAGAGTACAATTATTGTAAGTAATAATGTAATAAACAGCCATTCACGTGGTCTTCAATCTTGACAGCCTTAAAAAAGAAAGCGTATGTAGTGGGAAGTAGATGAATTGGTAAGGCAATAAAAATTCGTCGAGAACCTAACAAACATGAAAAGAATGTGTAAGTAAAACATTTGTGTGAATTACAATAAACATGTAAAAAACAAATTCGTATCACATTAAGTGAATATCCGAACATACCTGTTGATAACTGATCAAAGACCGTGAAAAACCTCTTTATAGACTACATTTGTAGTAGTCTTTAATAAATTACTATCGGCATCAGAAATAACAACCTTCATTTGTAGTAGTCTTTAATAAATTACTATCGGCATCAAAAATAACAATTCATATAAAAAATGCCAAATAAAAAGTTTAATATACACAATATAGGAAGTAGATCCAAGTTTTGCTTGTCAAAAACAATCACCTAAATGTTTTATAAGCAAAACTGGATCTACTTCCTATATGGTTCATATTAAATTTTCTATTTGACATTTTTTAGATAAATTGTTATTTTTTAGATGATTGTTTTTAATGAGCAGGACTGGATCTACTTCCTATATGGTCCATATTAAACTTTTTATTTGACATTTTTTAGATGAATTGTTATTTTTTAAATGATTGTTTTTTTTATTAGCAAGACTGTATCTACTTCCTATATGGTCCATATTAAACTTTTTATTTGGCATTTTTTAGATGAATTGTTATTTTTTAGATGATTATTTTTTGATGAGCATGACTGGATCTACTTCCTATATGTTCCATATTAAACTTTTTATTTGGCATTTTTTAGATGAATTGTTGTTTTTTAGATAATTGTTTTTGATGAGCAGGACTGGATCTACTTCCTATATGGTCCATATTAAACTTTTTATTTGGCATTTTTTAGATGAATTATTATTCTTTAGATGATTGTTTTTTATAAGTAGGACTGGATTTACTTCCTATATGGTCCATATTAATTTTTTTTTTTTTTTTTTGGCATTTTTTAGATGAATTGTTATTTTTTAAATGATTGTTTTTGATAAGCAGGACTGGATCTACTTAATATGTGGTTCATATTAAAATTTTTATTCGGCATTTTTTAGATGATTGTTATTTTTTAGATGATTGTTTTTTATGAGCAGGACTGAATCTACTTCCTATATGGTTCATATTAAATTTTTTATTTGGCATTTTTTAGATGAACTGTTATTTTTTAAATGATTGTTTTTTATGAGCAGGACTGGATCTACTTACTATATTGTCCATATTAAAAATTTTATTTGGCATTTTTTAGATTATTTGTTATTATTTAGATGATTGTTTTTTATGAGTATGACTGGATCTACTTCCTATATGGTCCATATTAACTTTTTATTTGGAATTTTTTAGATGAATTGTTATTTTTTAGGTGATTGTTTTTTATAAGCAGGACTGGATCTACTATCTTTATGGTCTATATTAAACTTTTTATTTGCATTTTTAGATTAATTGTTATTTTTTAGATAATTGTTTTTTATGAGCAGAACTGGATCTACTTCTTATATGGTCAATATTAAACTTTTTATTTGGCATTTTTTAGATGAATTGTTTTTGTTAGATGATTGTTTTTTATGAGCAGGACTGGATCTACTTCCTATATGGTTCATATTAAATTTTTTATTTGGCATTTTTTAGATTCATTGTTTTTTTTAGATGATTGGTTTTTATGAGCAGGAGTGGATCTACTTTTCTACATGGTCCATATTAAACTTTTTGTTTGACATTTTTTAGATGAATTGTTATCTTTTAGATGATTTTTTTTATGAGTAGGACTTGATCTACTTCCTATATAGTTCTATTTGGCATTTTTTAGATGAATTGTTATTTTTTAAATGATTATTTTTTATGAGCAGGACTGGATCTTCTTCATATATGGTTCATATTAAATTTTTTATTTGGCATTTTTTAGATGAATTGTTATTTTTTAGATTATTGTTTTTTATGAATAGGACTGGATCTACTTCCTATATGGTCCATATTAAATTTTTTGTTTGGCATTTTGTAGATCAATTGTTATTTTTTAGATGATTGTTTTTTATGAGTAGGACTGGATCTACTTCCTATATGGTCCATATTAAACTTTTTATTTGGCATTTTTTAGATGAATTGTTATTTTTTAGGTGATTGTTTTTTATAAGCAGGACTGGATCTACTTCCTATATGGTTCATATTAAATTTTTTATTTGCCATTTTTTAGATTAATTGTTATTTTTTACATGATTGTTTTTTATGAGCAGGACTGGATCTACTTCTTATATGGTCCATATTAAATTTTTATTTTGCATTTTTTAGATGAATTGTTATTTTTTAAATGATTGTTTTTTATGAGTAGGACTGGATCTACTTTTTATATGGTCCATATTAAACTTTTTATTTTGCAGTTTTTAGATTAATTGTTATTTTTTAGGTGATTGTTTTTTATGAGCAGGACTGGATTTACTTCCTAAATGGTCCATATTAAACTTTTTATTTAGCATTTTTTAGATGAATTGTTGTTTTTTAGATGATTGTTTTTGATAAGTAGGACTGGATTTACTTCATATATGTTCTATATTAAATTATTTATTTGCCATTTTTTAGATGAATTATTATTTTTTAAAATATTGTTTTTTATGAGCAAGACTGGATCTACTTAATATATGGTTCATATTAAATTTTTTATTCGGCATTTTTAAAATGAATTGTTATTTTTTAGATGATTGTTTTTTATGAGTAGGACTGGATCTACTTTTTATATGGTCCATATTAAAGTTTTTATTTTGCATTTTTTAGATTAATTGTTATTTTTAAGGTGATTGTTTTTTATGAGCAGGATTGGATCTACTTTCTAAATGGTCAATATTAAACTTTTTATTTGGCATTTTTTAGATGAATTGTTATTTTTTAGATGATTGTTTTTGATAAATAGGACTGGATTTACTTTATATATGTTCCATATTAAATTATTTATTTGCCATTTTTTAGATGAATTATTATTTTTTTAAATATTGTTTTTTATGAGCAAGACTAGATCTACTTAATATATGGTTCATATTAAAATTTTTATTCGGCATTTTTTAAATGAATTGTTATTTTTTATGAGTAGGACTGGATCAGACTGGATCTACTTCCTATATGGTCTATATTAAACTTTTTATTTGCCATTTTTTAGATTAATTGTTATTTTTTAGATGATTGTTTTTTATGAGCAGGACTGGATCTACTTCCTATATGGTCCATATTAAACTTTTTATTTCGCATTTTTTAGATTAATTGTTATTTTTTAGATAATTGTTTTTTTATGAGCAGGACTGGATCTACTTCCTATATGGTTCATATTAAATATTTTATTTTGCATTTTTTAGATGAATTGTTATTTTCTAAATGATTGTTTTTATGAGTAGCACTGGATCTACTTTCTATATGGTCCATATTAAAATTTTTAGAGAAAATTACACGGTTGGTCCCTGTGGTTTGCTCGTATTGCAAGTTTGGTCCCTAAGTCATTTTAATTACCCCACAGATACCTATCTTTAAACGTTGCACTCTTTTAGTCCCTAATTTGGATGGCCGTTAGTGCAGTCCGTTAAGTGTTTTGCGTTGTTAGTCCTTCGTTAATAAATTTTGCACCGTTAGTCCTTATTTTTCAAAGTATAGTTTTCCACAGTTAGTCCCTCCGTTAATAATAGTTATCGCCCGATTTTTTACGTTTTTATCCGTTTTCGTTCGTTTTTTATCCGTTTCCCCCGTTTTTTTACGTTTTTCGTCCGTTTTCTTTCGTTTTTATAGTTTTTGTCCGTTTTTCTTACATTTTTATCGGTTTTCATCCGTTTTTGTCCGTTTTTCTAACATTTTTCTTAAGTTTTTGTCCATTTTTCTTACGTTTTGTCTGTTTTCTTTCGTTTTTGCTCGTTTTCATCCGTTTTTGTCCATTGTTCTTACGTTTTGTCCGTTTTTCGTACGTTTTTATCTGTTTTCATCCGTTTTTCTTACATTTTGTCCGTTTTTATTTCGTTTTTGTACTATTTCAACATATTGAAACTTTTTTCAAAAAAGAAAAAAAATTTGGAAAAAAAAATTCCAAAAAAAAAATTGGAAGAAGATATTTCCGAAAAAAAAATTTGAAAAAAAAAAAAAAAAAATCAAATTTCAATAAAAATTTGAATAAAAAAATTCAAAAATTTTTTTTGAAATTTTTTATTCAAATTTTTTTTGAAATTTGATTTTTTTTTTTTTTTCAAATTTTTTTTTCGGAAATATTTTTTTTCAAATTTTTTTTTTGGAAATTTTTTTGTACAATATGTCCAAATTTCGAAAAATATTGAAAAAAAAGTTTTGAAACAAAAAAAAGTATTTCGACATATTGAATATTTTGAAAAAAAAAATTTTCAAATTTTTTTTTAAAGATTTTTAAAAAAATATATATTTGAAAAATATTTTTCTTATCCAAATTTTTTTTTTTAATCTTTTATTCAATTTTTTTTTAAATTTGAATTTTTTTATTTTTTTTTTCGGAACTATTTTTTTTCCAATTTTTTTTTTGAAATTTTTTTTCCAATTTTTTTTTTTTTTGGAAAATTTTTCAATATGTTGAAATAGTACAAAAACGAAAGAAAAACGGACAAAACGGATGAAAACCGATTAAAACGTACGAATAACGGACAAAACGTAAGAACAACGGACAAAAACGGATGAAAACGGTCAAAAACGAAAGAAAACAGACAAAACGTAAGAAAAACGGATAAAAGGTTAAGAAAAATGTTAGAAAACGGACAAAAACGGATGAGAACCGATAAAAACGTAAGAAAAGCGGATAAAACGTACGAAAAACGGACAAAAACTATAAAAAAAACGAAAGAAAACGGACGAAAAACGTAAAAAAAGGGGGGGAAACGGATAAAAAACGAACGAAAATGGACAAAAACGTAAAAAATCGGGCGATAACTATTATTAACGGAGGGACTAACTGTGGAAAACTATATTTTAAAAAATAAGGACTAACGGTGCAAAATTTATTAACGAATGACTAACAGCGCAAAATACTTAACGGACTGCACTAACGGCCATCCAAAATAGGGACTAAAAGAGTGCAACGTTTCAAAAATAGGTATCTGTGGGGTAATTAAAATGACTTAGGGACCAAACTTGCAATACGAGCAAACCACAGGGACCAACCGTGTAATTTTGTCAAATTTTTATTTTGCATTTTTTAGATTAATTGTTATTTTTTAGATTATTGTTTTTGATGAGCAGGACTGGATCTACTTCCTAAATGGTCCATATTAAACTTTTTATTTGGCATTTTTTAGATGAATTGTTATTTTTTAGATGATTATTTTTGATAAGTAGGACTGGATTTACTTCCTATATGGTCCATATTAAATTTTTTATTTGTCATTTTTTGATGAATTGTTATTTTTTAAATGATTGTTTTTTATGAGCAAGACTGGATCTACTTAATATATGGTTCATATTAAATTTTTTATTCGGCATTTTTTAGATGAATTGTTATTTTTTAGGTGATTGTTTTTTATGAGTAGGACTGGATCTACTTCATATATGGTCTATATTAAACTTTTTATTTGCCATTTTTTAGATTAATTGTTATTTTTTAGATGATTGTTTTTTATGAGCAGGACTGGATCTACTTTCTATATGGTCCATATTAAATTTTTTATTTGGCATTTTTTAGATGAATTGTTATTTTTTAGATGATTGTTTAATATGGACCTCACTTTCAAGCAACGGGTCGTGTTTAAGATACTCGATAATAAAAATTATAATATTTTAAAAGTTTTAACGGTTTCTCATTTGATTATTACCTTTTTGTTCGTATATTAATGTCAATTCGTCCAAATCTTATGTCTTATCCTCTCTTAATCCCAAGTGACCTATCATTCGTGAAAAAAAAGAATATCAAGGCCAAACAGGTTGTTCATATTCGTGCCAAACAGGTTGGAAAACAATTAAATCACTCACGTTACAGGTATACGTCAAAAGAATTATATAGAGAAAAATTATCAAACCCACAACGTATGAGAACTGTTGTCTTTCTTTCCAGTAAATGTTGTCCCAATTTATTTATATGTGGTTTTCCTAAATAATAGCCATCTTGCGTAAAATTAGATGATGCCATCTCGAAGCAAAATTATAAACTGTGTGTTTGTGACTAATGTGTTACTTTGAATCACCATTTATAGGAAAAATTGTATAAAAGAGATGAGTTGTATCATCTAATTTTCATTTAAAGTGTTAGATAAGTTTTATTGTAATAATTACTTACTCATGTACATCTACACTAAAAGTCCAGTAAATAAAATGAGTTAGCTTATAGACCCGTGAAATTCACAGATTTTAAAAAAAAGATTCATTAAGAAATTGAGTTTTTGAATAAAGTAATAAATAACAACAAAAGCAATCATATTCTATTATTTTTAGAAAGGAATAATAAATAATAAGTCAACAAAATGATAAACAATTTGGTATGCAACTATTAAAATAATAAACGTGTATGTAACGTCTTCTCTAACTTCGATAGTCTTGAAGCGCAAAGATATGCAGTCAACTTCAAACACTTGAGTAGCCAATGTTCATCCCCGTGAACACCTAAAAATAAAAAGAGAAAACAAAGTCATTTCACTACATAGATGGCAACCAATAGTCTCACATCTTTGACCTTTTGCTTCTGCAATATGTATGCTTAAGCAAAAAATCAATCACAAGCTTTATTGTAGGTATTCACATATATGATATCTTTTTTTTTTTACTTTGGATACCTATACAATTGTAGCTTGCTGCAAAAAGTCAAAATACCCATAAAAAGGTATTTGAAGGAAATAAAAATATTTGAGCGTTACTTCAGACAATAAGGTTGTACATCATCACATGGAGTGTATTAGAATGTAGAAAGATTCTATTTAACAATATTATGCCAACCACAAAAACTCCTCAACACCATTATAAACCATTTCTTATGAGGGACTATTATCACAAAGTTCTTCATAACATGTTCAATAAATTAGAGTAATGATCTTACTTTCAAACCAATGCATTATATTGGATTAAATAAAAGCTACAAATTCAGAACAGAGCAATTTATATGTAAAACTACTTTTACATAATGCACACAACAATAGTTTTAAAGGTATACCATCACATACGTGTTGAGACAATTCAACCCATTTTTACATAAATATGGATCAATTTGGGTTAAATTTTTGGTGATTACCTCCATTGGTTCATCTTCACAAAAACTTTTAAACTTATATATGCATAAGTCAGATTTACTGGGTATGACACATTAAATGGTTCTAAATTTAGCACATGTCTATTTAAATGATTTCCTTAATTAATTTATTGACCTACAAAAATATATTGCTATGGAAAAGTTTAGTTCCTAGTTAATACCTGATAAAACTATTTAGTGGGTCAGCATGACCTATTATAAAGTTACCCGTTTTGAAAGTACCCAACCAACAATAAACTCACATCCTATAATATGTATTCGCAAATCACCTAAGCAAACAGCACATATAATCATCGTAAAACAAACTTGCTACTTACATCAGTCCACTTTTCAATTATATGCGGTATAAATCTTTTTGTAGTTGCTGGCACTTTTGGTGCTACGCCATGCATCATCTGTACCCAATTTTTAAAGAACATCTAATAAGTGTCTTTACATAAGATCCTTATCACTGATCATAGAAACGTCCCAAGCACTCGGTTAAGTAAAGCATAACATATATTGCCTAAAAAAAGAAGATAGTAGAAAAGTAAAAAGCACTAGTTATGCTTAATTGAGGTGTGCTCGTATGGTGATTAAAGATGTGTTCACTTAGATACTATTACTCACTAGTTATCTTTTATTGGTCGGTTGAATTGTCACGTCCTTTATCTTAACGCGTTGTATTCCTAATAGTCGGAGAGGGTGCGTATTCCCTAGTTCTATGAATGTATCTCTCCTATAGGATTCACGGGATCGGAAAGTATAATAGTATCTCCTCCGAGCACCCTATCGTCATAAAGCACACTCAAGCAATAAATACAACGAAAGTCTAGTTACACTCCTAGGCTTCTATCAATTAAGACAAGAGACAACCTAACAACAATCAATAACTAGGTTTCATAGATCTAAGCAAACACACAAGTAATTTAGCTATACATGTTAGACAAGCAAGCATACTTAATCAATCGAACATGGGGTAGACATAACGATAAATTGGAATAACAAACTTATCTTGATGTGTAAAATAGGGTATGGGACCCTAAAATACTGTCCAAGTCGGACTACAACTGAGTTAGAGTTTGCTCTCCAAAATTCTACCTCTTCAAATACAGAAAAATCGAATTCTATATATAGATTTACAATCGCGACGGTGTCGCCTTTTGCTAGCGACGTCGTCAGGTCGCCGTCATTAGGGTTTCGTCTCGGCCAAGTCATCGATGGGACGGCGTCACTTGAAATAAGTCTTCATGCAGTACGTCGTCTGAACTATGGATCTTGGGCGTCTGGTGTGAAAAGTATGAGTGACGCCTTCCAGAAATTAGGCGTGACGCCGTCAGGATTTAGGACCAGAAATTCCGCTGAGCCGTCGCGTGTACTTTTTGATCAAGTCTGTTAATACAAATATCGTCATTAAAAGTTATTTATATTTTATGATCTTTACATAAATTTTGCTAACGACAAAAGTAAATCTCATTTTTATAAAGTATAAAGCTTGTCAAGATTAATAGATATTAAAACAAGCTTTCCTTATATAAAGTCTTCATCACATAAGCAATTACATTTTGGTTAGTCATGTATCAATTAACTTTGATATCATTCTAAACCATAATGTGTGTCAACATTTTTAGAACAAGTACATTTTAGTTTTTTAAACACAACATTACATATGTATTTACTTTTAACATATTAATTATAAAAATAGAAAACAACATATTACATCATTGTTTGCATCACATTGAAATCTCTAGAAGATTTCATAGAATATTTTATTTAGATTTGGATTCTACATATCTTACATGATCTTGGTTAGATTTGGTTGACTTTGGAAAGATCTTTGTAATCTTGCTGTCAGACCAGCGGAACCAAAAAATTACACAGGCGGAACCCTTTTTTGGTTCCGTGGTCCGTGGTCACTGCTGTTCACTTTGGCCTATAAATAGCAAGCCAACCCAAGTTGTTTTCTCATCCCTTTCTAGCATAAACACATACATTCTCTCTCTCTATTACTTCTAACTCAGTTTCATTTCATTCTAGTGATCCTCTTTTGTAGCAAAGTAGATCAAGGCATAATCAAGCTTCAACAAATAGTTGGAAGGCTTGTTTGTTTTATTGTTGTATGATCTAGTCTTGTTCATACATCATTGTTGTACCAACCCATCTTAAACCTCTGAGTGTAAGTGGTTAGTATTTTAGTCCTCAAAATACATAGTGTGTGGGAGTGGTTGTACCTTTGTAAAAGAACTCGACATCTAGCTTTGTGTCGGAAATATTGTGTAAGCGACGTGTAAAGGTTTTCTCCGCCAGTTAAAGGAGCTTGTTGATTAGTGAAGATAACTCTCGAGTTGGAGACTCGGGGAGTGGAGTAGGGCAAGGAAAAATAATCCTTGTAGACCGAACCACTATAAACAACTTGTCGTGGTTTGATTGTTTCTTTCCTTATTTACTTATAATATATTGTTTATTCTTCACTAACATATCTTAGATCAATATCAATTGATCTTACATATAAGTTTCAAAACAAAGATTTTAAACGGTAAACTATTCAACCCCCCTTCTAGTTTTCCACAAAGTCTTCATAGAGGGATGGCGTCGCCCTTTGGATGGGACGCCGTCAGGGGTAATGATCAGGCTTTGAGTGTCTTCGATCTTGACTTTGTCATTTTCTTCATGTTTTTGTTCCTTTTCCTCCAAATATGCTTCATTCCAGCATTTTGTTTCCATAAGACCTTAAAAGTGAAAAAGAACGATTTTAAGCAGTAATGGATATAAAATGTGTCCAATTAGGGCTTAAATGACCCTTTAAAAGCGTACGTTTTAAATCCTTATCATCAAACGATGATCCTGGAATGTTATGAACTTAGTAAACCTTTTATTGATCTCTTTACCATTGTATCCACCATGATAGCCGATCTTCAGGTTTTTTTTACTTGATTGTTAGGTTCGAGATTACGAGGTGGTTATGTTGAAGGGACATTTGGGATTATCTACTTTTTCCGGTTTATGGGATTAATTTAATTTGGAAAAGCTCGCTTTTTCGTCTTATGACCACATGGCTCTACTTGCTAAGCTCATAAGGCGGAGATAAAGAACTTTCGTGCTTTTGAAAAATCAGTTTAGCGAACAAAATAGGATAATTCAGGCGGCCCCTGAGTAAGGCAACATATTCTAATTGTTCATACATTTTTTTTTGTCTACAGGGAACAAATTGTCTATCAATATCGTGGGCCGTGTGACCTTTTGAGAAAAACAGTTAGCCAATCCAATATGAAGAATCAGGTGCTCAGTAGAACTAACCATGTACGTTATTCACTTATGTAGTTAATCATATATGTAAATAAATCCAAGCATTGGAAAAAAATTCACCATAGGGAGGGTTGTGTACGCACTTCGTGAATCAATTGCAGAACAATAAGGTGTATTTAACAGCCTTTACATATCAAATTCAGGTTGAACCGGGTCATTTTTGTGATCTTACAAATCTTCTGGATGTAGGAGTAATGAATGACAGTGACTTTCTAAGGCCAAAAAGCTGAAGCTATGTCATCAAGCTCGGGTTGAGCAGATGCAAAAGCAAATAAGTTTTGAGAAGCGGGTCAGCTTTCTTTGCCTAGGTAACTGTAGATTGTCGAAGCCCGAATCTTGGCAGGGTAGCCACATGGTTGCAGCCATGACGGGCTTCGGGTACCACTTATATTGTGGCTGAAACGAAAATGTTGGTGATGTTGGATATAAGAGGTGATGATGAATTTGGATGAGTTTGATTAAAGTCGTGAATCTCCGTGCCTTGGCGGGGCAAACTATCAGGTTTGCAGCCATGCCAGATGTATCCGCTTTTGGAGATTACTAATCAATCTGAGCCTCATATAGCGTACTAATCAACTTCTGTGTGTTCACTGGATGAGTTCAGAGGTTGTGTTCAAGGGGTATGTTCACGGACTGTGTTGCCATTGGTAAATATTCACAGGCTGTGTTCAGGTTAGTTTGAACCGTTATTGGAACCTGATGTTGGTGATGGAATTTGATTGGACACATTAAAATAAGTAGGATAAATAGGTAACACAAACACCCTTTGATAAAGATTTAAAACATACATTTTTATGGGGTCATTTAAGCCCTAAATCAACACATTTTATATCTGTTACTACTTAAAATCGTTCATTTTCACATTTTAGATCTTTTGGAAGCAAAATGCTAGAATGAAACATATTTGGACGAAAAGGAGCAAAACATGAAGAAAATGACAAAGTCAAGATCAAAGACCCTCCAGCAGACCTGACGGCGCCCCAACCAAAGGGCGACACCATCCCTACATAGAAGTTTTGATCAAAATACACATGACAGCTCAGAACAAATTCTGGTTCTACAACCTGACGTTGAAACGCCTAAACTTTGAAAGGCGTCTCCCTCATTTTCCACACCAGACGCCCAAGAACCAATTTCAGACGACGTCCTTCATGAAGACTGATGGCGTCACACATATCAACTGATGTCGTCCCAACGATGACTTGGCCTAGACGAAACCCTAATGACGCGATCTGACGGCGTTACTAGCAGAAGGTGACGTCGTCGCACTTGTAAATCTATATATAGAATTCGACTTTTCTATTTTAGAGGAGGTAGAACTTTGGAGAGCAAACCCTAATTCAGTTGTAGTCCGACTTGGACAGTATTCTATGGTTCCATACCCTATTTTACATCATAAGATAAGTTGGTTTATCCATATTAATTATCATTATGTCTACCCCATGTTCAATTGTATGTGTGTATGCTTCCTTCTTTAACATGAGTAGCTAAATTATCCTTGTGTTTGCTTAGATCTATGAAACCTAGTTGTTGATATTGTTAGGTTGTCTCTTGTCTTAATTGGTAGACGCTATAGTAAGGAAAACTGGCATCTTCTTTAATTGTTGCGAGCTTGAACGTCCTAAATAGCAAAAAAGCTTAGGAGTGCACCTAGGCCATTCGTTGTGTTTATTGCGTGAGTTGTAGCTAAGGATATTAGAGTATTCGGGGGAGATACTATTGTACTTGCCGATCTCGGATAGTCTATAGGAGAGTTACAATCCATAGAACTAGGGAATTAGGCACCCGCCTATGACCAAACGGAATACAACGCACCAATTAAAATGAGGATGTGACAATTCAACCGACCAATAAGAGATAACTAGGGAGTAAGAACATCTAAGTAAACACATCTTTAATCATCATACGAGCACACTTTAATTAGCATAATCTATTTATAGTTAATTAGTTAATTAGATAAGTAGTTATAAAAGTAGTTAAAATCGGTAGAAGTATCACCCCCACTCCTATAACCCGAGATATTTACTTTGATTTCTAAAAAAACATAAAAAGACTAAAAAGAATCTCCCGCAACCTTACCTTCTCGTCATACATCTCTTTCTAGCATTCCTATTCCCCTAGAGAACGAATCAACCCTCTGGGCTTACCCCATACTACACTACAACGATTAGATACACTGCCTAGAGGGTTGAAAAACTTGCTCGTATAAAAGGAAGTCTTCTCGACCCCGAACCCTCGTATCACCCTCTAATAATTTTGGTTTTTAATTCAGTAACTATTTGGGATTGCTCATAATTTATCGCGTTTCGCAAGCAGCAAATAAATTTATATGTTTGCAATCATGTGACCAACTCACTTTTATGTGTTATTGTAGTCGTTTGGCTCCTTAATCTTGCCACCTCTGATGACTCTGATATTCTTTACTATTAACATTATAAACTCCTCATGTGCATGAGTTTAACTTTGGCCACCGAGCTCATAGTTTTTGGAAGACAAATAGCGCTTAGTGTAATTAAACTGCAGTTTCATTAGCCTAAGCGCTATTTGTAATGAAACTGCATCAGGTATAAGTTCTAACCTGGAAACCCTCAAAATTATTTGTTTGCGGCTTTATCTTAAGGCTGAATTAGATTTCTATAGTTAAGAATTTTCCAGCCACCAAAAAAAGATGTAGGCATCCTTACTTAACTTGTATACCTACAGAATGGCAACATTTATTTTGTTGTCGGGGTTTTTATGTTTTTCCAATTATGTGACTTTGACTGTGCTATATTAACTGTTGCAGCAAAAGGCGACTCAGATGCTCTCCCAAATAACTATGCCTTTGGAAGAATTCAACGTTGCAATGTATCTGACAAAACAGGGTATGGCTTCTGTGTTCACTGTTGGTTTTATGGATATAAATTAGTAGACGTGAGTTAGGATCAAACTCGAGAGCACGAGATTGCACACTTTACGTATGAGAATTAAAGTTGATAATTAAATATAAATGTTGTATTTATTTATTAATTAAACGAAATAACTAATGGACGTTATGTAATTAGTGTAATGGACTAACGGGCGTTAAATGTATTTGGAAAAGGACTAGATTGCAAAGTTTGGGAAGGTTCCGGAATCCCTCTTGTGGGATTACAACCGATCGGCCAAGGGGAAAGGGAACCCAACCCAACTCAAACTCAAACTTGTTCACCAAGTTTAGTTGAGTATATAAACAAGGCTAGGGGTCTTGTGTTTTGCATCTCTTGTACTCATTAAGCTTAAACCTAAAACTTGTTTGTGTGTGTTTGCTTAAAACCGATCGGCATACACTCTTGGGTGTCGATCCTCATTCTTTTTCAAAACAAAGTTATTTGTTTAATCAAAACTAGCATTACTTTAATTCGGTTTAGTACGTGTGTACAAGAAAGTGGTACTAACACAATATTGTTAGTATTCTTGGATTGAATTACAAAACGGTAAGGGGTAATTCACATAATCCTAATTAAATCAAATTAGGGTTCTTCCATTGCTAGTTTGTGGATTTGATTCTTGTTCGGCTAGAATCAAGTAAGGTACGCATATTCTTCTTATGTTAATTAATTATTCGTTAATAAATCCTATACGCTTCCGCATGTATACTTTGCTGTTTTGTGATTATGTATTGAATGTCATGTTATATAATTCCAACAGTGGCATCATGAGTCATTGGTTTTTAATGAGTAATTAATTATATAAACGCGTAATAAAACAAATAATTGTATGTTGTTTGATATGGTTAATCTAGGGTTTATGTTTTATATTTTTTTGGTCGATTTATTTTTTAATTGGGGCGTACCCCATTATTTTTTTTAAGTCGACACATAAAATTTTTTTAGGGTTTTGAAAATTGTTTGCTAACCTTATCCAAACCTAGAATTAATATATATGTTACGTGATTAATTCATGAATAATTGTTATGTGACATGGGATTTTTTATATGCGATCTTGTGACTATTTGTATAATTGTTATGATATATCCATGATAATACATGCATGTTTGTCATGGATAATTGCTTTGATATTGTTTAATTGTTAAGATACATTTATCACATGTTTATTTACGATAAATCTTGAATTGGGGAAGACTCCAATTACATATATTAATGAATCAATTATGTGCAATTTGGTATATTTTAATTATGGGTTTACGCAATCAATTCATCGATTTATGTGGCTCACTTTCAATTGAGAGAGTGAAAGCCCTAATTAATATATACATTAATTTAACCTAGACATTGATTATTAATAGGGTTTTATCAAATAAGTTGCATGTGGCTACTTGTTTACACGTATAAATTGTGTATTATGTGCGCATTGTTTTTTTAGTTGTTTATTTTTTATTTGTTACTTGTTTGTTTATTATGTTAGACAGTTTTAAGCAAAGGGTAATTTTGAATAGAAAAATAATACGGACTAAACAATGATGAAATTTGATTTGTTTTTGAAGAGTTAAGTTTTTAATAGTTTAATTGATTGATGATTTTGGTACAAATGGTCTGAACGGCTCACCCAATTTGATGGAATGTGTGGGAAGTACTAGGAGGGGAGCGCATTAATATTGTGACCATAAAGAGGGAGGTTATTGCCCTGCGCTGACCAAACTCTTCGCTTGCTTGCGAGTCAAATTGGAGCTACTAAGTAAGCCATAAAATGTACGGTATAATGGACGATAATTAACGCTAAATTCCTTAATTAGATGGCATATAACTTAATTTAAAAGGGTACTAGTTTTGATTTTGTGTGGTCAAATTAAATATGTATAAAGATGTCATGCATTCATCTTGTAGCATAAATTTAATAAAAAAAACTTTTTATTACCAATTCATAAAGATCAAATTATCAAAGTTTTGATTGAGGTATTGGGTTCACCAATCAAGGAATTTAGCGTTAATTATCGTCCATTATACCGTACTTTTGCATAAGTGCAACAAGAAGGGCTTTTGCAAAATATCAATGATGAATCATTTGATAAATGTGATTCATGCATATCTGGGAAGATGACGAAGAAACCTTTTCATAGCAATATGGAGAGGGCTTCTGATCTACATGGTCTTATTCATACTGATGTGTATGGACCACTTAGACATGTGTCAAAGAGAGGTGCTAGCTACTTCTTAACCTTTACTGATGATTTCAGCCGTTATGGTTATGTTTATTTACTTAAGCATAAACTTGAGGTGTTTGAAACATTTAAGGTTTTCAAAGCAGAAGTAGAACTGCAATTGGGAAAGAAGATTAAAGCTCTTCGATCCGATAGAGGAGGCGAGTATCTAAGCCAAGAGTTTAAAGATTACTTAACTGAGAACGGAATTGTCCAGAATCTCACTTCTCCATATACTCCACAACAAAATGGTGTATCTGAGAGAAGAAATCATACATTGTTGGACATGATACGATCTATGTTTAATCTTACCACTCTACCTTTATCCTTTTGGGATTATGCTTTAGAATCAGTTGTTCGCATTCTAAATATGGTTCCCACAAAGAAGGTTGATAAGACACCATATGAAATATGGCATGGTAAAGCTCCTAACCTGTCTTATTTAAAGGTATGGGGTTGCGAGGCGTATGTTAGACGTGGCTCAGCAGATAAACTCCAACAAAGATCTGTAAAGTGTATCTTCGTAGGATACCCTAAGGACACTATGGGTTACTACTTTTACTATCCAACTGAAAATAAAGTAATTGTTGCTAGGTATGGAGATTTTCTTGAAAGTGATCTCGTATCTCAAGAATTCAGTAGGAGAGTTTATGATCTAGAAGATGATCAAGAAGATGCATTACCTTCTGAAAACACTAACATACTTCCGGTACCTGATGAGTGTCTAAATACTCATCATTTTTGTACAATCTAAACTGCAAAATCATCTGAAAACACTCAAAAATGCATCAAAATGATGAAAACATCACAAATCAGTGTTTTATGTGTTTTAAATGCAAAAATATCAAAATCAGATGAAAAACGTATCAAATTTGCAAAAATGGCAATTTTAGTCCCCCAAGTTTCAAAAGTTGTCAAAATCAGTCCCTGGTATTCTAAATAAAGAAAAATATCATTCAAGGTCCCTGAAATATTTTAAATTGTCAAAAACGGTCCTTGAATGAAACTTTGACAAAATGGCAGAAAAGGTCCTTCAACTTTGAAAAGTGGCAAAAATGGTCCTTGGAAATTGGAAATTGTCAAGTTTGGTCCTTATACTATTGAAACTTGTCACTTGTGGTCCCTTGGAATAGCTTTGCATAATTGGCAGAAGTAGTCCCTTGATTTTCAGAAATTGCATATCTAGTCCTTGTGATATTAAACCCTTTAAACCTATTGGACCCTATCACAAACCAAGTGACCCCTGCCATAACACCTTTTGGACCCCCCCTGTTTTGTGACCCCTTTTGATATTATATCTGGTCAAACCACAAGTCAAACAAACAACCCCCTTGGCGCGTTTTTTCTTCTCTTCCCCACCCACTACCTGAAATCACTCAACCAAACCCATCCCCCCAGCTCAACATATTACTCCCCTTGTCCCCTCCACCTCCACCACAAAACAAGAATCATTAAATGATCCCTCCCCCTTAACACTCAATCCTTCCACCTGTTAAAAACCTTTTTTGGCGCCAAAAACTGATTTAACGGCCAAGATGAACTCAAAGCATCCAATGGCTTAGAAAGATGGTGGGATCAAATCAGAAACAAGTGGGAAGAAGTTTGGAATATAAAAAGAGGCAATAGAAGAGGAGGAGGGGGTAGCTAGTTTTTAATCTTTTTTCTTTAATGTCGTTTTTTAATTAAATGTTTTAATTTAAGTCATGTTGTTGTAATTTCTGTTTCTATGAATCAAACTAAGTTGTTTTATAAGTTGCAATCCAGTTTTAAGGTGTAATTCAAGGTTTAATATCATTTTATGTTTTCAAGTCTACTGTTGAAATTTTCAGTTTCAAACTCTATTGTCCAAGTTGTTAATGGCTTATTTTTAAGCTTTACCAAGTTCATTTAAGCTCAGCATAGCTTTTTGCAAGCTTATAAGTTATTTTCAAGCAAAATTGTCTCATGGTCAACAAAAGTCAAAACTGGCCAAGAATGGAAATGGTGATGGTATGTGGGTAATGCAGTGATGATATTGGGTTGAAATTAGAATAGAATAGTGGTTGTGGATCTTGGGTTTAGCCTGTAACACCAGTTAGACATATGTGAGTAATATTTCTTATTTTCAATTTTCAAGTCAATTTGTAGTTTTTGCTTGAACTTGTATCTCTGGTTTAGAATGGTTTAAATCTGTTTATTTAGTGTTAACTATAGCAAATGAACTTAATTTGATCATTATAACAAGGTAGTTCAGTAGTTGAGTGGTTTAAAAGTGCATATCAGTCCTTAACATGGTGTTTGGATCAGCTTTGTACACTGTGTCATAGGTTAGCTCAGTAGTTAGAAATTGTTGTTTCAAGTTTGGTTAGCTTATTTGAACCAATTCCAGTCTTAATCTTGTGCCTGCACAGGCTCATAGTCAAATCTCCACTTAATCCATCTCAACAGTTTCACTGTTGAGATTTTGTCAAAACAAAGTCTTATTTTGTGTTCAAATATCATAGATTAAGATTGCATTAGCCTTATGTCATCACTTAACATCAATTGCAGTCCTTAAATTTGATTCAAAGTTCCATTTAGTCAAAATTTCAATTCTGCCTTAAAAGTAAAACTTGCCAAAACTCAGTTTTAAGCTCAACTAGGAAGATTTTTAGGGGACTCATCTCTGGGTCAAAATCAGTAAGACTTGTGGCTTTAAAAAGTTCACTTGGTCTAGTTTATGGTTGTGATTTTTGCATATTTTTGTAAATTTTCTTTAAGCTTCATATGGGCTTATCAAATGGGGCTCATTTCCCCTGTGTAACTGACTCAGTGTTAACTGAGTCTGCACAGGGGTTTTGCAGATCTTGCAGCCATTGCCACAAGCTCAGTTGAGCTTGTCCAGGTCCCATCTTGGGTTCTTTAGTTCTTGGTCAGGTCTTATTTAAGTTCCAGCTTTTAGTTTCTAGTTTTCAGCTTATTCAAGTGCTTATTCTTCTGCTCAAAGTTGGCCTCAAGTCTGATTTTTAGCTTATAGCTCAAACATCAAATCTGTGCTAGCTTGCAATCCAGAGGTTATAGCTTGTTGATTCTTTTTGCATTTTAGCTCTTTTAGCATTATATAGCTTGTGTTTTCATTTGGTAGCTTTTGGTGCCCATTTGCTTATTCAAGTGCTTATTTCAATAAGCACTTGTACATCAATTTCACATTTCTCACACACAACACCTTGTTTTTCTATTTTTCTTAGATTCCTAATAATATTTTAGAGTTTTCCTGAAATTTTCAGATTTTTCCTAGCTTGTTTGCTATTTTTCTTGATTTTAATTAGTTTGTAGCACTTTTTAAATAGCATTTAATACAAAAAATTAAGAAAAGGTTCAAAAAAATAATTTTTCATTTTTCTTAAGTTAAGATAAATATAAAAAGCCAAAAAAATATTTTTCCATAATTTTCTTGGTTTAAATAGTATTTTCTAGCATTTTAATTAGTTTTAAATAGCTTTAAATTAATAATAAATATATAAAGAGTCTAAAAAATATATTTTCAGTTTTAAAATAAGTTTTATCATATTTTAGATTTTTCTAAGTTATAATTTCATTTTTCTAGGTTAATTTTGTATTTTCTTATATTTTAGTGCATTTTAAATAGTTAAAATAGTTTTTAATTAATAATAATTAAATAAATAGTTGTAAAAATAATTTTCCTTTTCTAATAATTTTCTTTTATATTTAGGATTGTAAAAATGTCATTTTCATATTTTTAGGACTTTTATTTCTTAGATCTCACTTTTTATTTTGTACGTTTACGTAATTTTATTTAAACGTAAGTTTTAAGTTTTAAACATTCATCATTTTAAATATAGTGATAGCGTTTATTTAATATATTTTATCTTTTTAATTTTCTTAATTTGCATTTAAGTCGCTGTTATTTATAAACTTTTTCTTTAGGTATAGTTATCCATCAATCTATCATTTTCGATCACTATCCTTAGTGATCATTCTATAGTCTGATCAAGTGTTTACACACCATTGAGTCTCCGTGGGACTAAACGACCCGGGAATTCATTATATTCTCCAGGACTTCATTGCATTTGTGTTTTAAGCAGTTTTAAGCTTCTTACGGTTAGCCATTCACAAGTGGCCAGCTTGTGTGAGGTAGCTTGACGGTTTAGCATAGATCAAATTTTGGCGCCGCTGCCGGGGAGGCTTTAGCGTGTGTTAAGCCATTTTCAGACCCATTCTTGCACATACCCCATCTTTTGTAAAAAAAAAAAAATTTGTAAAGTTATCAGAAAATCTAAAAAGTTCATTAACACTTTTCCTAAAGTGTTAAAAACGCCAAAAATATTTTCATTCTTTGTTTTTATCATCATGTTTTTCAAAAATACCAAAAATATTCCTCTTTACCCTCTTACCTTTTTGATTCTTCATTTCTTACCCTCTGTTAACCTTTGATTCTTTCTATGTCTTATCCTCACCCTCTTGGTTGTCAATGGTGTGGTGGTCCTTATAATGGTGGCAATTGCCCCAGTTGTAGCATGGTGGAATCAGGAAACGGGTCTGTCTATAACCAAGATCCCTATTCCTACCATAACACAACTGATTTATTCCATCAGCTACCACACTGTGAGACTCAGCAGTTTTACTGTTGTGAGTACTGTGGTGGTTCACATTCCAGTTCTGATTGTCAATCAGGAAACACGCTTGTCTATGAGCAGGTTCCTGATAACAATTATGACTACAACACATACCACTCACAGCCACATCAGTTTTACTGTTGTGAGTATTGTGGAGGTCCTCACTCTAGCTCGGATTGTCAAACAAGGAATCCATTTCCTTGTAACAATTACGACTCTTCGTATCATGACCAACCTCTACAGTACCAGCCTGAGCCACTTCCTCAAAATCTTCTCCTTGATCTTTTGGATTTAGTGAAAGATTTGAAGGAATTTAAACATCCCCAAGATAATCCAAATGAGAAATCCATGGAAGTTTTGTTAGCCGAAGAGCGGGCTGCTAAATTAGATTCCCAAATTGCCTTTGAACAATCTATTAGGGAATCAATTGCAAAAGAAAAAGCGGCCAAATCTAGCTCTCGATTCCGTTTCATTCCTGATGACGATGATGATGAAGATATCCTTGATATTCTACAATTTTATAACGGTTCATCAAGTTCATCAGTTGAGATTCCTTCCATGAAAAGTCAGGGAGAAAAGACTATGATGGAATTACTAGCAGAAGAACAAATGAAAAGTATAAAACATATGTATGCTAGTCCTTCTAAACTCCCTCAGTCTGTTGTTATCACACCCGAAGCTCCCACTCACTTTCTAAACATGGGGGATGAGCATCTTGACACTGTTCCTGAAAAGGAATCGGAAGAATTTATAAAGTCTAGTGTTGAGGACCTTGTCCCAATCCCGAGAGAGTCACAAGGAACTTTTGACCATATGTGTGATATCCCTTTCCTTCTTCAGTGTTCAAATGATCAATTTGAGACTTTCTCCGATTTTAGCGATGATTGTAAATCTTATGGAGACATCGAGTATGTTGAGGCATCACTCCCACAGTCTGATCCTCTTCTTGAGGAGTTCAGTGATGAACTCACTCACATCAGTCCACTTTCATCAGAAAGTGACGATGATCTCTTTGATTTCGAAGCCGATCTTGGAGAAACTAGAAATCTCCTATATAATGATCATCCACTCATTTCTTATCCCATTTCCGACTCTTCCATTCCTTCTCTCACTCCAGATGAGGAAGATGACAACTTTTGGAAGGAGGTCGATGATTTTCTTAGTGATGAGTCGATTCCAACAGGAATTGACAATACATACTTTGATTCGGAGGGAGACATCCTTTTTCTTGAAAATCTGTTGATTGAAGAACCGTTTCCAGCTCTCCCTCCCGGAAATTTTGTTACCAATCACCATAAAAGCTTCAAATTTAAGCTTAAAAATGTCAAAAATGGTGATTTGCTTCTTTCTGATGAGGAATGGACATGCATTGTGATGCACATATTTATTCCATTCTTCACTAATGGTGTGGTTGCTCTTTCCCTTTTCTCCTTCGGGAATGAGGACACTATCTTTGACCCCGGCATTTTCATTTATCATCTGTGAGCCGGGTCTGTCTCTCTATATCTCATCGGTGTGGAACTTTCGCGTGCTTCAATGTTTATCCAAACATCTTGAATGAAAGTCCGATGGAGATTGTTTCTTCCACTGTGCTTCCCCATGAACCAATGAATTCGGGGTCGAGTCAAGCTAGCGACTCGGTAACCAAAAACAGTAGCACACACCATATGGGTTTTCACCCATATTTCTGAATTCTTACCCCTTTCTACCACCTAAGTGTGGGGGTGATGCCCCACATGTTATATATATATATATATATATATATATATATATATATATATATATATCTCTCTCTAAAAAAAAAATCTTTTAAAATAATGGCCGTAGTATTTCCCTTTTACGTTCTCAGTTTCGGC
This sequence comes from Chrysanthemum seticuspe, assembly GCA_019973895.1. Taxonomy (NCBI): domain Eukaryota; kingdom Viridiplantae; phylum Streptophyta; class Magnoliopsida; order Asterales; family Asteraceae; genus Chrysanthemum; species Chrysanthemum seticuspe. Next base: position 256,470,600 of record BPTQ01000003.1, on the reverse strand, counting down.
ATAACCGCCGGTACTTTGAATATTGAGGGCAATATTCATTTCTAAGTGTGGGGGGGAATTCTCACGAATTTCATGTATTATACCGCCCAATTCCCCCGTTTTTGGCCAAAAAAAAAAAAAAAAATTTTTTGAGTAAGTGTTTTGCACTTACTCAATTGGTTATCAGTCCGCCATGTCTGTAAGACAAAAGGATTGGCTAATCCAGGAGCAAACGGCTCTTGGTAAAGATATATCAAATCCGTTTATGGCTTGCAATTTGCCCAAAATTGTATGGTTCTCAACTCACCATATCTTTAATTAGTGAAGAGTTGGCTAGCCCGCAAGATTATGGCTTGTGGTAAAGGCAGTGGAAAAACCATAATTGGTATTCAGCTCACCAAAGATAATATTGATAATTTATCTAAGAGTTGGCTAGTCCAGAGCAAACGGCTTCTGGTAAAGACAAATCAAATCCGTTTACAGCTTATGATTTGCTCAAAATCATTTGGTTATCAGTGTACCAAGGTTCTTACTTGAACTGAAACATTTGGCTACTCCAGAAGTGATGGCTTTTGGTAAAGAGTTTTTAAAATCCATTAAAGTTCAAATCATTGCTAGGGACTAGCAATATCTCAGTGTGGGGGATTGATGAGTGTCTAAATACTCATCATTTTTGTACAATCTAAACTGCAAAATCATCTTAAAACACTCAAAAATGCATCAAAATGATGAAAACATCACAAATCAGTGTTTTATGTGTTTTAAATGCAAAAATATCAAAATCAGATGAAAAACGTATCAAATTTGCAAAAATGGCAATTTTAGTCCCTCAAGTTTCAAAAGTTGTCAAAATCAGTCCCTGGTATATCTAAATAAAGAAAAATATCATTCAAGGTCCCTGAAATATTTTAAATTGTCAAAAACGGTCCTTGAATGAAACTTTGACAAAATGGCAGAAAAGGTCCTTCAACTTTGAAAAGTGGCAAAAATAGTCCTTGGAAATTGGAAATTGTCAAGTTTGGTCCTTATACTATTTAAACTTGTCACTTGTGGTCCCTTGGAATAGCTTTGCATAATTGGCAGAAGTAGTCCCTTGATTTTTAGAAATTGCATATCTAGTCCTTGTGATATTAAACCCTTTAAACCTATTGGACCCTATCACAAACCAAGTGACCCCTGCCATAACACCTTTTGGACCCCCCTGTTTTGTGACCCCTTTTGATATTATATCTGGTCAAACCACAAGTCAAACAAACAACCCCCTTGGCGCGTTTTTTCTTCTCTTCCCCACCCACTGCCTGAAATCACTCAACCAAACCCATCCCCCCAGCTCAACATATTACTCCCCTTGTCCCCTCCACCTCCACCACAAAACAAGAATCATTAAATGATCCCTCCCCCTTAACACTCAATCCTTCCACCTGTTAAAAACCTTTTTTGGCGCCAAAAACTGATTTAACGGCCAAGATGAACTCAAAGCATCCAATGGCTTAGAAAGATGGTGGGATCAAATCAGAAACAAGTGGGAAGAAGTTTGGAATATAAAAAGAGGCAATAGAAGAGGAGGAGGGGGTAGCTAGTTTTTAATCTTTTTTCTTTAATGTCGTTTTTTAATTAAATGTTTTAATTTAAGTCATGTTGTTGTAATTTCTGTTTCTATGAATCAAACTAAGTTGTTTTATAAGTTGCAATCCAGTTTTAAGGTGTAATTCAAGGTTTAATATCATTTTATGTTTTCAAGTCTACTGTTGAAATTTTCAGTTTCAAACTCTATTGTCCAAGTTGTTAATGGCTTATTTTTAAGCTTTACCAAGTTCATTTAAGCTCAGCATAGCTTTTTGCAAGCTTATAAGTTATTTTCAAGCAAAATTGTCTCATGGTCAACAAAAGTCAAAACTGGCCAAGAATGGAAATGGTGATGGTATGTGGGTAATGCAGTGATGATATTGGGTTGAAATTAGAATAGAATAGTGGTTGTGGATCTTGGGTTTAGCCTGTAACACCAGTTAGACATATGTGAGTAATATTTCTTATTTTCAATTTTCAAGTCAATTTGTAGTTTTTGCTTGAACTTGTATCTCTGGTTTAGAATGGTTTAAATCTGTTTATTTAGTGTTAACTATAGCAAATGAACTTAATTTGATCATTATAACAAGGTAGTTCAGTAGTTGAGTGGTTTAAAAGTGCATATCAGTCCTTAACATGGTGTTTGGATCAGCTTTGTACACTGTGTCATAGGTTAGCTCAGTAGTTAGAAATTGTTGTTTCAAGTTTGGTTAGCTTATTTGAACCAATTCCAGTCTTAATCTTGTGCCTGCACAGGCTCATAGTCAAATCTCCACTTAATCCATCTCAACAGTTTCACTGTTGAGATTTTGTCAAAACAAAGTCTTATTTTGTGTTCAAATATCATAGATTAAGATTGCATTAGCCTTATGTCATCACTTAACATCAATTGCAGTCCTTAAATTTGATTCAAAGTTCCATTTAGTCAAAATTTCAATTCTGCCTTAAAAGTAAAACTTGCCAAAACTCAGTTTTAAGCTCAACTAGGAAGATTTTTAGGGGACTCATCTCTGGGTCAAAATCAGTAAGACTTGTGGCTTTAAAAAGTTCACTTGGTCTAGTTTATGGTTGTGATTTTTGCATATTTTTGTAAATTTTCTTTAAGCTTCATATGGGCTTATCAAATGGGGCTCATTTCCCCTGTGTAACTGACTCAGTGTTAACTGAGTCTGCACAGGGGTTTTGCAGATCTTGCAGCCATTGCCACAAGCTCAGTTGAGCTTGTCCAGGTCCCATCTTGGGTTCTTTAGTTCTTGGTCAGGTCTTATTTAAGTTCCAGCTTTTAGTTTCTAGTTTTCAGCTTATTCAAGTGCTTATTCTTCTGCTCAAAGTTGGCCTCAAGTCTGATTTTTAGCTTATAGCTCAAACATCAAATCTGTGCTAGCTTGCAATCCAGAGGTTATAGCTTGTTGATTCTTTTTGCATTTTAGCTCTTTTAGCATTATATAGCTTGTGTTTTCATTTGGTAGCTTTTGGTGCCCATTTGCTTATTCAAGTGCTTATTTCAATAAGCACTTGTACATCAATTTCACATTTCTCACACACAACACCTTGTTTTTCTATTTTTCTTAGATTCCTAATAATATTTTAGAGTTTTCCTGAAATTTTCAGATTTTTCCTAGCTTGTTTGCTATTTTTCTTGATTTTAATTAGTTTGTAGCACTTTTTAAATAGCATTTAATACAAAAAATTAAGAAAAGGTTCAAAAAAATAATTTTTCATTTTTCTTAAGTTAAGATAAATATAAAAAGCTAAAAAAATATTTTTCCATAATTTTCTTGGTTTAAATAGTATTTTCTAGCATTTTAATTAGTTTTAAATAGCTTTAAATTAATAATAAATATATAAAGAGTCTAAAAAATATATTTTCAGTTTTAAAATAAGTTTTATCATATTTTAGATTTTTCTAAGTTATAATTTCATTTTTCTAGGTTAATTTTGTATTTTCTTATATTTTAGTGCATTTTAAATAGTTAAAATAGTTTTTAATTAATAATAATTAAATAAATAGTTGTAAAAATAATTTTCCTTTTCTAATAATTTTCTTTTATATTTAGGATTGTAAAAATGTCATTTTCATATTTTTAGGACTTTTATTTCTTAGATCTCACTTTTTATTTTGTACGTTTACGTAATTTTATTTAAACGTAAGTTTTAAGTTTTAAACGTTCATCATTTTAAATATAGTGATAGCGTTTATTTAATATATTTTATCTTTTTAATTTTCTTAATTTGCATTTAAGTCGCTGTTATTTATAAACTTTTTCTTTAGGTATAGTTATCCATCAATCTATCATTTTCGATCACTATCCTTAGTGATCATTCTATAGTCTGATCAAGTGTTTACACACCATTGAGTCTCCGTGGGACTAAACGACCCGGGAATTCATTATATTCTCCAGGACTTCATTGCATTTGTGTTTTAAGCAGTTTTAAGCTTCTTACGGTTAGCCATTCACAAGTGGCCAGCTTGTGTGAGGTAGCTTGACGGTTTAGCACAGATCAGAACCTGATAGTCTGGGTCCTCCACCAGAAGTTGAAGTGATTCCCGTTTGTAGATCTGTAAGGACTACGCGTGCACCTGAACGTCTATGTCTTAACGTAGAGTTGAGGAAACTATGTTAGGAGATCTTGGAGAGCCTACTAGTTATAAAGTTGCCATGGCAAGTCCTGAAAAGGAAAAATGGCAAGTTGCAATGAATGGGGAAATGCAATCCATGAGAGAAAATGAAGTCTGGGAAGAGGTCGATTTACCTCCAAACGCCAAGGTGGTTGGAAGTAAGTGGCTCTATAAAATTAAGACTGACATGGATGGCAATATACACGTCTATAAAGCTCGTCTAGTTGCGCAAGGTTTTACTCAAACTTATGGCATTGATTACGAGGAGACCTTTTCTCCTGTAGCGGACATTAGAGCTATTAGAATTCTCATAGCTATAGCGGCATACTATGACTATGAGATATGGCAGATGGATGTCAAAACCGCCTTCTTGAATGGTCGCTTAGATTAAGACATCTATATGAAGCAACCTAAGAGGTTCATGAATCCACAATTTCCAAACCGTGAATGCAAACTACAAAGGTCCATTTATGGATTGAAGCAACCATCAAGGCAATGGAATAAGAGGTTTGATGAAGAAATCAAAAAGTATGGTATTATTCAAAATCTTGATGAGCTATGTGTATATCACAAAGTTAGTGGGAGTGATGTAATTTTCCTTATCCTTTATGTCGATGACATATTAATTATGGGAAAAGACATTCCGAGTTTGCAAAATGTTAAGGCGTATCTTGGGAAGTGTTTTTCCATGAAGGATTTAGGAGAAGCTGCATACATTCTGGGAATCAAGATCTACCGAGATAGGTCAAAGCGGTTAATTGGTTTAAGTCAAAACGCTTACATTGATAAAATATTGAAGAGATTCAATATGCAAAATTCCAAGAAAGTATATTTGCCGATGGAAGTAAAGCATGGCTTATGTAGCAATATGTGTGCTTCAACACCTGCTGAGGTGGCACGCATGCAGAAAGTTCCTTATGCTTCGACAATAGGATCTATTATGTATGATGTGAGATGCACAAGGCCAGATGTGGCGTTCGCTCAGAACATGACCAGTCGATATCAACAGAATCCGGGTGAACTTCACTGGACTGTTGTTAAACATATTCTAAAGTATCTTAGGAATACGAAAGATATATTTTTAGTGTATGGTGGAAATCCAGACACAGAGCTTGGTGTTACAGGTTACTGTGATGCGTCCTGACAATGTGATAAAGATGATACGAAGTCTCAGACGGGTTATGTCTTTGTCATCAATGGAGGAGCAGTTGTGTTGGAATCACTCCTAAACAGTATTTCAAGTATTTATATTTCATATGTAATAGGTAGCTTTATTATGGCCTTTATGTTTGTTTAAGGTCAAGCTTATGAAGAAGGCCCATAAGCTTAGGCCCAAGCCCAATAAGGAATAGGGAAGGAGAGGGAGTGTTGCCATAGCTCCTTTCCTATATAAACCATGTAATAACCCTCACTTGAGGGTTGGTTGTTCAAGTTTTCTTTTCATTCACTCTCTTTGCCTTAACCGTATTATTATACGTGTGTGTGTGTGATAACTTGTTCATCCGCCTTCATCTCTTTCTCTATAACTTGTGTTTGTAAAACTAGTGACCTAACAGTGGTATCAAAGACCTAATAGTTGGGTGAATCGTTATTGCTTTTGAAGTGGGTTTTGGTCCTACGCGTAAGGCTAACGAGTGATACTTTGGTTCGCTTAAAAACACGTTTTTTACACTTATTAATCCAAGATTCTTGTACTTTCAATGTTTTGAGGTGTTAAAATACTTGTTTTTGGCAAAAAGTTTCAAACTTTACGCGTGGATCTACGTTTTTAAGCTTGTTTTTGTACGTGGGTGTCGTTCTACGCGTAACCCGTTTAGCAGTTTTGGTACATCAAGTTTCACATTTTTGTGTTCTTTTGGTACTATTGAAGCTATTCCATAACAAAAATCTGGTTTAGAAACACATTTGGGCAAAATCAAAGTTACGAGTAATCCAACGCGTAGCAAAACCCTAAAATTACGCGTAAGATTTTCCTTGGTTTGATCTTCATTTTTCTGGTTTATTCCGTGTTTTCTTACTTGGATAAGTCTGAAAATACGTCGACTTTGGATATCTTTTGCACTGTGATAGTGTAAAAGATCATTTGGGCAAAAACCCTAAACTTACGCTTAAGCATAAGCTTACGCGTAGAAATCCTACGCATAAGATTCACTTTACGCGTAACCTTAGGTCTACGCATAAGGTAATCCTACGCCTAACTTTCTACGCCTAACTTTTGTCTACGCATAACTTTAGTGCTTTTATCCTACTTACGCGTAAGCTAAATCCTACGCGTAACTCCTTATTGTTACACGTAACTTTTGGTGTTTTTACGCATAAGTGCTACTTGGTTTCTTGTCTTTTCTACGCCTAAGGACACTTCATCAACAAAGGTTCATTCGACTACAAAGATCCATTTTTACTACACAAGTTCATCAACATGTCTCAACCACCATACTCTAACTATTTCCCTCACACTTATAATCATCAACAACAACAACAATTAACTCCACAACATCAACAATGGAATCAACAACAAGCAATTTATCAACAACAATTTAACCAGCAACATACTCCACAAATTGGTGCAATTCCACCTCCACAAATGGTTCAAACACCGCCAAGTCTTCAAGTTCAACCCTACACAAACGATTTCAATCAACATCCATCAAGGAACACTATGAAGGAACCCACTTGGTTTGCAAAGATGTGTGAAGCTTTAAGCAGCCAACAATCAATTCATGAAGCTGGATCACTTGATAGACCTCCAATGCTCACTCCAAGAAATTACGATCAATGGGTGATAAGGTTCTTTAGGTTTTGTGATCTGAAGAAGCCACATGGAAAGTTCTTAAAGAAGGTTATCTTGGAAGTTCCATTTGAGATGCCTACTGTCATTGTACCCGGAGATCCAACTGCTGTTCCACCAAGAGATGAACAAACCAACATTGCTACTGTTGCAGATTTAAATCCTACAGAACTTCTACACTATGAAGCTGATGAACTTGCAATGGAATACATCCTCTTAGGATTACCAAACCCAATTCTTCGTAGTGTTGATGCTCAAAAGACTGCACAAAAAATGTGGGATCATATTCGTCTTCTTATGGAAGGATCTGTACTCAATCAGGAGGATTTGGAATCCAAAATTTACTTGGCTTATGAACACTTCATGATTGAACCTGGAGAGACATTAGAGTCCTATCATCATTTATTTTCAAACATCATCAATGATTTGGATAAACACAACATCATCATGCCAAGAATTGCAGTGAATACTAAGTTCCTGAGTAGTCTTGGTCCTGAATGGGATAAGTATGTCATCTTTCTCCGTCAAGCGAAGAATATGCATCATTCTACTTATGGATTGTTGTACGATTACTTAAAGCCTCATGAAAAGGAAGTTGATCGGGAAAGGATTCTCCGTGCTCAAATTGCTAAACAGTCACATCCGGATAATCAACAACTTGCCTTGTATGCTCAACAGAATTATCCCTCTCAACCAACAACTCAACCAACTGCTTCAAACACACCTTCACAGCAACAACCTCAACAAAATCAATTGGTTCCATACAGCAACAATGCTCAAGCATATGTCAGTGATGCGACTGAGGAAATCGATCCATTCGAAGCATTGCAACAAGGATTTGTGATGATTGCTAATGCTTTTGGCCGTTACACCAACAAATCCAACAATCGTATTCGTTCCTCATCTAACACACGGACTCAAGCTGTTGTGAACAATGGACGTGTTGAAGTTCAGAATCATGATTATGGTCGTCAGATGGGCGGTGGTCAAGGGTTTAATGCTGTGGGTAGGAATAACAACAGAGCTCAAGTGGTGGAATAGGGAAATGCTCAGAATCGGTTAAATGGTCTTAGATGCTACAACTACAATGAGAAGGGACACCTGGCTAATGCATACCCAAAGCCAAGGACTAGGGGCAGTGCTTATTTCAAAGAGGCTTTACTTTTGGCTCTTAAGGATGAAGCTGGTGGATCTCTCACAGACAAAGAACAGAGCTTTATGGCAGATGCAGACTCAGATGATGATATGGAGGACTTGCAGGCCAATGCAGCTGTTATGTTGATGGCTAATATGCAAGAGTTACACATGAGTGAAACAGGCCCAGTGTATGACACTGATGGCTTATCTCAGATACCCGAACAAACCATCATCATATCTGAACTAATATCTCCATCAATATCTGAATCCGGCACGGCTCAGAATGTTCAAAATGAGTCATCTACATCTCATTCTGACGATTTTCAAATAAACCCCGTAGTTACATTTGACGATCCAGATGACCTTATGGTTTCCCTTGATAATCAAATTGACTCTGTGGTTATACTTGAGGATCTACATAATGATCATGTTGTGACTCACGTTGAACAAGATGAACCTTTGCCCCATCCAGATCTTGTTCTGTTACTTAAAGACCAACAATCCAAAATTGCTGAATGTGTTGCATTAAATCAGTCCTTAAAAAGTAAAAATGCACTGTTAACCAAGGATTTTGAATTCTTACAAATGCAACTCAACTTTTTCAAAACTCAAGAAAACAGTGAAAAAGGTTTTGAAGCCGCTTTTGCAAAATCTCATCAAAACGAAAAATATTTAGAGAGACAGATGCGTGATCTAGCCACCTCGAAGAATGCTTTGTTGTCTGAATTAGAACAACTGAAACACGAACATAAAAAGCAAATTAACGCTCTCACCTTGGAAAATCAAAAAGCTAAGGCTGAGTTGTTAAATTGTCAAAAACAGTTCTCCGCATACAAAAAGCATTCAACGAACCGGGTAGATGACCTTCTTGAAGAAATTATCGGCTTGCAAAACAAAATTAAAGAGTTTAAAACTGTTGTTTACAAACATGGTGAATCACTAACAGCTATTGAAAAGTTTACCTTAAAACCCAATCCAAAAGGATATGGAAAAAATCTAGCTGATTACAAACCAAAGCTTTCACTAAAAACATTCAAACCAAGTCCTGAAGTTTCCAGTGCAGAATACAAAATTGATAATACTGTCATGAGTGTTGTTGAATATCATCGTCAAGAGGAATTAGATGCAGAAGATGAGAGTCGATCAAAATTAAAAAACGTTGTTTACAACAAACCTTTTAATTATAAAAACGCGGTCACTTTCGTCACACCAACGGATTCTTCTAACACACCAAGGGTTATCATCAAAACACCTGAGTCTTCTAATGTTAATCCCAAAACAGATTTTGCACAAACTTATGGTCCTTTACCTTCCATTAGTGAAGTAAACTCAAAACCTGAAAATCGAAAAATTCTTCGATATTTTGACATTTTCATGGCTGACCTCAAAATTTTACAACATGAGATAGAATATCGCTCTGAAATCAAAGTTGAACATTTTCAATCACCTCTGGCGCGAGAACAAAGAGACATTTTTCAGAAAAATCTTTTACCTAATGTTAAAAACTTGAAAAGTTGTGCAATTGCCTGGGAAAAGGATTTTCATAAGGAACTTGGGGTAATGAAAAACGTTTTCGAGAAAACAGAAACATCTATTTCTAATACTAAACGCAAAAAGAAACTGTTGAGAAAAGATGTTGATCGACTCTTGGAAGATGTTATCTGTGCTGATATCCATAATGTTGTGTTACTTCATGCTTTGCCATTTGCATCTGATTACATCTCTGCTGATATTGTTGAAACTGTTGTAACTGTTGAGAACACCGATAATGTGCTTCAGATCGAGTCTTTAAAAGCTGAAAATAAACGATTACTCAATGAAATTTACAATGCAAAACGTCGTCTTCATTGGTGTGAAAAAGATATTCACAATCATCAACTTAGTTTTCAAAAGAAAATCGCTCAGTTGAGTGCAAAATCTTCTGATCCTAAAATTGAGCAACTGGATGATCAAAATGTGTCTTTGAAAAGTCAAATCTCAAAATATGAACAAGAACTTTTAAAAGTTAAACAGGAATATGGTGTCATATTTGATTTACTCAAAAAGACTCGACTTGAAGCATCAAACGAACTTGATCACTATCTTGCTCACACTAGAGATGTCATGAATTTTGCTGGAAATATTCGTTCTGAAAATCAAGATTTGATTCACACTATCTCTAAGTTACGGGAAATGTTAGGAAAGTATGAACAACTTCCGCCTACTGTGATTAAGAGATTAACACCCGTCACACTTAGTAATCGTGAACCTAGAATTCCCACTGCCAAATCACAAGTTGCTAATGTGTTTCCCTCTACTGAAACAGGAATAGTTGCATCTTTTCCAAACGTCCGCACTTCACAGCCTAGGAGCACTCAATCGACGAATAGGAAGTTGCGACCTAAGAAAAGATCAATAAGGAATGCTAAAGTAGAAGAACACCCTAGGACTCTGAATAAAACTCATGTTGCTTCCACTATAGATGTTGCGTCTGGCAAATGTAATACAAATAGTGATGTAACGAATGCTAAACCTTTAAGTACTTTTGATATTCAGTCTGATGCACCTTGTGTTATTTGTCGAAAGAGTATGAATTCTGATTGTCATGACAAATGTGTTGCTAAAGCTATAATCTCTCGATTACGGAATCCTAAGAATCGGAATACCTCTAGGCCCACTAATCATTCTAAGTCTGTGCTTGGTAAACCACCTTCTTTAGATTCTAAGGCAACCATTGCTATCACAGTAGCTCCCGCTTCACCTCCTAAGAATGTAGTACCACCTAGTGCATTCACTAAGACTAAAGCAAAAAGTAGTTATAGATGACAGAAATGGATATATAACACACTAGGATTTAAATGGATGCCTAAACTTATTAATGTGTGTATATCTAATATACCTGCTTCGGAACCCTCTAACATTCCGGGTTCCACATATACTTCTATTCCATCTGTGTCGTCTGTGTGTAATGCAGGTGATACAGATCATTCTCTGGATTGTTGATAGCGGATGTTCCCGACACATGACAGGCAATCTTAAACTGTTATCAAACTTTATTGAAAAGTTCATTGGCACTGTCAGATTCGGGAACGATCACTTCGCAGCTATCATGGGCTACGGAGATTATGTCAATGGGAACATCGAAATCAGCAGGGTTTACTATGTGGAAGGCCTCGGTCACAATCTGTTTTCAGTAGGTCAATTTTGTGATGGAGATTTGGAGGTTGCTTTCAGGGAGAAAATTTGTTTCATTCGTGATCTACAAGGAAATGACCTTATGTCTGGTTCTCGTAATTCTAGTCTCTACACTATCTTTATGCAAGACATGGTTGCTTCCTCTCCCATTTGCTTACTTTCAAAGGCAACATCTACAAAATCCTGGCTATGGCACCGTCGTCTCTCACATCTAAACTTTCAAACCATCACCAACCTTGCTAGACACAAACTAGTTGAAGGACTCCCACGATTCCGGTATTCAAAAGATCACCTTTGCTCAGCCTGTGAACAAGGGAAAAGCACTCGTGCTCATTTTCCTTCAAAGGTGGAACACAACTCTAAGCATGTGCTTCATCTTCTTCACATGGATTTGTGTGGCCCTATGCGCGTGCAAACGATCAATGGCAAATGCTACATCTTAGTAATTGTTGATGACTACTCACGATGGACTTGGGTCTACTTTCTTCGAAGCAAAGACCAAGCTCCACAAATGATCATCACCTTTCTCACAAAAATACAGGTTCAGCTCCGCAACACCGTCAGGATAATCAGAACAGACAAAGGAACTGAATTTGTTAACAAAACCCTTCGAGAATTCTATGAGAAAGTGGGAATTCAGCATCAAACATCTATTGCACGAACACCTGAACAAAACGGAGTTGTTGAAAGACGAAACCGAACGTTAGTGGAAGCTGCAAGAACAATGTTAATCAATGCTAAACTTCCAGATTACTTATGGGCAGAAGCTGTATCTACTGCATGCTATACTCAAAACCGTTCTATGATCACAAAACGCCACAACAAAACACCTTTCGAGCTTGTCCATAACTATAAACCGAACCTCAAACACTTTCATGTATTTGGATCCCTTTGCTATCCGAATAATGATCGTGATGATTTTGGAAAGCTCAAAGCCAAAGCTGATATTGGAGTCTTTATTGGATACTGTGACAATTCTAAAGGTTTCCGAATCTGGAATCGTCGAACTAAGGAGGTAATGGAAACGATTCATGCTCATTTTGATGAACTCACGAAAATGGCTTCTGAGTATAACAGCTTAGAACCCGGACACAACCGTTTAAACTTCCCTCAACCCCCATCATCAGCTGAACAAAGCCCCCAGCTCACTCGTCAACAAATGGAAAGGTTATTTGCTCCTCTATTCTGTGACAATATTGATGAACGTGCTCCAGGTGTATCCGCTGTTTCCGCTGCACAACCTGATAATATTCCTATACCTGATACACCTGCTACAACAACTACTGTTGAAGATGCACCTACACCAGTTGACTCCAACACAACAGTTGAACACACCGCTTCCACCAATGATGAACCAGCTGATGATATTCTAAATGAAGTACCCCCACCTGCAGATTTTGATCCAAATGCGTTCTTCAACCCGTTTGCCAATGAGACTGCTACACCAGATGTCGCAGAATCTTCAACAAACCATTTGAACCCTCAGAATCTGCACAATGTATACCAACATCAACCCTCTACACATAGATGGACAAAAGACCATCCTCTGGCTAACATTATTGGCAACCCGAATCAACCAGTCGTTACGAGACAACGTCTTCACAAAGATGGTGAGCATTGCATTTATGCACTCACTGTCTGCCAATCTGAGCCTAAAAACATTAAAGATGCAATGACAAAAGACAACTGGATTGAATCCATGCAGGAAGAACTCAACCAATTCAAACGTCTTGAAGTATGGGAACTGGTTGAAAGACCAATAGGGGTCTACGTCATTGGTCTAAAATGGATTTGGAAAAACAAATCGGATGCTGAAGGGAACGTCATCCGAAACAAGTCACGTCTAGTTGCTAAGGGTTATCGTCAGGAAGAGGGAATAGACTTTGAAGAATCTTTTGCTCCGGTTGCTCGTCTTGAGGCTGTTCGGATATTTCTCGCGTTCGCTGCTCATATGAATATGACGGTCTATCAGATGGATGTCAAAACAGCGTTTCTCAATGGACAACTAAAAGAAACGGTCTATGTCAGCCAACCAGATGGATTTGTTGATCCTGAGTTCCCGAACCATGTCTACAAACTGAACAAAGCTCTTTATGGTCTCAAACAAGCCCCTCGGGCATGGTACGATAAACTATCATCTTTCCTCATTGCTAATAATTTCACCAAAGGATCGGTTGACCCAACTCTTTTTATACAATATCACGGGGCACACATCTTAATTGTTCAAATTTACGTGGATGACATCATTTTTGGGTCTACACATAAAAAGTTTTCAATCGCTTTTGCAAAACTAATGAAGAAAAATTTTGAAATGTCCATAATGGGTGAACTTACGTTCTTTCTAGGACTGCAAGTTCATCAATCACCCCGTGGTATTTTCTTGAGTCAGTCCAAATATGCCCTTGAATTGTTAAACAAATTTGGAATGAAAACCTGTGATACTTATGCCACACCAATAACTCATACCAAAAAGCTAGATGCTGATTTACATGGGAAATTAGTTGACTCCACCAAATACCGAAGTATTATTGGGTCCCTCATGTATCTAACAGCTAGCAGACCTGATATTGTCTTTGCCGTTTATCTATGCTCCCGTTATCAGTCGCGACCAACTGAAACCCACCTCTCTGAGGCTAAAAGAATCCTCCGATACATCAAGGGAACCATTAACTTGGGGATCTGGTATCCGAAGGATTCTGGTTTTGAACTAATCGCTTTTTCAGACGCCGATCACGCAGGATGCTTAGACTCAAGGAAAAGTACTTCAAGAGCTCTACAATTTCTCGGTGATAAAATGGTGTCTTGGCAATCAAAGAAGCAGGATTGTACATCGCTGTCATCAACCGAAGCAGAATATGTAGCCATGTCTGCGTGTTGTGCTCAAGTCATCTGGATGAGAACACAACTCAAAGACTATGGTTACCCGATGTACTGCGACAATCGGAGTGCCATTGCAATCTCGTGCAACTCAGTTCAGCACTCGAAATCAAATCACATCGATCTACGCTATCATTTCATCAAGGACCACGTGGAACAGGGTACCGTTGAATTATACTTTGTGGGTACAGAATACCAATTGGCAGATCTGCTCACCAAAGCCTTGCCTCCCGCTAGGTTTAATGAGTTGGTCCACCGAATTGGTATGAGGTGTTTGACTCAAGAGGAATTGGATGACCTCTTAAAACAGTCTTAAAAACCTGTCAAACACCAAAACATCTTGTATAAATAATTTTTCAAAAACAAAATACAAAAATATAAAATCCGATAAAACAACAAAAATATTCTTCTAATCTATCTTTCTTTCAACATGGCAAGTACATTTCTTCCGTCAACACTTTCATCTTTCAAAATTCAGTATTTATCCGATCAAGTGTTGAGGGGGAGAAAATTTTCACTTAACTGTTTCAAAACATCAGTGTACTTGCATGTTTTCATATCTCGGTTGTTTCATTTTACAATGGTGGTGAATATTCTGGTTTAATGACACTCCTCGGACTAAATTTATAACCTTTCATTATTTCTTAAGTCGAGGGGGAGTGTCGTCATGTTTCTTTCCTAAAAACTTTGTTTGGTAACCAAAAATGGAAGTTAAATGGCTTGGTTTGAAAATAGAAAAGGTGGAGGGACCAAAACTGTCAAAATGTTAAAGTTAACTTTAATAAATACCTTCACCTAACTTCCACTTCACATTTATTACTCTAAACCTAACAAGATCCTACGCCTAAAATTCATTCATCCTATCTGTGTTTTTGATCATCATACTGTAAGTGGATTAATGTTTCTAACATGTTTTTTAACATTGGTTTTGAATTTCAAAAGGATCCAACGGTCAAATCTACTGATATGGGTGATTTTGTGTTCTTCGCTTACGCGTAAGAACACATGATCATGTGTTATGTGTTTGTGGCTAAAATGATAATATCAAAAGGCTTTAATAACGTCAATGATATGTTTTCTATCCTCAAAACAAACCCAGAAACACGAATTGATGAATTTTGAAAATTAGGGTTTATAAGTCGAATTGGGTTTTTCAAAATGAGAAGTGTTTTGGTCAAAAAGATTGTTGGGTTATGTTCTTATGATGTTGAATTGAGGACATCCTTGCTCTATAACCACCCAGAAACTCTAAATTATTAACAATTTGGAATTAGGGTTTAAAGTTCTTGAGATTGGGTATTTTCGATTCACCATGAATTGGATGTTATAACTTGGTTAGTAGACTCTCACAATACCTTATACCTACCAGAAAACGTTTGGTGCAATTTCCATGGTTAGAATTGTGACGCGTAATTCTTGAACTATTAGGGTTTTGGATTACGCGTATGCAGTTCTACGCATAACTGCTTAACAAGTGTTCTTGCCATGATTTGTTGTTAAAATGAATTTATGTGTTAATATTGATGATATGATGGTTCTATTTCAGGCTTGTTACTCGTAAAACTCAGAATCAAGGTCATTTGCAACTCCACGCATAAGGATTACCCTACGCGTAGTCATGTTACGCGTAAGAATAATCCTACGCATAACAGTTACGCGTAAGGTTCTACAATGGACTACGCGTATCCTGTGAAGGATATGCGTAAACAGTGACCTCTACGCATAAGGTCTACTCTTACGAGTAAGCCTTACGCGTAAGGTATATATACGCCTACGCGTAAGCTCTACGCATAAGGTCCCCCTTTTCCTACGCGTAACATTTCTTACGCGTAAGTTAGGATCCTACGCGTAAGCTTTCGTCTACGCATATGTCAATACTGTTTACGCTTAACTTTGCTAAAACTACGCTTAACCCTGGATTGACCTTCATGATGAATTGTTACATGTACAAACTTGTAAATAAACTAATCATAACGTCACGAATCCAATAATGTCACTAATAAACTTAATCGTCTAATATGTTGTGAACAATAAGTGATAACATAAACTTTAAAACTTAAAGTTAACTAACTCACGAAACATTTCACGACGTCATTAGATTATTGGACATACAAGTGACTTAGGACTCGTAACAATCATTATCACTGTACATTCAATAACTAGACAATAAGACCTTCTGTTGACTAACATTATGTCTTTCGATATGTTGGTTCTTTTGGCTAATGTTATTTCAGATCACGACATGGCTGAACAAATGAATGTGGATGCATCTGAAGTTTTCTCCATTGCTGATATCTATCCTTATGGCTATCCAATGAAGATAGGAAAGAATAATCTCCGTGTTGACTTTGACACCCTCACTTGCTCAGAATCTTCGTGTCTAATTACTATTGATATTCTGAGGACTCATCCGTATCAGAACATGCTCACTCACTCTGCAACTGTCCCTGAGATCTATATCCAACAGTTCTAGAACACTATGGAAAGGGTCAAAGGACGAACTGCTGTGACGGTGACTCTGAATCACAAACAAGTCACCATTACACCTGCAGACTTAAGGGCTGTTCTCCTAATTCCTGAAGTCGATCCAACCAAACTATATGCCACACCTGCTGAAGAGCTCACTCTCCAATTCTTAATCGATATCGGTTATGACGAGACTACAGGAGTAATCACCAAGCATTCTCACGTAGAGCTTAAGAGTATTCCTCAACCATGGAGAACTCTCTACATGATCATCACCAAGTCTGTTTCTGGTCGTGACAGTGGCTATGAGCATCCTAAGCTCATGGAACTGCAAATATTTTGGGCATTGGTCAACATGAAACACATCGCTATCGAAGCTCTGATTTGGGATGACATGATGTCATTTCTCAACAAGCTTGGCTCAAAGATTCCCTACATCAGATATACTAAACTGTTGATCCAGAGAGCACTTGGACTTCATCCTGATATTCCCAAGAGGCTCAATGACCCCGACAATCACGATATGTTGACGGAACCTATTCTATCTGTCAGAATCAAGGAATCGTCTACAAAGAAACAAGGTGCTGTGTTGCCAGATTTCCTTTTAACTAAAGATGTCAGAAAGCTCGAAACGTACAAAAGGTATCTGGAAGCAGTTAGACAAGGCAAGGTTGGTCATCTCGACGAAAAATCTTCTGGAACACCTGTAAGGAAAACCAGAAGAGGAAGTGCAGGAAGCGCAACAAGTACTGTGAGTAAAAGGAAGTTTCCTAAAAGGAATCCTCCTTCTAAAAGGATTGTTCCCGTAAAGGAAGCCGAACCTATTCCCACACTTGAACCGCAAAGAAAGCTTGAGGACGAGAGCTCTGAAGATACTGATACAAATGAAGAGGTTCATTACTCTGCAACTGCAACCGAAGCACCTGCCTCAGTAGTAAAACCTCCAAGTCCTCCAGCTGTCCAAGAAAAAGGGAAGACTCCAGCAATTGTACCCTATAATGAGAGCTCTGAAGAAGAAGAAGAACAACTGGATAAATCATACAGGAGAAGTTTAAAATCGTCAGACATCTTCAAAAGGCTAAAGAATTTGCTAAAGACCAAATGGGTGGCCCCGGTGGGTCAAGTGGTGCAGCTCAATCTTCACCAACTCCTGATGCGGTTAATCAACCCGATAAGGGAGCTGGTGCCACCACTCTTGCGCAACAACAAAAGCCTGTTGAGGATACTATTGTATATGACTTTGAGGAACCGGAAACCAAGAAGTCTGAGAAAGAAAAGTCTAGAGATGACGATGATGATTATACAAAGTTTCTTCTAGACAGTCCAACACACTCAAAGAAGAAAACCTCAGAAACTCCTAAGGACCTGAAGTCTCCTCATGTCTCCTCATCATCAGACTCTTCGTCTCATTCATCACCACCACCATCAAAGAAGTCAACCAGATCATCATCCAAATCCGTGAAGAAACCACCTAAATCTTGGATTTCTCAGACTCATGAAAGAATTGTGAAAGCTGTCCAACAAGTCAGAAAGAAGGACATACTTTACAGAAAACTGAATTGGTTTGCCGACCAAATACAGTACTGATTGGTTCCGAACAGTCAAGTCTAAACAGACTTAAAACAGCTCAGACGCAAATGCAATGAAGATCAGAGAATACAATGGATTCCCGGGTCGTTAAGTCCCACTGAGACTCAATGGTGTGCAAACACTGATTCAGACGATAGAATGATCACTAATGATAGCGATCAGAAAAGATTTGGATATGATAATTATACTACTGAAAAAATTTATAAATTAAAGCGACTTAAATGCAAATTAAGAAAACTAAAAAGATAAAAGATATTAAATAAACGCTATCACTATTTTTAAAATGATGAACGTTTATGATAGATAAAACAAAAGAACTTAAATAAACTATTATAACTAAAACGTAAACTTAAATTATCTAAAAACGGTACTTAAAACGAAAACGAGTGTTATGTATAAAAATTACGCTGGAGCGCAAGACAAAACGTAAAATTTATAAAATAAAAGGCCTACGAGTGTAAAACTAATTTTCTTACGTACTATATGATAAAAGAAAATTTTAGAAAAAAGATTTATATTTTTTTGACTTTTATATTATTTATTACGAATTAAAAACTAAATTAATCTAATTTAATAGTTAAAAATACTAAATGATTTTAGAAAAATCTGAAATTTTCTCAGAAAATACTTTAAGTTATACTGGATTTAAGAAAAATAAAAAAGAGGTACACTACTATATGAAATAAGCAACTAATAAGCTAATAAGCTAGTAAGCTTTAAAACTGTTTTGGTACTTTAAATATTAAAAGGTGCAAGATAAAACCTGAAAAGACCCAGGGCAGTTGGTGTTGAGCGTGGTGTTGTGTGTTTGAGCAAGAGGTCAGGGGGTCGAATCCCACCCCTGCACCTTTTTGCAAACCATTTTTTTTTTTTTTTCAAATTTTCTTTTTGAAACTTAATAATAAGATGAAAATGAGAACTTTTTGTGAAGACACTTTTTATCAAAACTTGGAATAAGCAGTTTTACAACTGCTTATTCACAACAGTTGGTGACAGTGGCTTAAAACAAACACCCCTTTCAGTTTTTGAGCATAAAAAGGCAACAAGATAAGCTACTTTGAAAGGCAATGAGTTAAGCAAATATCCTGGGATCATTAATAAGCTAAGAGTGACAGAGAATAAGCAACAAAAAAGGGGAGCATAAGCAGTTTTGATGATAAGCTAAACTTAAAAGAAACTTATGCTAAAAGGAAAATGGCATAAAATGGAATTGATAAGCTATTCTAAGGAACTAAATAAGCACTAATAAGCAAACTAACTTAACCTATGGGACTAATAAGCACTAAAGGGTCCTAAATAAGCTAATGGGAAACACTAAATAAGCTAAACAAATGAAAATGTGCAGCTGCTACAGTACAGTGGCTGAAGTGGTTTTGGGGCTTGTTTTGAGCTTAATTTTAAGCTCTAAATCTAATCCTAATCCTACAAGGAGTATTAAACATGCAACTAGGGCTGGTGAACTACCTAAAAATCTATTTGGGATGCTAAGAAAAGCTTAAGATAGCTTATAAATAAGCTATGAACTAGCTTCTAGGGTACTGCAGAAACAGTGAAGGAAAAGTGGTTTTGACAGATTTTTAGAGCAAGATTTAACTAAGTAAAATGATCTTAAGTGACAAATAAGCCAAACAAATGTTGAGATGGGTATGTGAAAATATAAGGAAAGTGATTTGGAAAGAGTTTTGACTTAAAAATAAGCTAGAAAAAGGTGTTGAAACAGCAGCCTAGGCTGCTGTTTGTGACAGTAGGACAGAACATGTTATATGATTTTTTTTTTTTTTTTGTTTTCAAAACACTTGCAAACTTGTATCTAGCATAAACTCAACTTTAAAAACTGATTTAGACCTAAGACCACTTTGACTTTGAGAGTCAAAGTGGGTAAAAAACTTGTTTTAGACCTCAAATAAGCTTAAACCCAAACACCCCTTAATGGGTGTATTAACTTTGAAAACTGAATTTTTGAATACTAAACTTGGGTTTTTCTTTTGTAATAACTACTTTAGAAACTTGGATAGTAACTTAAAAGCAAATAAGGACAAGTAAGGAGTAAATAAGCACTAAAGTGCTTATTTGCTTAAATAAGCAAAAAATGAAAGACAGTGAAGAAAAGAAATTTTCATTAACTTGAAAAGTAAATTACAATACTGAAAAAGAAACTAAAACTTTTAAAAGAAAACTAAATCCTAATAATCCTAATGCCAAACTTGGCTACAAGAAGCTAATATTTATACTAGGTCTTCTGCTTCAACTTGGACTTGAGCTTTATGTTTCTTTGCTGAGAGGAATGAGTGAAATGGGCATCCTTGTGCTTCTTTTGCTATCATCTCAGCCATTGGTTAGGCTTGGGCACCTCTCAAACACATCTAGGCCGTCCATCTTGATGTCCAATGAGGGGTTGAGTGAAGAGGTAAAAGTAGCATTAAATGCATTTTGTATTGTGGTGGAGGAGGGGGGAACAAGGATGGTGATAGGTTGAGGAGGGGGGTGGATTTGTTGAGTGAGCAGGGGAAGCAGGTGAGAGTTTGGGCGCCAAGTGGGTTTGGGATTGACTGCCATTTGACCAAGGCAGTGTATTAATAAAATGGGGGGTCAAAACTTATTATGACAGGGGGCCAAAATGTGTCAAGGGTCCAAAATTGGTTGAAAGGCTTTAAATATCAAGGACCTTTCATGTAATTTCTGAAATTGGAGGGACCTAAACTGCCAATCTTGCAAAGTTGTTCCAAGGGACCATAATTGACAATCTCAATAAGTACAAGGACCAAATTTGCCAATTTGCCATTTTCCAAGGGCCATTTTTGCCAAAATTCAAACTTGAAGGACTAAACTTGTAATTTCTCAAACTTTTTGATATTTTTCACCAAAGGACTAAATTTGACAACTTTTGATTTTAAAAGGACCTTTGGTGACTTTTGCTTTTGAAATTATGGCTCAGGGACTATTTTTGACAATTCTTGAAACTTGGGGGACTAAAACTGCAATTTTTGCAAATTTGAAATTTTTTTCATCTGATTTTGATATTTTTGAATTTGAAACACATAAAACACTGATTTGTGATATTTTGATCATTTTGATGTGTTTCTGATTATTTTCAGATGATTTTGCAGTTTAAAAGGTACAAAAATGATGAGTATTTACACACTCATCAAGTACTTAAATGATGAGAAAGACAAGATGCAGAAAGAAAGGGAATTTGTTCAGAAGTTCATGAAGAGTCATCGCAAAGAGGAACTAAACGAAATGATTTAAAGGTTACACTAACAAGTACCTTCAGGATATCGTTCCTAAAGTCCAAAAGGAACTGGAGAAGACAGCAAGAGATCATACCCACAAGTTTCTTCTCAACACTGTCCCCGGTGTGACTAGAGAAGTATTTTCCAGACAACTCACCCCTAACATCGTCGCATTGGTTAAACATACAATGGCCAAAGAAGCTGATCTCTCTGAATCTGAGTTAATCGCTAAACTAGTGATGCAAATGTCAAAGCGATCTGGAACGTTTACTTCGGATGAAGCTAAATTTTTCGAAAGTCTACTTGATTTTCAACTCAGATCATCATGCAAGGAGACAGCCGATCAACCCAAACGACCAAGAGATGACGATGATAAGGACAAGGACTCTGCACCAAAACGTCAGAAGCAGTCTGGTAAATCTACTTTGATGTCACCTCCTCCACAACGGACTTCTTCTCAACAAAAGTCTCCTCCACCTCGATCTTCTACTGATAAACCTCGGGACGATTCCGAGTTACCACCCCAGACTCAAAAAACCGGTGATTATTTTGAATATACGGGTGGTGACGATGAAGAGGTCTTTGAGCCCCAACAACAACCCACCTCTCCCAAACAAGGACAGAAACCATCATCATCATCTAAGCCTTCGAAAAAGAAGAAGAAGACGCTTCATACTGACGTCATATCATGGCTAGATGACGATAAAACTGAAGAATTTGACTGGTTTGCTACACTTGTTAACAACACTCCCTACCCTGAAGAAGGTCAAGAATTGGTAGACGGTAGTACCTTGGAGCATGCAAAGATTTTGCAAGAAAGGTTCCGTGTAAAGAAGATGACGAAATCTGAATTGAAGCGCATCAAGAATGAAGCATTCCTACTTTTGAAAGACAGCTCGGAAAGTGCAATCGAGGTTGAGTATCACCTTGAAAACATTGCTCGCGCCATGTCTAATCACATGGATTGGCTCAACCCAGAAGCAAACATCGACTTCACAAAACGGGACAATCCTCCATATTACACCGACTGGTCTCGACCTCTACCTACTATTGGCCAACCTGATCAGCCTAGGATTCCTTTCAGACACTTCTTCAACAAAGACTTAGATTTTCTTCAACACGGTGGCGATGGTTCAAGGAAATACGCTACATCTCTGACACTTCCATTCCCTGCTGCAATATACTCTGATTGTATAGCCATCGAGGAACGTGCTACCCACATGTTCTCCGACAAAGTGGTAGCGTATGATCAAGATGCAATGTATGGGATTCACCATTGGCCGGAACGCCGACGAATCTACTACAGAAGCTGCTTGGTCCAGAAGTCTCAACATGCAGTGTTCAGTACTAAGAGTATCGTGGCCATCCAACATGTTGGTCTATCGTCTAAATGGGACTACACGTTTCTCAAGAAGATTGTGGTCAAAAGACAAGACGAACGAGACTATGCATTCTCTGAAGCTGACTTTGAGAATTTGAACATCAACGATATTGAAGACATGTACCTTGCGAAAGTTCAAGGTCGCATGAGACAATTTCCAACTGAAGTACAACGTGAATTCATCAAGTCACTGCTCATCTTCATCAGACGCATAGTCATCAAAGAACGTGTTGAAGATCTTCAGCTTGCCGTTGCATCATATCAGAAACTTGTCAACCTCACTCCTCCAACGCTTGATCTTCCCGACATCAATCAGCTAACTCAATATACGCTCATCAGCAAACCATTCGGAGTTGTTTACCGCAGTGAACTTCAAAGAAACTGCTTAATGGCGTGTAGTGAACTTCAGAAATTCGGGGATCATACCTTGAAGCTGGTTAGGGATGGATTGGCGTACAGGTTGAAGGATATACATCTGAAAATTGGGTCTTCTAAGCGCTGGAATTCTCAGGAAAGGAGGGACGTGAGAAGGATCATCACCATGATTGATGAACGGTTGTTCAGAAGGGATCAGTTCAGAACGTTGGAAAGTTTTGTTGGTGGTCGACCCAGGATCAACATCACCGGCTATCAACGCCCTGTTCGTACTCCTGGGAACATCACTGCAATTACTGGTACTCCTTGATTTGGTTCTTTCATATAATTTTGGATGATTGATTACATATGTCCATGGCTTGTGCACACATAACAGTGTACAACCCGTAATTGTCAAGAAAGGACCCTGTGGTATGCCTCAGTGCCACAATCCTTATAAAAGGAGCGAAAGCTTCTTATTTTTTAGTAAAACCTATCAAACCTTTCATTTTTCAAGGTTTTGCTCAAAAAGACAAGTACTTCCCCATATAATTTTAAAACCTCAACCGTTATATCACTAGTTGAGAGGGAGTATTTGATGATAACTTTGTTCACAAATTGTTCACAGTGGTCACTCTTCCCGCAACACTCGAAATGGTCATATTTATTCTCAACCGTTCAAAAATAACATTTTTATATGCCATTTTTGAGGGGGATAAAATTGTGTGATAAGAAATATGTTGTGCAAAATGCAAATGAATCTGTGTACCTCAGACTTCACCAACGAATTGACGGTACTAAACTGTTTGTAACTCGAAAAGACTTGTCCTGGACGGGTAATAATTTCAAGCTAGTTCGCTAGTAATGTAAACGTGTCTCGCAAAGGACTTGTCCAAGTAGAAAGTACCATTCGAGAAACTTTTGATAGACATGAACTCTGACGGGTTTGACAACCTTCCAAGGTTCGTCTACACCTTCAAGGTAGTTATTAGAGCTAGTTGTCACCTAAAAACTAACAATGTAACTCTTTAACTATTCAACGTAACCGTGTCTCGCGGGAGATTGTCTATCTTTAGTGGATCAATTCAAAAAGTGCGCTCTCTTTCCTCACTGTGCATTTAACCATTAAAACTATTAAGCACATGTGGAGGGGGAGTATTTATGCAAAATTTCATCTCTCACAGTGGTTCAAACATGTTTTTCATTTACAAACCATTTGAGAGATATTTTCACATACAGTGGTTTTAATGGCAACATAGGTTAGTCATGGAGTTATAAGGTGACTAAGGTTAGGAATAACCGTCCTATGATCCGCCAGAACCGGAGGGATCTACCAAAGGACACTACCATTAGTTAGTGTTAGAAGTCCTTAGGAATGATTATAAAAAGGAGAAAATGAGAATCGGAGAAAGAAGGAGTTGAAGAATCAAAAAGAAATGTAAAGTAAAGGGTGAAAAGAAATAGCCCTCCAGATTATTCAACTTAGGGCAGACACCGGGTTCAATTCATATGCTACTGGCTGTCACTTAGTGACACCGGTATTGAAGATTAAAAGTCGTCATGGACCCAGTGACGCACGCACTAAACCTTCTTAGCCACTCAAGTTTCTCTCAACAGAAGCTTGTTACATTCTCACAGGGAACCCTACGTAAACTATTGGCTTTCTCTTAGAGATCGTTGGTATTGAAGAAGGAGACCCTCTCCCTAGTCTCCGCTCAGGAAAACCAAAATGCACTATTGAGTCTAGAGCCACGAGATTCATCAAAAGATCTCTTAGGTAAACTTGACATTTAATCACTTGATGATAACAAATAAGATCATCAGTGGTTCATATCGAGTCCTTCACAGATCTTAGCAATCTGTCGAGAACATTTATGAGAGGTTCACATCTGTGATCCTCAGTGATTGAATGGAAACTCCTGCCAGGGTCAACATCAAACGGCCCTGACAGCAGGTCACTTCGGTAACTCCCCGTGGATTACGCGGAGTGTGTCTCAAACGGTCTACAGTCGTGAGGTGATGCTTCGGTGTACCTCAGCGACTCATCTGAACTGTAGATGTACTTCGGTACATCGCGTTATCTCACTTGTGGGACTCCAGTTTAGGAACGGCCTTTGTAAGAATTAGAGTTGTGTTTTCACACTATGCTGTTAACACTCTCGAAGTTCAAACTTGTAAGTGCCAGAAACCGCTTATTACTAACCGTTTGAAATGTTTTCCTCTTATGGAAGCTCCAGAGCGGAATGATCATGCTGATTCTTATCATGCTCACGCCAACATCATCACTAATGGAAGTTCTATTCGAATGCAACACAACAGTCAGAATGATTCTTCATCAATCAAAGAATCTACAAAGTCAAAGACTTACAGAACTTCATCAGTATTGATTTCCAACGTCAAAGAGCGTGTGAGCATGTTGAAGAATGACGTGGAGACACTGGAGCAGCGAGGCAGACCTGAGGCAGACTGATGCAGACAACAACATACTATCACTTTCACCACAAAGAACAATGATCAAAGAACAAAGTTAAAGATGACGTCGAAGCATAACTGTTCAAAGATAACTATCTCTCTACACTGGGGAGATTGTTCGAATCAAGGCAATTCCTCTCACAAGAAAGAAGAATGTCAGAAGACGTCACAGCTACTATTACATCAACGCCTTCACCGTTTACATTCATATATACTTGAGGGGGAGATTGTTGGAATCACTCCTAAACAGTATTTCAAGTATTTATATTTCATATGTAATAGGTAGCTTTATTATGGCCTTTATGTTTGTTTAAGGTCAAGCTTATGAAGAAGGCCCATAAGCTTAGGCCCAAGCCCAATAAGGAATAGGGAAGGAGAGGGAGTGTTGCCCTAGCTCCTTGCCTATATAAACCATGTAATAACCCTCACTTGAGGGTTGGTTGTTCAAGTTTTCTTTTCATTCACTCTCTTTGCCTTAACCGTATTATTATACGTGTGTGTGTGTGTGATAACTTGTTCATCCGCCTTCATCTCTTTCTCTATAACTTGTGTTTGTAAAACTAGTGACCTAACAAGTTGACTGGAAGAGCAAAAAGCAGAGTACGATTGCGATGTCTGCAACAGAAGCCGAATACATAGCTGCTTCGGAAGCTACAATGGAGGCTGTTTAGATTAGGAAATTCATTTTAGGGCTTGGTGTTATGCCTTCAATTGAATCGCCTATTGATATGTATTGTGACAATACTGCTGCAATCATATTTTCCAATGAACCTGGAGTCATGAAGGGCACCAGACATTTTCTACGGAAGTATCACTATGTTCGGGAACAAGTCCGTGAAGGTGAAATTAATCTATTGAAAGTTCACACAGATGATAACTTAGCTAATCCTTGCACTAAGGCTTTAGCTAAAGACAAGCTTATTGGACTTGCCAATGGAATTGGACTTCGTTTAGCTTAAAGTTTCATGCATAACTGTGATTAGTATTTGGATAAAGAATATTGTAAAACATTTATTATTTTGATGAAATAAAGTTTGGATTATGTTTCTTTTCATTTATAATAATGTTGTCCTATATTTGCATGTTTAATCCGTGAGTAACTAAGTTATTCTAAATGTCCGTTGTCGATTAATGATATGGGAGTATCATTAAATTAAGACAAATCTGAGAGATGTGGTAGAATATACTTGAAAGTATATTGATGAGAATGCATACCAATTTCAGATGATATTCAATGAATTGAATATAGGACTTATGTCAACTACATAATTTACTTTGTGGATATTGTTATAAGTAAATTATGAATAGTTATCCTCAGACTTGAGATACCAGATAAGTGTCATGAATGTAGTGCATTTATGTGAAGCAATTTAACGCTATACGTAACTGGTAGTCATAAGGGTTGTTTTCAGAAATGTTACAAAGTTTGTGGGTTATTCTTGTAGTCAAGATAGAATTTGTTCCTTCAAATTTATTTGGAGTTTAATATTGTTGGGCCCCTCATAGGGTTGACAAGATGTTTGTGCGGCCGCACCCAAAATCTCCCCTAAATATGTTTAGAATATTTGGTAATCTTGGTCAATCACTTACAACGAGAAACAGAATAGTTTTATAAAGAATGACTTAATTCCATATCTTTATTTAACGTGGTATTAGAAACAAAAGGATAATAATAATGAGAAATCATTACAAAGGTTTTCCAGGAGCCTTACTCGAGTTGTACTAGAGGCATCGAAGTGTTGCTAGACGCTAACCGATGTGATCACTCTATTAAGATATATCCAAGTGGGAGCTGTTGGTTTTATGGATATAAATTAGTAGACATGAGTTAGGATCGAACTCGAGACCACGGGATTGCACACTTTACGTATGAGAATTAAAGTTGATAATTAAATATAAATGTTGTATTTATTTATTAATTAAACGAAATAACTAACGGACGTTATGTAATTAGTGTAATGGACTAACGGGCGTTAAATGTATTTGGAAAAGGACTAGATTGCAAAGTTTGGTAAGGTTCCGGAATCCCTCTTGTGGGATTACAACCGATCGGCCAAGGGGAAAGGGAACCCAACCCAACTCAAACTCAAACTTGTTCACCAAGTTTAGTTGAGTATATGAACAATGCTAGAGGTCTTGTGTTTTGCATCTCTTGTACTCATTAAGCTTAAACCTAAAACTTGTTTGTGTGTGTTTGCTTAAAACCGATCGGCATACACTCTTGGGTGTCGATCCTCATTCTTTTTCAAAACAAAGTTATTTGTTTAATCAAAACTAGCATTACTTTAATTCGGTTTAGTACGTGTGTACAAGAAAGTGGTACTAACACAATATTGTTAGTATTCTTGGATTGAATTACAAAACGGTAAGGGGTAATTCACATAATCCCAATTAAATCAAATTAGGGTTCTTCCATTGCTAGTTTGTGGATTTGATTCTTGTTCGGATAAAATCAAGTTTCTTATGTTAATTAATTATTCGTTAATAAATCCTATACGCTTCCGCATGTATACTTTGATGTTTTGTGATTATTTATTGAATGTCATGTTATATAATTCCAACATTCACATCAGAACTATAATGGCGTTATGTATAATATTAAATCGATATGATATTTGGGATATTTGTTTCACTAATAGATGATCCAAAGAAACAAGCAGGAAGGCATATCCTTGCTGATGCAGCCACTGTGACATTCATGTTTTACAAAGAGCAACAGTGAATAACGTGTCTGGAAAGCGTTTGATGCAGCAAATTTCCTAGAAACGGAAGGAATATCCTTACAAATTGATTAAATTTTTAACTTTTTTATGGCAAAAGAGGTACAATTGTCAGATAACGCGAGGTGGAATTGCAAATGCAAAGGGCTGCATTCATTGTAGTATCGGCTTGGAATCAGTTTATCACGTAAGTTTCAGTTGACTCTTATTGGCACAAAGCTTTTGGTTAATTTTTCCTTGCTGATTCATATCAACCAATATATGTAGCTTCCACGACCCCTAATCAAAAGTTACCATAACAATATTCAGTGACGTTGTTGCTCTAGGGTACGTATTAAATCATTCATAAATACATAATATATGTGAGCAAATTAGTATGATGAAGAAAATTAGGATTCGGGAATTAATCAAGGTTAAGTCAGATAGGTCAGGGTGTTTGTCATGGGGATCTGTAAGGAATTATCTAATTATTACATTTTTATAGTTAAGGGGTGTTTGAAATTGCGTGTAGATTATGGTGCGTATTAGCTTATTATTTCTTACAAGCCCACAAGTTTAAAAATAATTAGAAAAAATAGGCTTATGTTTCCAATAAGTAAGCTTAAATAAACACCCCTTTGGTTATGATTTTTTCCCCCAGTTATATACAGGTTATTTATGTTATGAAAAGAAAAGTTATATACAGCCAGTAGCAATGGACCAACAATCACCGTAGTATACAAGGGGTTGCGAAAAAAGGGCAACAGAAGCGCGTTGTCCTGCATAAGTCTTGTGGTATTGATGAGTGTCTAAATACTCATCATTTTTGTACTGTTTAAACTGCAAAAACATCTGAAAACACTCAGAAATACATCAAAATGATAAAAATATCACAAATAAGTGTTTTATATGTTTTAAATGCAAAAATATCAAAATCTGGTGAAAAACGTATCAAATTTGCATAATTGGCAGTTTTAGTCCCCCAAGTTTCAAAAATTGTCAAAAACAGTCCCTGGTAAATCTAAATAAAGAGAAATGTTATTCAAGGTCCCTGAAATATTCTAATTTGTCAAAAATGGTCCTTGAATAAATCTTTTGTAAAATGGCAGAAAAGGTCCCTGAACTTTCAAAAATGTCAAGTTTAGTCCCTGGAAAATTTGAAAATGACAAAAATGGTCCTTGTACTTTGTGAGATTGTCACTTTTGGTCCCTTGAAACCTTTTTGCTTAAATGGCAGCTTAGGACCTTGTATTTTCAGAATTTACATCAATGGTCCTTGTTATTTAAGCCATTTTGACCCTTGACACCTTTTTGAACCCTGCCACTAATACCATTTGACCCCTTTCCTGTTTTTGACCCCCTGGTCAAACCACCCAGTCAACCTCCACCTGTTTCCCTCCCACACAGGTGTCTTCCCCAACACTTGCCCTGCTACTCCTCTGAAACACCCATCCCATCCAACCTTTTTCCCTTATCTCTTCCACACCTCACCTATCTCATCATTACAAAACCACCCCCCCTTGCCTGCAAATTCAGAGTCAACAGAGGTCAAAAGCACAATTTCCCGCCAAAACACAAAAAATGGCAAAATACTCAAAACTCTACCATTGGCTAGAAAAAGAGGTGGGATTTGATCTAATGGACACGTGGAGGCTTATGGATGTATAAAAAGGAAGAAAGACAGAGGAGAAGACTAGTAGTTAGATTTTAATTTTCCATGTATGTCGTTTAAAACTTTAATGTTTTAGTTTAGTTCTGAATGGTAGTTTAAATCTTCCTTGTACTAAACTAAAGTTGTTTAAGCCCATTACAATTCATTTTGAGTATCAATCAAAGTTTTCTATGTAAGTTTCATATTTTAGGTTACTGTTGCAAGTTTCAAATTTTAAAATCTCATGTTTAAGCTTCCAATAGCTTTTATTTCATCTCAAACAAGCTTGTATAAGCTCATGAAGCTTTGTACAAGCTTGCATTCAAGGTTTAAGTCATTTCATGATGGTCAACATAAGTCAAACCTTGAAGTCAAGTTTAGTTTTGCTTATTAATAAGCTGCAAACATGCTTATTCAAGCAAGCATTTGGGGGGCAAAAGGTAGCTGGGTTGGTGGAGTCCAGTGCTCAGATGCTCAAGGGATAATTATCTCTACAGCTTATTCTAAATAAGCTGCAAACCACCCCCTATGCCACTGATGTGCAGACCCACAACAGCAGTATGTCTATTTATTTTGCAAGATTTTTTTAATTCTTAATTGTAACTTCTTTAGATTCCTCAAGTTCCATTTAAGTTAATATAGACAAGGTTAGATTTAGCTTATTAGTGCTTATGTGTATCCTCATTATTACTTATTTCATTTTGTTTAGTTTAGGATTCCCCCTAGTTAATGTCCTTTGCCTACTGTTTTCCCATTTGTATTATTGCTATCTGATTTTTAGTAGCCTATTCAAGTTTAACTAGCCAGTTGTAGCCTTCTTTGATTTAGCTCTCATGTTTAGTAAGTCGTTTTGTAGCTGCACATTAGTTCCAAACCAGTGTTTGAACAAGGCGTAGACCTATGCTAGAGTTTAGTTAGGGACTAAGATTTGTTGATGCAAGTTGATTAGCATTAGCTCATTCATTTCTGTGTGCAATTGCACCTGAGAACTTTAAAAGTAAAACCAGTTTAATCTCACTTAGCAGTTGGATGAATGAAATTAGAGGTAGGATTTGATAGCTCTCTGCTTTAGGATCATATAAGTTAGCTGAATGAGGTGCAATCAATGAAAATTGTATTTTTAGAAAGTGCTCTTGCTCTAGTTTCTTATTGTCATTTTTATATAATTTTGTGAATTTTTCTTGAGCTTCAAAGAAGCTTATCAAAATGCCTCTTAATCCCCTGTGCAGGGGCTTGTTAACTGCACAGGGGTTATGCAGAAATTGCAGAGCTTGCAATTGGTTCATTTGGGCTTGTCCAAGTCTAAGTTTTAGGTTTTAGTTAGTCACCCAGGTTATCTTTAGGTTCCATTCATTGTTTTTCAATATTAGCTTATTGTGTGGCTTATGCATAAGCTCAAACATACCCCCCCCCCCCCCAAACCTGTTTTAGCCATAAGCTCATAACATCAAATCTATCTAGCTTGTGATCCAGAAGGGTAGGCTTGTTGAAACTTGTTCTATTTTAGTTCTTTTAGCATACTTAGGTTCCTGTTTTGGTTTGGTGCTTATTGGTCTTCATTAGCTTATCCTAAGTGCTTATTTTTAAGCACTTTGTGCATCAGTTTCTATTTCTTCCACATAAGCCCTTGTTTTTCTATTTTTCCTAGCTTCCTAATATCATTTTAGACTTTTCCTGAAATTTTCAGATTTTTCTAAGTTAATTTGCTATTTTTCCTATTTTAAATGAGTTTTTAAGCATTTTTAATTAGCTTTAAATACAAATAATTAAGAAAAGTCTCAAAAAAATAATTTTTCAATTTTATTAAGTTAAGATAAATATAAAAAGCCAAAAACATATTTTTCCATATTTTTCTTAGTTAAATTTGTATTTTTAAATATTTTAATTAGTTTTTAATAGTTTAAAATTCATAAAAAATAGAAAAATAATCTGAAAAATACAAAAATAGTTTTGAAAATTCTAGTTTGTTATTTTAGACTTTTTCATTTCATAATTTTATTTTTCTAGCTTTGTTTCCTCATTTCTTGTATTTTAGGTAATTATTAAATAGTTAAAAATAGTTTTTAATTTATAATAATTAATTAATTAGTTATAAAAATAATTTTCTTTTTCTAAAAATTTTCTTTTATCATTAGGATTGTAAAAATGTATTTTTCATATTTTTAGGATTTATATTGTATAAGTTTCACGTTTTTATTTGTACGTTTACGTAATTTTGTTTTAAAACGTAAGTTTTAGGTTTTAAACGTTCATCATTTTAAATATAGTGATAGCGTTTATTTAATAGATTTTATCTTTTTAACTTTCTTTAATTTGCATTTAAGCCCCTGTAGTTTATGGGCTTTCTCTTTAGGTATAGATCAAACCACAATCTCCTTTCCCGTTCAAATCTCCCGATCACTACACGTTTGACTATTCTCGCACAGCTCGCTGGGACTTAACGACCTGGGGAAACACTATACTCTCCTGATCTTCATTGAGTTGGTGTGTGAGCTGTTTTAAGTTCCTTACGGCTGATTATTCACAAGTGATCAGCTCGCGTGAGAAAACTTGACGGTTTCGCACCGATCAGGTATATTTGTAAATAAAGAAACATGAAGGACCAATATCATTAGTTAGATAGTTTGTAACCATATAGCGGTTACAGAAGTTAGTTAATAAGTTAGTTATTTTCTGAAAAGTCATGATGGTTCATGGAACCGGTTAGTACTCTATATATAGGAGTCATTTGTAACGATTCTACAACGTGTTAAATAATACGACATAACCATGTTTATGTTGTAGATAATATATGAATCATTCTTGTCAATCTTACATTCTATCCTGTGGAAATCAATTCAAAACCTGTCAAAATTGGTATCAAGAGCCAAAGGTTCAAAACCTAGGAAATGGCATTAGAAAAGAAGGTTGCAAGATTACAAGAAATTGATTTACTTCTGATCATTCTGATCAAATGACTTAAAAGGGAAGACGACACCAAGGAGTTGTTGGTACTTGGTACAACAATTCTGAAGAAAAGAAGCAATTGTTATGCCGGCCAAGAAAAGGAAACGGTGGAACCTGTGAATAACAATTGGAATACGCAAGGGAGATAGTGCACGATCAAACTTGTGTGGAGTTGCAAACGTCAGCATCAAACGAAATTGGTGGACTGTTTGTTGTGATTTCTGGAAACGCGACAACAAACAAGAAGAAAAGAAAACAATATTGTAGGACTTTGTGGGACTGCTGGAACGCGACACAAAGGGAGGAAAAGAAAACGTTTTTGACGCTTGAAAAGATAGCGTGGTACCGAAGGAAAAGGGCTAGCAAGAAAAGACTTCTGTGGGTTTGCTGTAAACGCAACATAGAAGGGAGAAAACTTTGTGATAACGACACAAAGGGAAGAAAAGGAAAAGTTCTTGACGCTTGGAAGGATAGCGTGGTACAAGAAGGAAGATGCTAGCGGATAAAACTTTGTTGGTGACAACGAAGGGAAGAAAAAGGAAACTCTTGACGTGGAAACGTGGAACAAGATTAAGGAAAGTACACATCGTTTTGGTAAAAGAAACGAGTGAGATAAAACTTTGTGAAACCGGGTTAAACAAGACACAAAGGGAAGGAAGCACGCGAGGTTAAGAACGCGAGGGACGTTGTTGTGGAGTTTAAAATGTATACGTGTAAATAGAAGATTAAGGAGTACTCAAGGATTATTTGTGGAAAACGCATTGGAGCGACACAAAGACAACAACAACAACAACAACAACAAAATCATAAACAAACTTGGTTTGTTTCGGTGAAGGATACCGTGAGGGGTGTCAAAGTTGTGTGTAGGAAGGACTTGGATTTCAAAGAAAAAAGGGCGACAACACAACGTAGATCACTTGGAAGGAGACCGAGAACAACTTGGCCTGGTTGGAAGGATACGGTGAACAAGAAGGGGTCTAGGAACGTTTGTAGTTACGAAAGCAAGTCAACACACAAGAAGGAAAAAAAGCAATGTGATAGTGTAGTATACCGAGAAGAAAATTTTGTTTTTGGCTCTTTGGGTAGAAAGGCAATTCGAAAAAAACAACAAAACAAAGAAGCCGTGGTATTTTGTGGCTAGTGTACGAATTGGGTTGGAAAACAACAATAACGAGGCAAGAAAAGCAAGGAAACAACTTGGGAAAAACAGAAATTTGTTGGGAAACGGTGATACTAACACGGAGACAAGGGATGAAAAACGTTGTGGGTATAATTGTCTATATACCGACACATGAAAGGAATACTTTTGTTGGGAGCGGCGCTTGAAGACCGACACAAAAGAAAGAATGCAGAAACATCCGGAAGACATTGATCTTGACGAAGACAATGGAAAGGAAGAATGCGATGAAGATTCGAAGAACAAGACTTAAACAATTAGGGAGGAAATGTTGCACAATAATTGCATAAGTCTTGTGGTATATTTGTAAATAAAGAAACATGAAGGACCAATATCATTAGTTAGATAGTTTGTAACCATATAGCGGTTACATAATTTAGTTAATAAGTTAGTTATTTTCTGAAAATACATGATGGTTCATGGAACCGGTTAGTACTCTATATATAGGAGTCATTTGTAACGATTCTACAGCGTGTCAAATAATACGACATAACCATGTTTCTGTTGTAGATAATATATGAATCATTCTTGTCAATCTTATATTCTATCCTGTGAAAATCAATTCGAAACCTGTCTTTTATTTTTTTATTCAAGTCTTTTATTTTTATCTTGTTCATCATATTGTTTTATCAAGTATTTCGATATACAAACTACTTTTGTCTCAAGTTCAAGTGCGCATAAGTTATGGTGAATTATAAATCCATTGTGTGTCGTAGATGGCTAGGTTTAGAACTTGTGAAAATAAGCCAACATTGGTACCAGAGCCCACGTTACGATTCATGGAACAAGTCATCAAGAGAAGATGTTAAGGCCACGTTAAACAAAAGATTTCTACAACGTTGTGAACCAACAATCGTTCAAAAAAGGGAGGGAAAGCAAAAACGGTTATCAAATTTTGGAAAACAACTTCTAAAGGATAAACTTAATGAAGTATTATCCTTTAATACTTCAAAATCCAAACCAACCGTCCCTAGAGAATCTCAACCGCTCCCCACTTTTCAAGGGAAGACTTGTACAACTTCCAGAAAAGAAAAAAGGTCACGGTGTTATGTGTGCAAAGTCAGAGGACATTTTTATTGGAACTGCAGCAACAAAAAACACACTTTATTTATTATTATTCCACACCCACAAATGTTTACAATCGGTACCTATTTATAGGTTTACAACAGGTTCCATGAACCATCGCATCTGTTCATGAAACGGTACAACTAATAACTAACTTCTATAACTACTTTTAACCGCTATTAACCAACTAAACGGTTATAAACTATCTAATATACGGGTTTAGCCCTTCGGCTTTCAAGACTTATGATTCTTGATTAAATTCGATGCTAACATTCACTCCCCTAATCAAGACATCATAATCTTCATCATAATCTTCACTCTGTTCTTGTCCATCTTTGATTTGCAGTCTCGTTCCTCCTTTGCATCTTCTGTAATTGATCGCCTTGTTACTTGTTCTTTCTTTTATGTTCAGTTGCCTTTTCCTTTGTTCCATGGATGATCTTCTTGATCATCGTCCTTGTACATATCTTTTCCGGTGCTTCTAAGTTCTTCCTTTATTTCAACACTTGTCTTTGCATCAGCCTGTGGTCTCTCAATGTCTGCAGCAACTCTGCCATTTTCTGCCACACTTCTGGCTTTCCTTGCCTTGATCTCTTGTGTTCCCTCATATTAAACTTCACCATTCCTATGTACTCCTTTTCACCGTGTCTTCTTCTTGCCGTCTGCATAAGACATCTTTCTTTTGGAACTTCTCTTCTTGCAACATCTTTCTTTCTTTTCTGCCCAAAACTGTAACGTGTCCATGATCATCTTCATGCTCTGTTTTCAGGTCTTCTTCTTCTTTAACGGCGATAACTTCCTTGACTGCAATGATCGATCCATTGTAACCATGTAGCTCTGATACCACTTTTGCACAGGTCTTTACGGATCTTGGATCAATCATGATGAACATGTATAATGAAACAATATGAGTATGCATAAGAATCTGTATGCAGGGACTCGTTTAACAAACAAAGAGGGTGGGTTTGTTTACAGAAAAACACACTTTATTTATTATTATTCCACACCCACAAATGTTTACAATCGGTACCTATTTATAGGTTTACAACAGGTTCCATGAACCATCGCATCTGTTCATGAAACGGTACAACTAATAACTAACTTCTATAACTACTTTTAACCGCTATTAACCAACTAAACGGTTATAAACTATCTAATATACGGGTTTAGCCCTTCGGCTTTCAAGACTTATGATTCTTGATTAAATTCGATGCCAACAAATGCTGCATTTGCCTACATGGATATGTATGAACCTTCACCTTTTTTACATCCTCCAAAATTGTCCGCCTTGATTACTACATTATCTTTCATTTTTTCTTAGTTCTACAATTGCCATTCTATTAGAAATACTTCAGCCAAGTAGCCTTTTAACATAAGTGGCACTTTTTTTGGACATGAAACTAGGTGGCATTATCATAGCAGATGACGTTCTTTGGGAATGAAAGCACTACATGCGTATGTTTTATATCAAAATGTATTTGCAACTTTGTAAGGTCAATTTGTAGGCATTTTCTTTGCATTTAACGCAATGGTTGCACGATGTGACATCAGGTGCAGGAAAAGGAACGAAGCTGAAACGAACTACAGGTAAAGGGGTGCCTGATGAGGTCATGTTAGAATACGGTTTAAAGTAAGCACACTTGGTTGGAGTAAATGTATAGTTACCTTAAACTCGATTATTTACTTTTGTTGAGAGTTTGGTTGTTTGAGAAAAATAGATTACTAAATTTTCAAACCAAAAAAATCCTTACAAGTTGTTTTTAGAATTTGATAGACATGAAGTTCACTTTTACAACACAACGTGTGTATTTTCAAATGGAAGCAGACGTTTCCATATTACTTTTGCTAAGCAAAACATGTACTACTTGAACCATATAAAAACTTACTGGCATTAAATTGTAGGGGAAAAGTAACAGCGTTACAAATATAGAATTGCAATTACAAAGATGAAAGACAACAAAAGTAGAACACCTTGTTGTTACTTTCAAATTGAAAACGGTACTTGTGAGTTGTGATGTGTTAAACTTTTGGGACCTTCTTTGCAAAACTTTGATTATCATGCATCGAATGTGAAATCTATATTAAACGTCTCTATTTTGAGGTCGTTTCCTATGACTTGTACTACGCAACTATGAAATAGCACCCTATGTTGTATTCCGCTGCGTTCGAAAATGAGGTGTTATACTGTTATACATACTCTTTGTTTAGAATAATTTATATATATATTTTTTATTTATATATTTATTTAATTTATATGTCTCAATTTAGTTGCCAACTAATAAAAATAGATAGGGAAGTTTAGTTGGGCTTATCATATTACTCTTGCTTGAAATTATTCTGACACACTTTAAAAAAGACATTAATTAATTAGTCAATATTAAAAATGTTATTAAGATTAAAAAAAAATAATAATAAATAAAAAATAAAATAATTATTATATTTTTCTTAAATTGTGTGTTTTTTTATTAGATGAACATTTAACAACTCTTTATATGCATCCGGATAGATATACTATGCCAATATAAAATTTTACATGATATAATTCATACCATAAATTAATTAATTGTATTATTAAAATTAGCTAATATAAAATTTATATGAACAGCAATTAATATTTAAATATATTACAAGTATAACTTATACCATAAACACATTAAAGAAGATTTATGTCAAAGATTTATATAACTACTTGGCCCGTTTGTTTTGAGACTTTGGAATAGGTTTTGAATTGATGTGACATTAGTTAGGGTGCGTTTGGTATGCTGTCATAAATGACAACGGGTATGAGTTCGATAGTAGTGGTGGGTCCCTCACCTATGAAAGATCCATTCCTAGCTTACTTGATGTATATGGAGTATGGATTATATCTATCATTCATTATCATAGTGGTAGGCTCTCTCATCTTAAACAAATACCTTTAGTTGTTTGTTTCATTCTTTTAAAAAAAAAGGAAAAAAAAAAGAATGATAGATGAAATCAAATATGATAGAGAGGCATTTAAGTGAGATTCAATTTGATTCATGTAATCTGTGAGCCTTTTTTATTTATTTCTCTTTATGTATGTGAATAACTTATGTTATTTTATAATTTAAATAATATATTTTATTTAAAATTTATTATAAAAAATATTTAAATAAATATAATTTCTCTGTCTTAAACCTACCCTAAATCCAAATCTTACACCAAAACCAAATCTTAATCCAACCCGACTTATAAACCAAATTGGCCCTTAATTTATTAAAACATCATTCTCTATCCTATCAAAATGAAAAATTAATTTTGTTAAAAAAAATCAATAACATTGAAAGAAAACCATTCTCTTTAATTTGATCTTCTACAAACCACATAAAAATCCTTCCTTTCTTCATCCCATAAAAATTGCAAAGAAACACTTCCTAAATCCCCTCTTTATCCCTCTTTCCAATTTCAGCTTCTGTATATACATAACCCTAATTTCAATCTTTCTATTTTTAGCTCCAGATTTTTAAATTAAACATGAATTCTGCTAATTCATTGGATTTTGTTATCTGGGTTTGTCTTAAAACTTGTTAATTTGTATTGTTTTAGCATAAAGTTTGTATCTTTATTGTAAACCTAATTCTGAGTTTTCTTGATTCAGCTGCTAAATATCTTAAATTCTGTTAATTTAATCTATTTGGGCATATGGGTTTGTTATAAAGATTGTTAATTTGTATTATTTTAGTATAAAGTTTGGATCTTTATTGTAAAATTAGTTTTTTTTTTTTTTTTTTTTTTTTTTTTGCTGCATGAATTCTGTTAATTTGATTGATTTGGGTATATGGGTTTGTCTTAAAAGTTGTTAATTTGTATTATTTTAAGATAAAGTTTGGATCTTTATGCTTTAGTTCCCCTTTTAGTGACTGTCTAGAATAATTGATACAGTTTTATAATTTCCCGAAAAAGATATTCGGTTTGTTTTATGGGAATCGAATCTTTCTAAGTTTTAGGGTTTGTTGTTGATTCCACAATTATTGAAGGTGTTATAAAACTAGGGGTGTTGATTGTTGGATTTGATTTGTTAGAGATGGTTGAATCAGTTGGCGCAATGTCACTTTTAGGGCATAGTCCGATTTTAGGGAGTTATTTGAGGAAGGTTAGGCCGTGTCGCTTTTCGAGATTAGGAGTGGTTAAGGCCCAAGCGATGGAGTTGACTAAGGAATCAGAGAGTTTTTATAAAGAAAAAGAGCGATTTCCGGATAGTTTTGAGGAGAAAAAGTTAGGGGCGTGGCCACCTAAGAATAAGGCTGATAATCCGTTGTTACATAATCCATTGGTTAGACAAGAAAGAATGGGGTGTGGTTGGTTAGGTGCGATATTTGAGTGGGAGGGAGTGTTGATAGAAGATAACCCTGATCACGAGAAGCAATCGTGGCTTGCGCTTTCTCAAGAAGAAGGTAAATCACCACCTCCTGAGTTTATGCTTAGGAGAATAGAAGGGATGAAAAACGAGCAAGCGATTTCAGAAGTTTTATGTTGGTCAAGAGATCCGGCTCAGTTGAAACGGATGGCTTCAAGGAAAGAAGAGATATACCAAGCGTTGCAAGGTGGTATTTATAGGTTTCGTGATGGTTCTCAAGAGTTTGTGAATGTTTTAACTCGTCACAAGATTCCAATGGCTTTGGTGTCAACTCGCTCACGAAAGAATCTTGAGGAAGCAATTGGCGCGATTGGGATTGAAGGTGTTTTCAACGTTGTAGTGACGGCTGAGGATGTTTATAGAGGGAAACCTGATCCTGAGATGTTTGCTTATGCAGCTCAGCTTTTGCAGTTTATACCCGAACGGTGCATCGTGTTTGGTAATTCAAACTTGACAGTTGAAGCGGCTCATGATGCTAAAATGAAGTGTGTGGCTGTTGCTAGCAAGTATAAAGTTTATGAGCTTACTGCTGCCGATTTAGTTGTAAGGTGGCTTGATGAGATTTCAGTTGTTGACTTGAAGAATCTTGCTGATATTGAGTTGACTGAGTTTGGGTCAACGCCTGAATTGGAAATGGAGGTTGAGGAAGAAGATCGACACCCACCTCCTTTAACGGCCGTTGATGATGATGATGAATTCTGGTGATTTGAAGAAACTGTGTACAGTAGTTTATGGTTCAATGTATAAATGTGTATGGGGAAACCCGAACTTAGAAAGAAAAAAGCTGGAAAAGGGGTAATCTTGCAAATGGATTACCTTCTGTAGGATGTTGTATGTATCATTTATTACACAGGCCTTTGATATGTATAGAAAGTTACTTGGTTTTCAAAGTTCATTTGTGGTTTGTACACTTGCATCATGTA
This sequence comes from Chrysanthemum seticuspe, assembly GCA_019973895.1. Classification (NCBI taxonomy): domain Eukaryota; kingdom Viridiplantae; phylum Streptophyta; class Magnoliopsida; order Asterales; family Asteraceae; genus Chrysanthemum; species Chrysanthemum seticuspe. The sequence goes on along the minus strand of BPTQ01000003.1, from coordinate 256,430,124 downwards.
TCGTATATGCGCATTTACATCTTCATATCTGACTTTGCATTTTCATGCATGTTTATGGTCTTCACATAATATTATGTATGTTCCTTTTTGTGAATTTGAATGAAGATATTTATTCACAATTTGTGTATGCTGGTCTTGAGTCGGGTTCTATAGGTCAAGATGGTAGGGTGGATGGTACTAGCGCTCAACTGAACCAAACCCAATCATTTGGTGTCCTCTTAGAACAGTGACATTCAGTTCCAAATCGTGGTACAATTGACCTTTTCTTGTTTCTTAAGACATATCAGGTTCATATCTGGACATCTTAGAAGGTTATAATTATGAATCTCTGAACAACCATCTCGTGCAGTCTTGCACTCACACACCCAGTATTCGTTCTCATTTGAAGCATTCTCAAGTTTCAAGCGCCTCATTCATTGTTTAAGATAGCTTCATGTATTCACAGTGGGTGAGATTTGGATTGGCCTACTGGATGCTTTAACCGTAGCTATCTGCAAAGGGTCATAGTGTGTTCTGAGGGGTGGGGAGCAAGAGGATTATATTGGTATCTAATTAGATAAAGTCGGCCAAAACTCGAATCAACCCAATATTTGTCTTTTAGATCTCATATATCAAAGTTTTTTTTACCTATAATGGATCGAATCATACCAGGATTGTTTATAGACTTTCATATTGCAGACCTTTTTCAAACAGAGTGACCAAAGAGTTACGCCTTATGAACAAGCCGTTTTTTATGGGTCTGATACACACTAGCATTTTAGTGGCTTTCATAAAACACCAAGCATTTAAATTTAAAACCTGTCTTTAGATGCTAACACAACAGTGCCAGTTTATATATATATTCTATCTTTACAAAAAGGAAAGTCACCAAAAACATATCAGAGCAGAACTGGAGGTAGAAAATTCATGACAGCTGGATACATATGGGTATGAACCACAAAATTCAGGTTAAATCCACAGAACATAGGAAAGCAAACATAAAATGTGTCATGGCTTCACACCGCTCTCAGTTGTACTCTCACTTGTATGCATTTCACTGATTTAGTCTCGTGTATGGTGTTCACACATTATCAACCCTAAATGTCAGCAGCAAGGAAGTTATCTGATAAAGTCACCTGCAAAATAAAATTAAATTTCCCATCATTTATCACAATATAAGCATGTTCACAGAACTGGGATGCGTTTAACTTGGTTTCAAGAATTTATTGTCGATCTGATACATGTTTCATAACCATAAGATAGTAAAGACTGTTCATAACTCATTAACAATGGTGATCTGATAGCCAGGGGTTAAACATGTATGTTTCTTAACGATACAGGAAGAGGGGTGTGATTGAGACGTGTTCAAAAAATACCTTCTGGCCAAGTTTGAAAGGAGGAAGACCCTTGTAAGGGCATGTGCCGCACCTGAAAGCATCACCTAATCCACACTGCATTTCATCAAGTAAAATTTCAATCAGATAAGAGAGAGCTGATGATCAGTCATAGATGTCGCAAAATGGACATGTCGTAGAATTGAGTAAAAGGTCAAAACGGATTGGATCGGTTGGATTGAAACCAAGGTTGTAAAAATCGCTCGGCGGTACCGTGGCGGTTGACCCCCGCCAAGCGCCATAGCCGCCATGGCGGCGCCTAGGCGGCGCCTAGGCGGTGACCCTAAATTACAAAGGAATTTTTTAAAGAAATGAATATTAGCAAGATTAACTATAAAAACTAGCTTAAATTAGAACAAAATCAATAAAATCGGAGTTAATTGCCGTGAATTTGAAAAAAAAAAACCCCAGATCTGAAGTTGACCACCGTTGACCACCGTTGACCGGCGTTGACCACCGTTGACCGCCGTTGACCACCGTTGACCGCCGTTGACCAAACCGCCGCCAAGGCCGATTTTGACCGCCAAGCTCCGATTTTGACCGATTTCTGACCGATTTTGACCGATTTTGACCAAAACGCCAAGTTAGACCGATTTGGGAAATATCGTGGCGGTGGACCACCGATATCCGCCTAGGCGCCGCCTAGGCGGCCGCCAAGGCCAGGTTGTGATAAGTACGGGTTGTGACAGACCAGGTCGGGTTGTGTTGATCCCCCAGCCCACCAGGCCCCAACAACTTTTTGTCATGATAAAAATAACTAATGTGCACTATAGATAATATATGACAGAGTTTCAACCTCTTTTCCTCGTCTGTCATCTTGGATGGGCACCAAACAAATGCTGTAAGTCAAGTAACTCGTGCACACTAACTTAAAAGGGAAAGTATGTATTTAGTTCTCAAGGCTACGACATGAACTTGTGCATCTGCATTGCAACCTACAGATGCTCAACAACTTGGGTTTATATTTTATAAGATTCTTTTTTATCCTGTATCATATAGCAAGTACTCTTTTTTTGCAGCATGAAATACCTATTTGGCTAGCAACATAGATATCCATATTCTTCTTAAGGGTGTGTGTGTGAGTGTTGTGTCTGCCTTTAACTAAGTTATCGGCGACAGGTTACATGCTCTGTTTTTAGATTTCCTGACATAATTGCTCAAAAGAACCAGACAACTTACGCTGCCACAGGCTGACTTAGGGTTTTCCAACTGATCCATAGTGACTCCCAGCTTTTTCACTTTCTCCTCTTCTTCAGCACGTCCACAAGAGCAATTCTTGCAAGCTTTTCTTGTGCTCCCAACTTCACAATCCCCAACTGCAAAAAGCTCATAAGAGTATGTAATTAGAAACGACTATCTTAACTCTATAGCTGCTATAGATCAGCTCACTACAACTACATAACGCCCAATTCGATAGTTTGTATCCATATCCTCAAAATGTAAATATAACTTCTTGGCATTTACCAGGTGGGAGTTGGGGTTTCTTCAAGTCCTCTTCAGATAAGAGGCTGTCCTCATCAATGAGATCCATATCATCGTCAATCAGAACTTTGGGTAAGCTTTTCACCGGCTTCTTGAGAGAAAATGATGAACCAAGCTTCCAAGTAGGTTTCTTAGCCTTAATCTGGTTAAAAAAAATAAATAGTTAATATAAAAATCTCAGATTCTCAAAACGGTAGATTAGATATAGCAGGACAAGCAGTTGAACATCATATAGTGTGATCGTATCTGCTATTACCAGGTCCAAACGACAATAGGCCCTCCAAATAAATAAATAAAAACATGCAGAGGGTATTAACTTACCCCAAAAGACTGAAGTTCTGCCATCTGAACCACCTCTATATCTGAAAACCCTGCAACCAACAGTTTCCTCTCAAGAGAAGATTTTGTCTGCAAATTGGTCAAACAAGATCAGTAAACTCAATTCCATATGATTGTACTTCCAAGATAATGAGATATCAGATGTTTTACCGTCTCCTTGGCATCAGCAGAAGTTTGATGAATAACTATCTCTCCACCAGGCTTCAACACTCGTGAGAATTCCTCAAAAAATTTGTCACCAGGAAAATCTGATGACTTGCTAATGGACACGACAAAATCAGTGGATGATGCATCCACTGGCAAAGAACCTGCCACACGTCAAGGTGAATCATGAGACAAGTCGGAAAGGTTTATGATACACAAAAGATATCCAACTAATACACGTAGAATACATAATCCTAAAAACGGCAAAGACTTTTTGATGTCATATACTGAATCAAACTACCAGCATGAAAAGCCTAGTAAAACTATATGGAGCAGGTATAACTTTTCACCCCGAGTATTCATAAACCACGCCTTCAAGCAAGGGGTCATAAACAACGCCTTCAAGCCATAGGGGTCAAATGACACCACTCAAAACTTAATTAAATGTAATATTATTATAACTGTAGAAATTTTTACTACTTCAATAAAACAATTACAACCCTCTAAAATATTATGGTGACCCTCTAATTATTACTAAAATTAACATTATGAAGCCTCATCGAGGATAATTATGCATGTTACGGTACAATATTTTTTGACATATTGTTTTGCTAGATATAGTAAAACAGGTAAACGGGGATGGGTCACTCTTCAGGCTACATGGGGAAAGTCGAGCATTTTGTTTTGCTAGTTATTAAGGCCCCTCTAATTACATTTTCTGGCTCCATTTCTGCCATCAAGAACATGTTATTAGATATCGCACTGCAATTGCTCTAACAAGCATGCGATACATTACTGTTCTAACTAATATAGCAACAAAATTTTAAAACATCTATCTTTTACAGTTCTAACTATAATAGTAATTACATCACTTAGTAAACTTTAACGCCAAGAACTTTATTTTCATCACCAAACATACATTAAGTTCGCATACTTATGATGCACCAACATTGTCCAAATGCAAAAACTAAATGCAAGTATGCAACAAGGCATCTATACCAACATTTATACAATCACCGATAATGTTAAAGAGTCTTGTTAAACCACGCCATCAGGGACATAACATGCTGCTACATATTTCGCTACAATTGGTCTTACAAAGCATACGATACATTTTAACTATACTAGCAACAAAAACTTTTTAAACTACTAGATTTTACAGGTTTAACAACGTTGTAGCATCTGAAACTGTAATAAGCTTCTTTTTGGGCTTATGTTATTTTGCCTCATGTTCAATAAGCCGATTTATTCGAAACTTATATAAGATCAAAAGTTTCAGAATAAGCACAAAAAAATGAGCTTATAAAACATAAGGGGGTGTTTGTTTAAAGCTTATAAGTGGCTTATGAGCTTATTTGATTTCGGCTTATATTACATAAGCCTCATTTTTCTGGTTTATTTCCACACTTATGAGCTTATATAAGTTTATTATGATATAATAAGCTTATATAAGCCCAAAATTCACAAAATAAGCCAAAAAAATAGAGGCTTATGTAATATAAGCCGAAACGAAATAAGCTCTTAAGCCCACGTATAAGCTTAAACAAACACCCCGTATGATATCAAATAAGCTTAAGGGGTTTTTTTATCTAATCTTAGGGGGTGTTTGTTTCGGCTTTATATAGCCGGGTTATGGCTTATTTGGTTTCGGGCTTATGTTTCGTAGGCTCACTTTTTGTGGCTTATTTTGAAACTTTTCGGCTTTGCCGAAAAGTGTCAAAATAAGTGACAAAAAGCGAGCGTACGAAACATAAGACGAAAACCAAAGAAGCCATAACGGGGCTATATAAGGCGAAACAAACACCCCCTAACAAATATACTTATCATCAAATACTACAAGCATAAAAAATGGTTTAAAAGACGAAAGGGTACTTAGTAACGAAGCTTGCGTGAGAATTAAGGGATTATTATTAATCTCTTCCTTTTTCAACATTTTAAGAGCAGTTAAAACATCGTTTAGCGGCACCACAACGTTGTCAGTAATTGCCAATACACTCCCTTGCACCACCTGTGTACCCTATAATAAATATAAATATATCAATTTATACATAAAACATAATAAGAAGAAATTTATAAAATTAGGGTTTAAAGATGGAACTAACCATATTTGATTAAGAAGGCGAAGAAGAAGGATTGGATGATGGTCTGTTTGGAATTAGGGTTTGAAAATAACTACAAGTTGGTCTTGAAAATTGGGAATTTTGTTGATATGACGCAGTGTTTGATGCGTGTACGGGTGGGTGGATGGGTGGTTCTAGAATACGGGTCCTGACCGACCCGAATCTGCCCACCACACGTCTTTCTATTTGCTAATTCTAGAAGGATAAACAAAGAGTGATTTGGTCATTATGTTTTTGCCTGATATTACACATTTAGTCCATTTTCGTTTTTTCACTCTCAACAAGCGGGGTAGCCCGCGCGTTGTTGCGGGGTTGTTGTGTTAAGACTTCAATTGTTACGTTTTTTGTTTGTCGATATGGTTGCAGTATGTTTTTTTTAAAAGGATGAAATTTAGCATGTATTTTGGTTTGTCGATAAGGTTGTTTCAAGTTTGGCAAAGAAACAATTGTAACATAATTTTAAGGTGCAATATATAGCAATCCAACCTATACCAAAAATAATCATTACACGTAAACGCAAAGTTAATATAAATATGCATAATTAACAAATGGGCATTCGCTTTAGAGCTTTTAAAAAAACCAATTAACCATTACACAAAAAGTCAATAACTGATCTACATATTGAGTTATTCATCATGTGATGTATTTAATCAACTCAGTTTGCAGGCTATAATCAACTCTTCCTCTACTTTCACCACTGCAGTTTCTTCCTCCCCAACCAATTTCACCACTACATTATGTGATGTATTTAATCAACTCAGTTTGCAGGCTATAATCAACTCTTCTTCTACTTTCACCTCTGCAGTTTCTTCCTCCCCCACCACTTTCACCGCTACACTTTGACCACTGCAGTTTCGCGTGCCAATGATTCATTTCACCACTGCAATTTCGTAAGCCGGTGAAATAAGCTAATCCAAACACCCACTTAATCATTTTCCTTAATCTATCCCAATATTTAGCAATCAAATGAATAAAAACTAACAAATAATTTGACACCTTTAAATGCAACAATTAAATCTTAATATTAAAAACATCAACATCAAAATATATATAAATAAAAGAGTGAATTACATAAATCGTCCTTGTGGTTTGGTCAAAATAACGGATTTTGTCCCTATACTTTTTTTTTGACGCGTTTCGTCCCTGTGGTTTACAAATCTTACGGATTTTGTCCCTCGTCCAAAAATGTCCGTTAAGTGTTTTGCACCGTTAGTCCTTCGTTAGTGCAGTTCGTTAAGTGTTTTGCACCGTTAGTCCTTATTTTTTAAAATGTAGTTTTTCCCAATTAGTCCCTCCGTTAATAATAGTTATCGCCCGATTTTTTACGTTTTTGTCCGTTTTTATCCGTTTTCATTCGTTTTTATCCGTTTTCCCCCCGTTTCTTTCGTTTTTCGTCCGGTTTTTACGTTTTTATCCCTTTTCGTCTGTTTTTATATGTTTTCGTCTGTTTTTTACGCTTTTGTCCATTTTTATCCGTTTTTTGTCTGTTTTTTATCCGATTTCGACCGTTTTTTTACATTTTTATTCGTTTTCGCCAGTTTTTTTACGTTTTTGTCCGTTTTTATCCGTTTTCATTTGTTTTTATCCGTTTTCCCCCCGTTTCTTTCGTTTTTCGTCCGGTTTTTACGTTTTTATCCCTTTTCGTCTGTTTTTATATGTTTTCGTCTGTTTTTTACGCTTTTGTCCGTTTTTATCCGTTTTTTGTCTGTTTTTTATCCGATTTCGACCGTTTTTTTACATTTTTATTCGTTTTCGCCAGTTTTTTTACGTTTTTGTCCGTTTTTTTTCGTTTTCGCCCGTTGTCCGTTTTTTTTCGTTTTCGCCCGTACGTTTTTATCGGTTTTTGGTATGTTTTTGCCCGTTTCAAAAAAAATTTTGAATAAAAAAAATATTTTTCAAATATGTTTTTTTTTTAATATGTCCGTTTTTTTTCAAAATATTTGAAAAAATATTTGAAAAAAAATATTTTTGTTCAAAATTTTTTTTTTAAATTTTTTATTCAATTTTTTTTTTTAAATTTGATTTTTTTTTTTCATTTTTTTTTCGGAAATATTTTTTTTCCAATATTTTTTTTTGGAAAAAATTTTAAAAACGAAAGAAAAACGGACAAAATGTAAGAAAAACGTAAAACAACGGGCGAAAACGAAAAAAAACGGACAAAAACGTAAAAAAACCGCCGAAAACGAATAAAAATGTAAAAAAACGGTCGAAATTGGATAAAAAACAGACAAAAACGGACAAAAGCGTAAAAAACAGACGAAAGCATATGAAAACAGACGAAAATGGATAAAAACGTAAAAAACGGACGAAAAACGAAAAAAAACGGGGGGGAAACGGATAAAAACGAATGAAAACGGATAAAAACGGACAAAAACGTAAAAAATCGGGCGATAACTATTATTAACGGAGGGACTAATTGGGAAAAACTACATTTTAAAAAATAAGGACTAACGGTGCAAAACACTTAACGAACTGCACTAACGAAGGACTAACGGTGCAAAACACTTAACGGACATTTTTGGACGAGGGACAAAATCCGTAAGATTTGTAAACCACAGGGACGAAACGCGTCAAAAAAAAGTATAGGGACAAAATCCGTTATTTTGACCAAACCACAAGGACGATTTATGTAATTCACTCTAAATAAAAATAACCTTGCATCTTTCATCTCTAGTTTTGGGAGGAGACCCTTCAAGAGCAGTTTTCAAAGCTTCAACCGACTCATACCTATTAAATCAAATCAAGTAAGAAACCGGTATAATTATTCTCAGGGTTTTTATTGAAAACTGAAAATGGGTATACTTATTGAGTAAACCTTTCATCTTACGTGTTTGGGTAAAACCTCGAACACTCTCAATACACACATCCAAACACCCCTCGTACTAAGAACATCTAATCTGCTATTTTCAAAGGGGAGTAGCAGGTTGTCGCTAAGGTTGGAAAATCACTTTCTAAAGGCACACCCATACAGCTCCATGCTGCGATCACATAGTAATAAGTAAAGTTATACATACCTGTGCAACTTTATTGGCCCCTGAACCGCACCCTCTAAACCACACCCCTTGAACCTCACAATAGACAATCTTATCAGTTGGTAACACACCGCATATCCAAGTTAAAAAACCATCGAGCTGAGAAATGCAGCAGGTTGACCTTTTTCAGCCTACAAAAATCATGTAAAGTAAGTATCCACATCAAATTCATCACTATCCAAAAAATTTGTTTAAAATTCACCATGCTAACAATATGGATACTTACTGTTTCAATTCAGAAAATCAAATCCTTCCACTTTAACCATTAATCTTCTTCTTCCTCCTATTTCATAATCGCAGTTTAACTGCCAATGATTCATTAAAAAAAATGATTCATTCTAAGAAAATGATTCATTGAAAAAACAATGAAGATCTAAAAATACTCAAATAGATAATAAAAATCAAAAATTACTCCAAAACCATTATATGTTTGCGTCGAAAGCAGCCGCAACATGCATCCACCTACACCTTTTCGGCCTCTATTTGTGATCATAGGCTATACATAGTTTGTGATCACAGTTTATAATCACATTTGTGACCGCGTTTAATAGATATAGATAGATGAAAACTTAGCTGAGATAAGTTTATGCCCTGCCTGTGTGCGTGGAGATTGTCGAGGCGACTGTTTGTTGCACGCTGCCTTCCTTCCAATTTCCGCGCCAAGACAACGTAGGTAAATGATCATCACAGCCGAGTGAAACGTGCTACCGACAACCAAAGTATGTGTATCTATTATAATCGCTGCTTAGTGAGATCACATGGCTGCAATCACAATCCATCAAGACAACATAGTTAAAGGATCATCATAGCCAAGCGAAAGTCGTAACACACAATGTCATGCTTACCACAATTCACACAATCATGTTGATACCTATATGCATTAGGTTTGCAAATACAAAAACAAAACCAAACATTATTCTTGTCTGAAACAACATCGCTTGTTCTTCGTTTACAATGAGACTTAATGTTGCGCACTCGGATAATGAATCACCACTTGGACATTAGGTGTTTGCCACAAAACGTTTTATAACAACCTGCAATAAAGAGAACTCATGATGGTTAGAGATGCACTTAGCTTATAAGTGTGTAAAAGGGGTACTCAGCTTATAAATGTAAAATACTAAGACACACTGATTTTCTATTACCATTTCCTACGAAAACCTGACTAAGGGCATCGTCAACAATACACTTAATACTGAAATTGATTTTTCAACAATAGTAATTTGTATACATAAGGCTCAGGTCAGCGATCATGGAAGTGGTACCCAAAAACCCACCATGGCTGCAACCATGTGGTCGCCTTGTGTTGGGTTCAGTAAATACCCAAACCCTTTAATCTAGGATTTGAATAGAAAATAGCCCAAGTATTTAATCCGTTAACACAAACAGGTCACTGAGTGCATAGTCTCTCAGTGAGTCGTCTTCAGGATACTCAGTACGAGGCGAAGGAGTCTCTCCACTCAGTAAGGCGGAACTTAAAGGGTGAAGACTGAGTCAAGAAGAAGATGATGGATTCAGTGAGTGATGACAATAACTCACTGAATCCCTAAGATTTCTCTCCAACTTCTTACACTGAAGACAAACTGAAGTAGAAGACTGAAGGATGTAAAGACTGAAGAAAGAGCGGGACAAGGCGGGAAAGTTTGAATCAGATAAGACGAAGTCCTTATCAACCAAAGTCAACTTTCCCTGAATGGCAAAAGATCAGGCTCAGTGTCATCACTGAATTTAGGAAAGTAGTCTTGTCTCTTACCTAGAATAGTCTTTGTAAACAGAGACAAAATACATCAGTATTTTGTCTTCTGTATGATGTCAGTTTGTCACTTAGGAAAGAGTCAAATATCATACATGTATAAATAGCATAAGAGATGGAGTGAAAAGGTTAAGCTTGTGAATTGTAAAAACACATACACGCAAGCCATCTTTTCACTCCTCCAAATACAACTTAGTTCCTGAGATAGCTCAGTGAGCTCTAAGAGTTGTGCTCAGACTTAGCCTGAGCTTAGAGAGGAATCACCCAACTTTGTCATTTCAATCCCAAGTACTATTCCGCAAGTACTTGGGTAACGTATTCTTTGTTGATTTATTTCTAATAAGAATATGATGTTGAAAATTACATAGTGTGTTTTCTTTATGTTAATTTCAGTCATTGTTCACTTTTAACTTGTTTCACAAACTTTAACTGTTTTAAACGATAGTGAACGGGGAACAACAAGTGGTATCAGAGCCAGGTTGATTTTTCTCTAATCCAGATCCGTTCATGACTACTGATAACATTCTTGATTATCAAAAAAAATTCAGGTGTAAACCGTCAAAAACTGCTACTGTAATAGCAATTTTTGAGGGGGAGAAAGACACTTGATACTCACTGAATGGCAAAAACATCACCCAAACTACCCACTGTTTGAAATAATCGGTCAAAAACACACCCCACCACACAAATTATCTTATCCCCACACACAGATCTCGACACACTCATAAATCCTCCCACCTCAAAAACACTAATCTTATCATCATCATATCAACAAACAAAAAAACCACACTCACAAAATCAAACCAGATTCATCAATGATAAACACCACACAAAAACCAAATCTCAAACCTCTCACAAAAAAATGGTACTCGATCTATCAAAAAAAAAATTACCAAACACTAAAACTCATCTCCATTCTAAAACAAAAAAAAAACAGATCTTATCACTATACAATCTCCAATATCCGATCAAAAAAAACACCATCAATCACCAACACTCCTCGTTTTACAGATTTACACACAAATCGATGAAAACAAGCACATAAATCCCGTCATATCAAACATTCCCAATAACCTCACACCGTAACCCTCGACCCCTAATCAAACCGATGACAATTGCGGTGAATACTTGTAAACAAGCCGATGGTGATAGAGCTGGGATAACCAAGAACAGAAGTGATGATGGGCTTGCAGGTAAGAAAAAGTAGGCGGCTGAGATAGTTAATAGGTGTGGATTTGTAGCGTGGGGTTGTTATTTTTGTTCGTTGATTGAAGGGTCAATGCTGAAAATGGTTGTAGGTTCGAATTGGATTCGTGATTTGGATTGAAAGGCGATAAAAGGAATTGATTTCCTTTGATTGTTTTTCAGTGTCGATGGGTTTGTATAAGGGTAAAATACAGGTCTGTGATACTGAAAATAGGTGTTGGGCTGAGCCTGACTAAAAAAGGGGCGGTGGTGAGAATTTAATCGGGTTGAACCTGAATGGAGGGCGTGGTAAAACTCATGAGGGGCTGATAGTGTGTATCAGGGAGTGTGGTGGGTCAATGTAGTTGTAGGGACGAGCTTTTGCAACATCAGGGAGTTTGCAATTGAGGATCAGGGGTAGTAGTATCAGGTGGTATGGACTGTGTATTGATGATATTATGATCACGGGTCTGATAAGAATCAGGCACTAAGATTGTAACTCAGGGAGCTAAGAATGAAATAGTTCCTGTGTTAGTTTTGGTACAACCAACAGTGTCCCTGAAAAATCAGTGAAGTAGCTGAGAAATTTAGGCAGACTGTTGTGTGTAGTGAGTGAGATTGATCAGGGTGCATTCGACTCATATTGGGTTGTTAACATCAGTGGGTACTTGGCGCGACTCAGTGAGTATAAAGCTGAAGTATGGTCTGTCAGGTTGTGTTATTTACGAGCTGAATGAGTGCCAAGTTGACCCTGATTTGTTGCTAATGATTAAATGGTATGCAGCTCTTGTGACTTAGGGAGTGATATTATCAGGAACTATGAATATCAGAGGGTACTATCATTGGAATTATCAGTGGGAATGGATAGGCAGATATTGTGACTCAAGGTTGAAGAAAACTCACATCAGGACCTGAAACATTTCAGTAAGTTGTGCATTGTGTGGTTGGCAAACATCAGTACTTTAAACCTATCCCCTGAACCAGTCACTGAACTCTCAAACTGAACCCTCTCACTGAATCTGAAATCAACAAATACCCCTTAGTCACTAAAGTGGCTTTCCTGTACCTGAAAGAAGTGGTGAGAGAGACTGACTTGAGCCAGTGAGTTATGATAAGTGTGTATTTGGGTATGGATTGTATCAGGGAGTGGTATGAATGTTGTGACAGCGAGTGTTTATGAGTTCGTAATGAACCTGAACCAAAAAGGAGTAACACGAAATGCTGTCTGAAAACTATTCAAGTCCCTGAAACCCGAGCCACTGAGCTCTTGGTGACTGAAACCGGAGTCACTGAAAAACAACCCAACCGCACTACCTGAAGACAAACGAGACTGAACCCGAGTCTCAAACATGATGATGGGTCTAAGAAGTCATTGACACTCAAAGAAAGATCCAATACTGATGGTTGTGTTAGGGTAACTGATAAATTAAATTTATCAGGATGTATATGTATTGGTTCCAATGTATTTTGCATTCATAGATGTACTTGTTACAAAGTCAAGTGACAAGAAAATAGACACTGATGTATCAAATTGAACCAGGTCCTTAATTGTATTATTGGAATCAAAACATGCAAGAGGGTGGACACTGATGAATCAAAGTGAACCAGGTCCCTCAGGGTCTAAAAGAGGACACTGAACCCTCAAAACTGAACCTCTTAAACCTTCCTGTGCTCTACAATCGTTACTGGGTGCCAATTATACTCAGGATGAAAAATTTGGAAATTTACCTGGCATCCTGAGTCCTTCAAATTTTCAAAAGGACCCATCCCTTGTCACACCTATTG